>CAJQZJ010032746.1:3238776-3338773 GCA_907164525.1 Lophiomys imhausi
TTGCACAGTGCCCAGTAACTCTGTGTTTTTTATGGCTCTTTTTTCCCCGCGTTCAGAATGCGTCAGTGTAGGTCGCCGCCATCTTCGCTCCCCCTGGTGTAACTATTTTAATATTTGACAAAAGAGGGTTGATATCAAAACTGATCAGAACAGATAGAGAGGGACACTACATACTCATCAAAGAAAAAATAACACCAAAAGGACATTACAGTTCCTAAAATCTTTGGAACAAAACCAGGGACACACAAATTTGGAAAAGAAACACTACTACAAATTAAATCAGGTATTGACTCTCACATACCATAGTGGGGGACTTCAATACCCAACTCTTGCCAATAGACAAGTAATCTAGTAAAAAACAAAACAGAGAAATGCAGGAGGTTACTGACTTTATAAACCAAAAGGACCCAACAGATATTCACAGAACATGTCAAGTAACCCAAACAGAAAAGAATATACCTTCTTCTTAGTACCTCATGGGACTTTCTTAAAATTGATCACATACCCGAGAATAAAGCAAATATCAACAGATACAAGAAAATTGAAATAACATACTGCTTCCTATCTGATCAGGATGGATTAATGCTGGATATCAATGGCAGAAACAACAGAAAGCTTACAAACTCATAGAAGCAGAACAAATCACTACAGAATTAAAAAATGGGTCAAGAAAAATTAAAGACTTGCTAGAACTGATTGAAAATATATACACAACATATCAAAACTTAGGGAACACATGAAAGTGAATGTGAGAGGCAAGTTCATAAAGCTAAATGCACACTTAAAAATTGAAGATATCTCATAAAGGTAACTTAACAGCATACCTGGAAGATCTAGAACAACACAAAGAAATCACACCTAAAAAGAATAGATGGCATTTCTTCAAGTGTCTCTCAGCCATTAGGGGTGATTCATCCTTTGTGAATTCTCTGCTTAGCTTTGTTCCCCATGTTTTATTGGATTATTTGCTTTCTTGGCATTTAATTTCTTGCGTTCTTTGTAAATATTGGATATTAGCCCTCTGTCAGATGTGGGGTTGGTGAAGATTTTTTCCCAATCTGTAGTTTGTCATTTTGTTCGAATGACAGTGTCTTTTGCCTTGCAGAAGCTTTTCAGTTTTATGAGGTCCCACTTATTGATTATTGATCTTAGAGCTTGAATTGTTGGTGTTCTATTCAGGAAGTTGTCACCTGTGCCAATGAGTTTGAGAGTTTTACCCACTTTCTCTTGTAATAGATTTAGTGTGTCAGGCCTTATGTTAAGGTCTTTTATCCACTTGGACTTAACTTTTGTACAAGGTTATAAGTATGGATCTAATTTCATTCTTTTACATGCGGACACCCAGTTGGACCAGCACCATTTGTTGAAGATGCTGTCCTTTTTCCATTGTATGGTTTTGGCATCTTTGTCAAAAATTAAGTGACCATAGGTATGTGGGTTCATTTCTGGGTCTTCAATTCGATTCCATTGATCCAATGGTCTGTTTCTATACCAGTACCATGCTGTGTTTTATTACCATTGCTCTGTAGTACAGCTTGAAATCTGGGATGGTGATACCCCCAGATGTTTTTTTTTTTTTTTGTACAGGATTGATTTAGCTATTCTTGTTTTTTTTTTTTTGTTGTTGTTGTTATTCCATATGAAGTTGAGAATTGCTTTTTCCAGGTCTATGAAGAATTGTAGTGGTATTTTGATAGGAAATGCATTGAATCTGTATATTGCTTTAGCATCCTTAATCACCAGAGAAATGCAACTCAAGATGACTCTGAGATTCCATCTCACACCTGTCAGAATGGCTAAGATCAAAAGCTCAAATGACAGAAAATGATGGCAAGGTTTTGGAGAAAGGGGAACACTCCTCCATTGCTGGTGGGGGTGCAAGCTTGTACAACCACTATGGAAAGCAGTCTGGTGATATCTTAGAAAACTTGGAATAGCTCTACCTGAAGACCCAGCCATACCACTTCTGGGTATGCATGCAAATCTTGAAGTAAAAAAATTAGGAATCTGAGCAGGAACCTCAGCGTCAACCATTACCAACAGAATACAAGACATGAAGGAGAGAATCTTACCAACAGAATACAAGACATGGAAGAGAGAATCTCCAGTATTGAAGATATAATAGAAGAAATGGATTCCTCAGTCAAATAAAATGTTAAATCTAAAAAACATCTGGCGCAAAAAAATCTGGGACACTAAAAATGCCAAATTAAAAAAATATAGGAATAGATCAAGTAGACGTCATCCCGGAGATTCAGAGGTGGTTCAACATACTTAAATTGATAACTGTAATCCACTACATGAACAAACTGAAGGACAAAAACCACATGATCATTTCATTACTTTCAGGAAAGACTTTTGACAAAATCCAATATCCCTTGATGATAAAAGTCCTGAAGAGATTGGGGATAAAAGGGACATATCTCAACCTATTAAAAACAGATTATAGCAAGCTAGTAGCTATCATCAACTTAAGTGGAGAGAAACTCAAAGCAATTCCACTTACATCAGGACCAAGTCAAGGCTGTCTACTCTCTCCATCTTAGGTAGAGCAATAAGGTGACTGAAGGAGACCAGGGGGATACAAATTGGAAAGGAAGAAGTCAAAGTGTCTTTATTTGCAGATGATATGTTAGTATACATAAGTGACCCTAAAAATTCCATTGGGAAAATGCTTTCAGCAAAGTAAGTGGTTACAAAATTAACACACAAGTTTTTGTCACCTATATACAAATGACAAACAGACCGAGAAAGAAATCAAGGAAGCATCTTTCATAGTAGTCTCACATAATACCAAATATCTTGGGTTAACTCTAAACAAGCAAGTGAAATACTTGTATGATAAAAAACTTAAGACATTGAAGAAAGAAATTCAAGAAGTTACCAGAAAATAGAAAGATGTTCCATGCTCATGGATGGGTAGGATTGATACAGTAAAAATGACCATCCTACCAAAAAAAAAAAAAATCTACAGATTGAATGCAATCCCCATCAAAATTTCAACACAATTATTCATAGATCTTGAAAGGTAGTTTTCAGCTTCATACGGAAATACACAGGAAAAAAATGAGAATAGCCAAAATAATTTTTAACAATAAAAGAGCTACTGAAGGCATCACCATCCCTCACCTCAAATTTTACTACAAAGTTATAGTAAAAAGAATTGAATGGAATTGACACAAAAATAGACAGGTTGATCAATGGAATCAAAATTAAACACCCATACATAAATTCACACATCTGTGGACACCTGATATTTTAAAATTTTTTATCTATTATCTATCTATCCATCTATCTATCTATCTATCTATCTATCTATCTATCTATCTATCTATCACCTATCTATGTATCTGTCTTCCATTTATCATCTATCTATCATCTATCTATCTATCTATCTATCTATCTATCTATCTATCTATCTGTCTAATTAAATAATTTATTTATTTTTGTTTTTTTGAGACAAAGTTTCAAAGAACTCAAAAATACTGAATATCAAAAAAAAAAAAAACAAATAACCCAGTTAAAAATGGGCTACCATTTTTTGAATTCTCAAAAGAGGAAATTCAAATGACTAGGAATCAAAGAAATGTTCAGCACCTTTAGTCATCAGGGAAATGTAACTCAAAACTACATTGAGATTTCATCTTACACCCATCAGAATGGCTAATAAAACAAATGACAGCTCCTGCTGGTAAGGATTTGAAGTAAGGGGAAAACTCATCCATTGCTAGTGGGACTGCAAATTTGTACAGCCACTATGGAAATCAGTGTGGCAGTTACTCAGGAAGATGGGAATCCATCTACTACAAGATTCATGTATACTACTCTTGCACATATACCCAGAGGATGCTTCATCCTACCACAGAGACACTTGCTCAACCATGTTCATGGTTGCTTTATTCATACTAGCCATGAATTGCAAATAACCCAAATGCCCCTCAAAAAGAGAATGGATTAAGAAAATGTGGTATATTTACACAATGGAGTACTACTCAGCCATTAAAAAAAAGAAATTCACAGGTAAGTGGATGGAGTATTACTCAGTCATTAAATAATGAAATTATGAAATTTGCAGGTAAATGGGTGGAACTAGAAAAAATCATCCTGAATTAGGTATCCCAGACCCAGAATGAGAAATAAGGTATTCATTTGCTTATGTGTGGATATTAGCTGTGAAGTCAGTGATAACCAAGCTACAATCTGTAGAATCGAGGAGGTTAGGTATAAGGTATGGGACTAGAAGGGATTGATAGAATTTGTTAGGAAAGGGAAACACAATAGATGAATATGGATGATTCAGGGGGCACTGGAACAGGAGAATCAAGAGGGAATAGACAGTGAAGAGGGTGATAAGGGAGAAAATATGGGGAGAGACAGCTAAACTTAAGGGTCACTTGAGGGGGAGTAGGGAAACTTAATACAGTAGATGGTTCCTAAAATATAAACACATATGATGGTGATCTAAATGAAGTCTCCAAATCACAAGAGATACGGAGCTCCAGATGGCCTTCTCTTGTCACCAAATGATGTTTGTAATACAAAATTAGGTTATAACTAATTGATTTGTTGGTCAAAGAGGTTCAGTAGGAATCCCCAAACAACCCAGGTTGTCAAGACTGTAGTTTTATCTCCACAAACTGACAGCATGACCCCATTGCTGAAGACAACACCTATGCGACTCATTGAATGTGAGAAGTCGAGCTGGTGCCTATATAGAGCCTTCATTCAATGTTCTTTCCTTGTTAGTACAAGAAGGTACTCTGTAGGCTACCAAAATGAAATGTAAACAGCAATCTAGTCACAAACCCTTTTATTAACAATGATGCCTGTCTGCAAGATATGCTAGGGTTATGGTGGCATAAATCTTGTGGGAGTAACCAACCAATATCTTAATTGACTTAAGGCCCACTTCATAAGATGCAAGCCATACCCAGGACTGCTTGGGTGACCAAGAACCTGAGACTAGATAGACCAAGAACTTAGGGTAAAACCAAATACTTCTGTCCTAACAAAACAACAACAAACAAACAAATCAATTAAATGTCTCCTAAAGACATTCTGCTCTACTCTTAGATCAATCAGTGCCTTACTCAGCCAATATCAGAGAATCATCTTCCTGCATCTGATGTCAATAAATGCAGAAACCCACAACCAGATACTATGCAGAGAACAAAACATCTTAGTATATTCATCCCTAAACAGACTATCTCCTCCAAATCTCTCTCCTCAGTGCTCAGAGAATCCTGTGGAAGAGATGGTGGAAAGAGTGTAAGAGCCAGAGGGATGAAAGGCACCAAGAAAACAAGGCCTTCTAAATCAACAGGATCAAAGTTCACATGAGCTCACAGTAACTGAGGCAGCAGGCACACACAGGGCCTGCACTACACCAGGTCCTTGGCATATATATATATAAAGTATTATGAGTGTGTGCGTGTGCAAATATATACATAATGCATATATACAAATATATATTAGATTCCAGTTTAGTGTTTTTATGGGATTCTTGAGTATGTGAATGAGTTTCTGTTTCTTGTGTCTTTCCTTGGGCTCTTTTCCTTTTGTTTATTTGTTTTGTACAACTCCAATATCTAGTTTTTATTTTATCTAATTACAGCTTGTTTTATTGTTATTCACTAGAAGCCTGTTTGTTTACCAATGAGAGACAGGACATGGATACAGGTTGAAGGTCAGGAGGAACTGGGATGAGCAGAGGGAGAAGAAACGAGAATCCAGATACATTATGTGAAGGAAAAAAATCTATTTTCAATAAAAGGAAAATGTAAATTAAAAAGTCTAGTATGCCTGTTTTGTTTGCACAACAATCAACTAACCTTCATTAAGAGCCTTTAAGATGTCTGCTCATTTCCATCTGGTAATTTCATTATAGGGATGTAACCTGAACGAGTAAAATAAATGTTTGTGTGAAATGGTTATCTCAATATCATTTACAGAAACAAAAATAAAGTTATGTAAACATCCCACAGTAAACTCTTACCTAAAACAAATCATGGAAGGCCTGTGTGATGGGAGATTAAGTTTCTGTTAAGATCATTTAATGAGCTTTGGTGGCTTAAAAATATGTTCCTAATACATTTTATTATAAAGCAACTTACAGTGAATGAAGTACATGGGAAAGCATTTAAAATATGGAATATGCATTATATAAGAGTTTAAAAGTTAGGGGGAAGGTATAACAACATATGCATGGTATTTCCTGAAAACCGTGTTTAAGGAAAGGGGCATAGAAAATGCTGCTTTTGTGATCATAAAAAATAAACTGTAAATGGGCTGCTTAATGGTATGATTGAGTCTGTATTGCTGCTCTTAAAGAGTTTCAGTGTTTATGTGGAGTGTGCGTGTGTGTCGGGGGAGGAAAAGGGGGAGATCTTATGTAGGGAACTTATTTATAAAAATGCTAAAACTCATTTTGCCAGGAAGTGGTAGATTAAACCCTGCAATAATACATTAACTCTTTCAGGTCACTAAGGGACCAATTAGTGCACCATGTTAAGGGGCACTAAATTGTATCCTACTAGCCTGGAGGAGAGCAGGCATGTCCTGAAGCACTAATTCATATCACCACTGGGAAGTGATTCAAATCTGGGAAGAAGTTGGTTCATTGAATATTAATTGAATGGGTGAGTAAATGAAGGGAAGGAGAGAAGAGAGCTGAAAAGCTAACATGTATTGGTGTGCCAGAGGGTTCCCATTCATTTCCTCCTTTAATTCTTATGGCCACTCTATGAAACCCCTATTATTGTAACTGCTTTACAGGAAAGGAAATTGAATCCATACCAGAGGCTTGGATGGAGTCCTGTCTGTCCTATAGGCACCAACTTTAAACACTTATTTATTATGGTCAGGAGCAGAGTCCCTCTTGGCTCCAGCATCTTCTTTGGAGATAACTGATTCATAAAATTTCACAATTCAAGACATCTTCTCATCCTCTTCCTCCTCCTCTTTTTCCTCCCCTTTTCCTCTTCCTCCTCCTCCATCTCCTCCTCCTCTTCTTAAGAAAAAGCCTCACTTATATAGCTCTGGATGTCCTGGAACACACTATTGAGTTTAGGCTGTCTTCAAGCTCACAGAGATTTGCCTGCCTTTGTCTTCCTGAGTGCTGGGATTAAAGGTGTATGCCACATGGCTAGATTTTCCTTTTCAATGTGTAACTGAACATCTTAAAAAGGATGTAATGTCATGTAAGCACAGAACAGACAGGAGAAGGGTCTGGACAGCAAAAACATTTGGGCTATCATTAATTTGCATGGAAATAAAGTGATATTACATTCTGAGAAGCATTTTTAAGTTTTAAAAAGGAATGAACCAAAGGTGAGCAAAAGATGTTGATACTTAAGAAGGACAGAAAGGAAAGCTACCAGCGTAGAAAAGGAAACTGAAGAAGTAGGGGCAGGGAGGGGGTAAAGCCGTGTTCTACCTATTAACTATTACTTTTACAGAATTCATGGCACACTTTTCTTTTCAAAGTTGTGGAGGGCAAAGGGAGATATTTACAGGATGATTGGTCTGAGCTTCACTGTACCTTGGAGCAAAGTAAATTGTGTCGTGTCCCCCTCGACCAGCAAGGATGACGCAACTCGCAAAAGCTCTTCTCCAGCAGTTTATTCAGGTCCCTTGAAAACAGTCTTCCGAATGCCTGGGCAGACCCAACCCACAGGCTAAATACTATATGAACCACCAATCAAGTAAAGCCACGTGGTGCTATCTTAGAGGCCCACGTATGAGGAAGCAAGCCAGATCAGAAGTCTTAGCCAAATATGGACTTGTTTACCACCGAGAGCGCTCACCGTCGGGCTGGTGGAAGGCGGAAACCGGCGCCATCTTTAGGGCGCGGCACGTTGCAGCTCTCTACAGTTCCCCCTTTTTTATTTTTTCTAAAGTTGGTAGAAGTCCCTGGAAAGGCTACGTAATCCCCATATCTGGGGATCTCACGGTGGGCCTGAGCCTGTAGGAGGGCGGTGCTCAAACTCTTACCTGTCTCTGGGTCAGCCTCCCCACTCGGGACTGCCCTGTCTTAGGTGGCCGAGACTTACCCGTCTACTCCATCATTGACTTGCCAGACCCTAATATCCATGGAATGAATACCTTAGTGGGCAGGGACTATGCTCAGTGAAGATTTAAGGCTTCATGGCAGCGAGCCATGCCTGAGGGGACTGGCCCGCCTCAATGGCGACAAGGGCCTGTATAATCATGGCTGCATTACACTTTTGTGTGGCTCTCATTTTGTAGATGCACCATAGGCAAACCAGAGAGGCTAGTATCATCAGTATCTCCAAAGAGCCTATGCCTGCCCACTCCTTAAGATGATCCATAGCCGTCTGAATCCAGGAAGTCAAACCAGTGGCCAAGCTCAAATCCACCCGAGTGGAGTTGATGTGGACAATTGTCGCTCTCAGCTCTCTCATCAAATTTTCAAATTCAGCCGACCAATCCTGTAAGAGGAACTTTGACAACTGTCTAGACAGATTAGCAGCCTTTGTAAAATTTTGATACTGCACGGAAGTAACACACAAACCTTGCATTTTCCACTCACACCCCAGTTGTGCTGGTTGCAAAAGAGAATCAATCTGTTCTTGTATTAAATCTATGCGTTGATTAACTATCATAAGGCCTCCTTTGAGATGAGAATTCATAGAGGTCTGAGTATCCAATGCCTGTGCTACAGTGGCTGAGATGTTATTCAGGGCATTGGGAGTCTGTATAGAACTAGACAAAGCAATAGCTGAGGCAGTAGCTCCCACAGCAGCAATAGTGATGGCAGTAACAATAGCTGCAGTGATGCCAAAATCTCTTTTAAACCTGAATAGCATCATGGTATTAGGGGCCTCTACAGGAACTGGTACATATCGAGGCATTCTAGTCACCACAGCCACAGGAAAGGCTGTGGCATTCCAGCATAGGGCATAAAAACATATGCCCTGAGTGCATACTAACTTTTCTTCACCCAAGGATGCACTCCCATTACTTACAATCCACAGAAAAGGAGGCCAGAGACATACTGGCGAAGCTGAAAAGGTCTTATTGTGGTAAGAATGAAACAAAGATTTCCAAGTACCAGAGCCACTACCGCTAGAAAAATCCAATTTGGTAGCGGACCCTAGGGAAAAATTACCTCTTTGATAAACTCCTCCCCCAAGCATAATGACAGCTCCCAAGTCCATGCAACTTCCATTTACCCAACACAAAAGCCACAAATCAAAAGGATTGGTGGCAGTCTGCTGAGGATCCCTAGTAGATATATCAAGCATTCCTGTACAAGACTTATTCACTATATTACTAATCATGGGGCTAAAGGAAAAATAATCTTGTTGAATCCAAACTGCTCTGCGCTCCTGACATCCAGTCCAGGGAAAAGGTCCTTCCTCTCCTGTGGATCCTCTACAAAAAGGTGCCCAGCGTGGCTGTCTGGGGGGGTCCCTGTCAGAGACTCGTGTGGGCCACCATCCTTCAAGGTGAGAACCGTTGCCTGAAAACAAACCACCACTCCTACCCCCAAACCTCAGTTGTGGTAAAAAATCTGCTGACTGCTGAGACAATTTAATGCATTCTGTATCATCTGATCTATAATGCATTCTGTATCATCTGATCTATTGAAGCTCATTAAAAAGCACAGACTACCCTTCAAGCTGACATTTCTATTACCCTCTATAGGGCTTCTCTGATCATCAAAGGGAAGGTAGGGTAAGCCTAGGCTTCTATTACTGCTAAATAAGCATGGAAACACAGTTGCATCATGTCTGACCGGCATTGGCTTTGGGAATATCGACAGGATCCCCCATCTCGGCTTGGTCATTCCTGACATACTCACTGCTATTATCATCAGGATCCTTAGGAAGGTCTTCATGACGAATCTTCCTCACAAGGCGTTCAGGCACCCACACTGGATCTTGTTGATCCTGAGGAAAAACACAAACAGACCCTCTCGCCCATGTTAGCACGGGGTCAGGCCCCTGCCAAGAGCCTGTCAAAATATCATTCCACTTCACCATGCTTTTAGGTGGACCATGGGAATCCTGATGTCTGTCCGCTGCTGAGCGGCCTTGAGTATCCAAATTGAAAAAGTTTAAAGTAAATAAGGCCAAAGACATTCTCTCCTTGGGGGTACGGCCTTGGCCTATTCCAACTTTCTGTTTTTGCAAACATTCTTTCAAGGTGCGATGAGCACGCTCCACAATTCCTTGTCCTTGAGGATTGTATGGTAATCCGTGATTAAGCTGTACCTCCATCTGGTTGCAGAAGGAGACAAAGGACTGTGCTGTATAGGCTGGTCCATTGTCCGTTTTCAGCTGCTGTGGTTTTCCCCATGCAGCCCAGGCTTCTAAGCAATGTCCTATGACATTGCGAGCCTTTTCTCCACTCATAGGTGTAGCATGTATGATACCTGAGCAGGTATCCACAGATACATGAATATATTTTAAGGTCCCAAACTCTGAAATGTGGGTAACGTCCATTTGCCAGATTTTGAGTGGCATCAACCCTCTAGGGTTCACTCCCACACTGGGAGGATGATGATGAATCACACACTGAGGACAGTCCAAAACCACTTTTCTAGCATCTGCTCTAGACAAATGGAATTTCTGCTGTAGAGTTTTTGCATTTACATGAAATAATTGGTGAAACTGTCTGGCTTGGTCCAGGAATGAGCTCCAAAAAATGCATGTCATCCTAGTCCATTGATCAACTTTATCATTACCCTCACTTAATGGTCCAGGTAATCCTGTATGTGCTCTGATATGTTGAATATAAAAACACCTTTTTCTTTGCCAGATTAAAACTTGTAACTCTTGTAATAAGGCACATACAGTACTACTATTCTTAATAGGACCTGCTAATTCTAATACTTTCACTGCATTGACCACATAGACTGAATCTGAAATCAAATTGAATGCAAATTGACATCTTTTAAACACCTCAAGTACTATTTTCAACTCTACTATTTGGGGGGGAGCCCGGTTGAAATTGACATAACACGGGCTCTTGTCTTTCTATCAAATAGGCTCCACAGCCTGTCTTTGAGCCATCAGTAAACACATTTGGTGACCCTTGAAGTGGTACTGCTGAAGTAACCTTAGGGAATATCACTGGGTGCTCCTTAAAAAATGATAGCAATGGATGCTTAGGATAATGGTTATCAATCACTCCTTCAAAGCTACATTGCAATATTGCCCAGTCATCTACAGTGCCACACAAAATCTTAATTTGATGACTGGAATAGGGCACTATTATACTGGCAGGAGCAACTCCAAAAGACTGCAAGCATTGCTGGATACCATTCAAGGCTAAAGCAGCAACTGCAGTGGGATAATGTTCTATGGATTTTTTTGGAGAAATCTTTGAATAGGTCCATAATAATGGTCCGTCCTGCCATAGCAATCCTGTAGGTTGACCATAGGTGGCAAATATGCACAATGCAATGGGCTGTCCTTCCTGCCATCTCTTTAGGAAGGCACTCTGTAACCTTTCTTCCACTTTACATAAAGCTTTTCTTGCTTCTTCTGTAAATTGCCTAGGAGAATTAAGTGCTGAATCACCTTTCAAAATATCATATAGGGGTCTTATTTCATAATTTGGTAGCTTTAAATAGCCTCTTACCCAATTGATATCTCCTAACAACCTTTGAAAATCATTTAGAGTCTTTAAATTATCTTTTCTTATCTCAATCTTTTGAGGTATTATCTTTTCAGGTCCAACCTTCGCTCCTAAATAATCAACCACATTTTCCTTTTGAACCTTATCAGGAGCAATAAACAACCTTTTCTTTTTTAATAATTGAACTAATTCTTCATAGGCCCGATCTAACATTTGCTCACTCTTAGCTGCCAGTAAGATATCATCCATATAATGAACACATCTCAAATCTGGAAAATTCTTTCTCAAAGGAGCAATGGCTTCTCCCACATACAGTTGGCACATAGTGGGGCTGTTTGCCATGCCCTGGGGTAATACTACCCATTCAAACCGCTGATCAGGTTCCTCATGGCTACAGGATGGAACAGTAAATGCAAATCTCTCACTATCTTTGGCACACAAAGGGATGGAGAAAAAACAATCTCTTATATCTATAACTATAATGGGCCATGAGGCTGGCAAAGATGATAAAAGCGGCAAGCCACGTTGCACTGGGCCCATGATCTGCATTTGTTGATTTATGGCACACAGGTCATGCAACAATCTCCATTTTCCAGATTTCTTTTTAATGACAAAGATAGGTGTATTCCAGGGAGATACAGATGGTTTTCTATGCTTTAAAGGCATCTGTTCATCCACCAACTCTTTGGCTGCATTCAATTTTACAGAGGAAAGTGGCCACTGAGGAACCCATACTGGATCCTCCGTCTTCCAAGTTATGGGAATGCCCTCCTCAGTTGCCCCTAGGAAAAACCCAGGCCCTGTCTCTTTTGTCTTTGCTGCATAGATATGGGACTCTTCCGCCCCTGCAAATATTTTCCTATTCCAAAGCCTGGAGCATATCCCATATCTTGCATCATACGTTGGGCTGAATCAGAATAGTCATTACTCAATTTAAATCCCATATTCTTTAAAAGGTCTCTTCCCCAAAGGGAGATAGGGAGCTCAAGTACATATGGCTGCATTTCTCCTGAGTGGTTTTCTTGGTCCTGCCACTTTAATAATCTTGCACTCATATATGGAGTCTTAGCATAACCCAGGCCTTGAAGTGTTTGAGAAGAGGCTTCTACGGGCCAACCTGAAGGCCAGTCTTTCTTTGCTATGATACTCCTATCAGCCCCAGTATCCAAAAGGCCCACGATCTTTTTACCATCAACTTTTAACTCCAAGACGGGGCGTTGGTCCAAATCCAAGGAGAGAAAAGTCAGATCCGTGCCTGTGGACCCAAAACCATCCTTTCCTCTCTCTCGATCCTTTGCCGCATAGCGATCATGTAAGCTCGGCAACATGATCAACTGAGCAATTCTATCTCTAGGAGAGATAGCTGTTATACCACGGGGGGGAGGCTACCATGACCTTAACCACTCCTGTATAATCTGGATCTATAACCCCAGGATGGACAATAAGTCCTCTCAAGGCTGATGATGACCTCCCTAAGAGCAAACCAACTGTACCAGGTTCAAGGGGTCCTTTAAAATCTGTTTCAATTAACTCAACCCCCATTTGGGGCGTTAATACGAGTCTGGTGGTGGAGCAGAGGTCCAATCCTGCTGAGCCTGTAGTGGCTCTCTGCTGTCTCTCAGATGGCGGAGGGTTGGCCATCTCTCTTGATTCTGTTCTTTGTCCTGATTCTCTACTGCCCCATATATTTGTGGGCCCTGAGGTCGTGGGCCCCGCTGTCCGTTTTTTGGGCGAGCGCTACCATAACCTTGAGTTAAAGGCTGGCCATGGATGTCTATCACTGAACGGCATTCATTAGCCCATTGGTTCCCTTTTTTACATTTTGGGCATAACCCCGGCCGCCTGGGGCATTGTACACTTCCTGTACTTTCTGTACTCCTTCCCCTGGGGCACTGTCTTTTAAAGTGTCCCATCTTGCCGCACTTAAAACAAACTCCTGAACTTCCTCCACCTTTTTTGGTCAACTGTACTACTGCGGCAGCAAGACCAGCATTAGTTAACGGCCCTCCAAGTTCTCTACACACTTTCATCCAGGCTTCTAGCCCTTTGTTCTTGTAAGGGGTGATAGCGGCTCTACACTCTTTGGTACATTGCTCATAGACCAACTGTTTTATTAGTGGCAAGGCAGCATCCGGGTCACCAAAAATCTTCCCTGCTGCTCCCACCATTCGTGCCACAAAGTCTGAAAAGGGCTCCATGGGGCCCTGTAGAATCTTAGTTAAGTTCCCACTCACCTCCCCTTTATTAGGAAGAGATCTCCAAGCCTTGATAGCTATCTTGTTTATTTGCTCATAAACCTGAATAGGATATCCTATCTGCTGGTTGGCAAATCTCCCCTGCCCAAGCAGCATATCTCTATCCCAGGCTGGATTTCCATCTCTCTGATTAATGGCTGCTTGCTCAGTGGCATACTCAATCAAGAAAGCTTTCCAGTCTAAGTATTGCCCTGGACTTAAGCAGGTGCGGGCCAGGCCACTCCAATCACTTGGAGTCATACAATGTCTGCTTAATGCTTCCACTTGAGCCATTGTAAAAGAAGCGGTAATACCATAGGTATGAACCGACTCTGCAAGGGATTTAACTACCTTAAAATCAAGCGGTTCCTCGTACCTGTTCCCTTGTGGGTCTTGGTATACCGGATAGGCAAACTGTAATTCTGTTCTTACTTGTGTCCACATCCCCGGGCAGAAAGATCTCCCTACTTTCAGGGACTGAACAGGCTGATCTATCTGAATGGCTTCTGGATATGGAGGGGGAGTTGAAGGCGCCGTGGCAATGGCTTTACTTACACCGACCGCCGCCAATGTGGCTCAAGGCGCTGCGGCAACGGTTTCACTTACACTGACTGCCGCCAACGTGTCTTTCTCTTTTACCCTTTTCTTTTCCCTTTTTCTAATAGCAGTCCTCTCCAACTGTTCTATTAGAGCGTGTAGCTCCCCTTCAGAATCCGTGCCCTCTGAGTCCTCAAAATCTCTAAAATCTCTAAGATCGGGATAGAGAAGAACCTTCTTTTTGCTTCCCTTTTCACTGTCTGCCTGCTCAAATCTTTCGCCTTTGTTACTTTCCTTTTCACTGTCTACCTGCTCAGATCTTTCCCCTTGCAGCAGTTCCAAGGCTGATTCTCCCTCCTTGATTGCATTACAGCATCTCTGATCTTCTAAACAACTTCTCACCATCTTCCAAATCGGTCTTACTCCATGCTTCAGAGTACCTTGCTCCCAAGCAAAATCCAAATCCCTGCCTAATTTGTCCCAGTAGGATACCGTAAGATTCCTGGAGACCGCAAACCACGGAGCCACGGAATCGCATTCATTCAAAAATCTCTCTAGGGTAGACTTCTTAATTTTCAAATTCCTAGCTAAAAGTAGCTCCTGAAGAGCCAGAACAATTGGATGTGACTCAGACAATCCCATGATTAAAAATTTACTTTCGGTTCGCAGCTTCCCGTGAAACTTCACCTTTTGTCGCAACTTCCCGCGAAACTTTACCCTTTGTTCGCAATCTCCGCGAAACTTTACCGTTTGTTCACTATTTCTGCGAAACTTTACCTTTTGTTCGCTATTTCTATGAAACTTTATTGTCTCAATTTATCCCAGGAACTTACCAGTGCACTGACCCTGACTGCAGGAGTTCTGAGTCTTTTCTGGGTCCCCGTATGGGCCACCACTTGTCGCATCCCCCTCGACCAGCAAGGATGACGCAACTCGCAAAAGCTCTTCTCCAGCAGTTTATTCAGGTCCCTTGAAAACAGTCTTCCAAATGCCTGGGCAGACCCAACCCACAGGCTAAATACTATATGAACCACCAATCAAGTAAAGCCACGTGGTGCTATCTTAGAGGCCCACGTATGCGGAAGCAAGCCAGATCAGCGGTCTTAGCCAAATATGGACTTGTTTACCACCGAGAGCACTCACCGTCGGGCTGGTGGAAGGCGGAAACCGGCGCCATCTTTAGGGCATGGCACGTCGCAGCTCTCTACAAAATTGGTTTGGGAAGGAAATACATTTCTAACGTACTTCATTAATGAGACGCTCTAACCCAGTCAGCTAGCTAGTACAGACCTTGTGAGTGTGTGGAAACTGACAGGAGAACAACATTGGGGTGGATCTGATTATTTATTTCTTAAATATTTTTAAAATGTTTTATTTTACTTAGAAATTTATTTATATTTAAACATAATTTAAATATCACTTCCCCTCTTACTTTTACTCTCTCCAGTCCATCATCTCATATTCCCTTCTTCTTGCTCCATTTCAGATTCATGACCTCTTTTTCTTTCATTGTTGTTACACACACACACACACACACACACACACACACACACACACACACACACACACACACAAAACACCTCCCTCATAGTTGCATGTAGATAGATGATTTTTCAGGGCTAACCACGTGGTATTGAATAACTATTATGTAGCTCATCCCTGGGGAACATTTTCCACTCATTTTCAGCATTGTTTAGTTGCCTATAGTTGACTATGTTTGAGGCCCTGTAAGATGTCTCCTGTGGTAATTTGAATGACAATGACCTCTGTAGGCTTATAGAGTTTGGCACTATTAGGAGGTATGGTCTTGTTGGAGGAAGTGTATCATTAGGGGTGGGCTTTGTGGTTTCAAATGCTCAAGACAGGCCTAGTGTCTCATTTCCTGCTGCCTGCGGATCAGGACAGAACTCTTGGCTCCTCCCTCATCAGCATGTTTGCCTTTGTGCTGCCATGCTTCCTGCCATGCTTCTTGCCATGCTGATAATGGACTAAGTCTCTGAACTACAAGCTAGCTTCAATTAAATTATTTCTTTTATGAAAGTTCTATGGTAATGGTATCTCTTCACATCAATAGGACATTGATTCAGACATCTCCCTTCCAAGTCAGCATGTCCTTTGGTGTTATACTTGTTACTAGCTAGAAGGCCCAGCCTCACTGCAGACTACCTGGTTATATGACTTACAGTTATTCTGCCCCCTGAGCCTTAGATACAAGAGTTGTGTTGTAGATGTTTCCATTGGGGTGGACACTCCATGATAGTTTGTTCTCTGTATTTTGACTAGGGATTCATTTCTTAGATAAATCCTGAGCTGGGAGAAGTTGTTGCTCTGAATAGCCCCTATGGGAGACCAGGCAGCTCAACTGTTTAGACAGTTAAAAGTTTGAATTCTCAGCTCTCCATGTCTATAATTTTCATTTTTAAAAGACAGTCTTGAAGAAATAAAATAAAAATTCTAAGAAGTCTTTTTTTACTCTTTTCTGCTTCTTCGTTTGGGTATATTTATGTTTCAGCTCTCAAAGAATGAAGGGGCGATAATTTTCTTTCTCAAAAGAAAATCCAAACTACTGACATCTTTAAATAGATTTATACCCAAATTATACACTGTAAGTCTACCAGCAACTTCACAAAGAATCATCCACATGGCCTTTTGTATTGGGATCTTTTATATGATACTGAAACTCATGTAGGAGGGAGAAAATAATGATTAGGCTTAAGCAAAGTGAAAAGATATTTTCTCAGCTGGAAGCTGTTAGTACTTCAGCTGATAGAGACTTGGAGAATAACTCCTCTGTTGTGTGTTTAACAAATAAATATACGAGCACCAGAATAATTCACAGGCTGAGAAATCACAGGAGGGAGATGGCAGCAGAGCATATCTGAGACTGATCGTTTTCCTGCTTATGGGATGTTGCTCTTTTGCCCTAAGCATAAGAGTGACAGCTCTTCTGCAGGTTGGCTCCAGCCTGTGGGCCTTGCTATCTCTGAGTAAATGCTATATTTCCAGGTCATACCTCAGCTTTACACTTTCTAAAGGGGAACATAATTGTTGGAAACACAGGTGGAGAGTTTGGAATTCTAACTCCTTTTTGAATATTTAAAAAAATTATATTTTTTCTAAAGTGTTGCATGTAATAAAAAATGGGAAATTTATATAATAATTTATATTATAATAATAATAAATAAGAATTTATATAATAATCCTACTTCTGAGAAATAACTATTAGAACTGGAGAATACTTACTCCCTCTTTTAATCCTGCAGGAGTCCTCTGTGTGTATTTCTATGCCAGATGTTGACTTTGGTAGTCTTTCCTCAGTCACCATAGTGGTTTGAATAAGAATGACCCTCTCTACATAGGCTCGGATATTTGAATACTTCGTTCCCCAGTTGGTGGACCTATCTGGGAAGGAATAGAAGGTGTGGACTTATTGGAGGAGGTGTGTCACTGGGGGTGAGCTTTGAGGTTTCCAAAGCCCACACCATTCCCAGCTCTCTTTGCCTGGTGGTTGTAACTCAAGATGTGAGCTCTTAGCTACTGCTTTAGCACCATGCCTGCCTGCCTGATGCCATGCTCCCCATCACGGTGGTCATGGACTCACTCTCTGAAACTGTAAGGCCACAATAAATGCTTTCTTTTATAAGTTGCCTTGGTCATGGTGCTTTGATACAATAATAGAAAATTTTGCTTTTCTGAGGCAGGGTCTCACTGGTCTGAAGCTTATGGAGTAAGTTAGGCTTACTGGCTGGCAATCCCTCAGCATCTACCTGTTTCTGCCTACCCAGTGCTAGAATTACAAGTGTGTGCCACAATACCTGGATTTTTGTAGATAAGGATTGAACTCAGATCCTCATATTTGCATGACAAACACCATGCAAACTTAGCTATCTCTCCAGCCCCACAGGTGTCTTTTTAGTTGAGTTAAATAGTTAAACACTAATAATCAAGGTCTCACTTCTCTGAGAGGGGAGTTGAAGGACTAAGAGAAGAACACTCCTATTTCTTCTTTTGTTTTAATAGTCTTGGAAGAGAGGAGAAAGAAGAAATTTGAGTTTTGTCATGAGTTAGGGCAGTCTTGGATCATACTTTCCTTGTCTAGACTCATAACTTTTCCTGAGATGAGCCAGTGAAGGTGTCCGCCTAGCAACTGACATCACCAACTCAGTGGGAGAGATCCTTGTAGAAGCATATTGATCACAGACATTTTCCCATCCAGCAAATGCTGGGCTGAGACAGTATTTCCTTGGGCTCAGTATTGGGACAATAGGCACAAAATGGGTGGTCATCTCTCTATTGTCTTTTCCTGGGTTGCTGCTCCCCAGAAGTGGAATGCATATCTTGTACACAACCTGGCTACAGTGGTAACTGGAACTGAACTAAACTAAACTGAAGAGTTTAGCCCACCAACATGAGTGGGCTTGGGATGGTGACATACACATTTAGAGGCAACAGTCCAAATGAATCCATGAAGCTGACACAAAGTCCGCATAACCATGGTACCATTCATATATAACAAAATCAACAGGGATTCCTTGATGTCATCTAGTATTTATTTCAAGTTCAAATGTCCTTGATTGTCTAAAAACTATTCAAATAAAGCCTATATAAAACCTATTTTTTTCAATATGCTTTAAAGTAACAGATCTCCATTGTCATTTAGTATCAATCAATCAATCAAACAAACAAACAATCAATCTGTTTTGTGATGTAGGGGACTGGTATGGGTCTTGTGCCAGACAAGCATTCTAGTACTGAGTTTATTCCTAGTCCCCCTTTATCTGTTGTTTTGAGATAGCAGCTCTCACTAAGCTTCTCAGGCTAGACTTGAGCTCATGTACTCTTGCCTGTCAGGCATCTGGAAATATAGGTCTGTTGCAAGGCGTGCCTTCATGCCATTTAGTGTTCTAGAAACTGAATTATTTCTCCTTGGGAATCCATGCTTGTTTTGGAGGAGGTACTTTTTTTCAGTCTGTAAGATTCCCTTTTTATTTTGCTAAGTTAGAACCCATGTAAATATCATACTGTCAATACATGTATGATCACATTAATATCATCATAATGGTGTGACTCAAATAACTGGGTGGCTGATTGGCAGGACAAGGAAGAACATTTTAGTCATAGATTATGGAAGGTGGATTCAGGGAGACAAATAAAAGTCAATCAGAACAGTTATCCTGTGAATGGCCATATTAATATCTGTTTCTGTTTTCATAAAAATTCCATGTTGGTGTATGATCCAGGGAATCTGAAAGTTCCATCTCCATCTCTCTGTGTGTAACCACTGTACTATCTCCCCAGCATTGTGGCTGGCTGGGCCTTGTTAATAACGCACTGATGGTTTTTAATCTTCTTCATATACCCACTAAGACTCTGCTTAAGATTGGAGGGATAGTGTTGTCACTGGAAAGTCTCTGCATTCTACCTAAACTTAGATGGACTCTAAGGTCGTTAAAAGCTACTCAGCTCTCACTGTGGGTTGTCAGTCCACAGAACTCTGGTGGGAACTGGAAAGGAAAAGCCAGTTCCTTCTTGATATGACCTCATGGTTCATCTGAGCCATCCTGGCAATCTTAGAACTCTAAATGGGGAGGAATGGAGGGAAACAGGGTCCCACTATGTCCCGTGCCCACAGGGATTGCTCAGTTCTTCTGGAACATTCTTTTGGTTTCTCAGTTTCCTGCTTTCATAGGTCCCCATCCAGGTTTATTTGACTCTCCTCTGAACTTTCAAAGTGCTAACATTTAATGGACCCACAGGGACTAGGAGAGGTCAGAGCTATTCCCATTTGTCTTTTTTTTTTCTCCTAAACTCCTTTGAAGATTATGGTCATGTATTCACAAGCCAAAGAGAAATGAGCCTGTCTCCAAAAAGCCAGTAAAGCAGCAACAGGCAGTCAGAAATGAGTATATACTGATGAACATTTATGTGTTTGTGCATATAAGCTGGAGTGACACTAGGAAATTTTATCTTTTTTTTTAGTGTTTGATATGTGCAAAAGATCCTGCTGGACACAAGAAATGTAAAGAAAGACAATAGCTAAACATTTTATGATACTTGTGAGGTATCAGATGGTAATATAAGCTCTTGATAGATATTAATCATTTAATCCTTGAGACAAAGTGGTAAGGTTGGCACTATTATTATCTCTGTCTAATTTATGGAAGCATTGTGAGTTCAAGCAACCTGCCAAGGTTATACAAGCTGTAAGTGACAGAGCTGGGATTTGAACAAAGGCAGTGTGACTCAAAGAAAAATAAGACATAATCTCTTGGCCTTCAAATATTTACCATCTGAAGGATCTAACTAGATGGGGAAATAGGATATTTTTTTCAGTCTTTTCCAGATACATTCCATATAAATGGGTATAACAAGCCATGAGAATCAGTGAGTTTGGAGTTAGAGCATTATTGGATGAAGTCACAGCTGAGGCCAGTGACTGGATGCTGGTTTCTCAGCAGGCACAAGGAGGAGAGTCAGTTCTCACCATGAACTGAGCTGGGCCCTCAGTTAAACTGTATGGACTCTCACAGAGGGGATTATTGGGCACTGCTCATCAGAAGTGAGCAGGATGCTTACTGTCTAAGGAGTGTAGGTTTATTCTTACAGACTCACTTTTTGTTCATCAGTAAAACTAATTGCACAGTTCTGCTTTGTGGTATTGTCCCACAGCCTCGAGAGAAGTGCTCTGAGCAGACCCCGCAGTACAAATGACTGTTTGCATATTTCCTTAGAATTTCTTTTCAAAACAATAGTTCACGTGGCTGCTGAGAAATCATTGAACTGAAGCCACGTGGGAGTGTAGCCAAATGTTAGGGTGACATTGCAGTCTCCATGAGCATTTCCCTGGGGATTCAGGAATGTTCAGAGAAAACCTCCATCTTAAATGCTGTTTTTTTTTTTTCCAAATAGGTTTTCTGAGAAAGAGGAGGTTTTAAGGCCTTCTCTGGAGATGAATGAGAATATAACCATCTGCTCTTGGGGGAAATGGTTCCTGAGCTCTGGCATAAATCTGAGAGGTTGTTGCCTTAGAAACAAGAAATGTTTTGTAATTCTCTTCCCTGGACAACCATTTAGGGTCTCTAATTTGCTCTCTCCTACCCACAGTTTCTAAACCTTTAACCCCAGGTAAGAAATCTTGATCCTTTTTCCCCAGTGAGGATGATAGTAAATATCCTTTCTCATTTCCACAGACATTAAGCACATGGTGGGGACTGACCCTATTCTTAGGAGAGGTCCAGTTGTGATGGTAGTGAGGAAATAAGCCATGACAGGACCCTTGAGGGTTCAGTGACATTTGTCCTGTTTTTATTGGTACTGCAGGGTTCCTAGGATGCAAGATTTTTGGTGTAAAGCCTGAGTGATTCTATTAGGGACATGAGCAGTCCTCTAGGTGAGGACTCAGAGCTCTGATTCCACCCACCCCTAGAATCATCTATGGAGGGCAGCCTAGGGCACAGTTCCTGCTGGGCCTTCCAATGCTTATTCTTTTAAAGATTCTCCCATGGCAGACAGCTACATTACAGAAACTGTTGGAAATATTACATATGGCCAGATTCAGTCCAGCTCATTCAGTTTCACTCAATTTATCAAGCTCTTATGGAATTCCTATAAATGCATGGCAGTGCACTAGGGAAGCTGAGGGTACAAAGATGAAACACACACAGTCTTGTTCACTGAGACTCTTAGTCTAATGGGAAACATGAAAGTACAAACAAAGGAACATCTGTCAGCAGGAGAGATGCCCTAACCAAAATGACAGATGCAGAGAGAGGACATTAATGCAATTGTTAACTATCTGAGGTCAAGAAGGGCTTCATGGATGAAATGATGTTTCAGTGTAGGGAGGGAACTTGGGTAGGTGTTTGACAGTTGGGGGAAGAACATTTCCAGCAGAGGTGATAATATATAGAGAAAGCAGAGATGAGGAATGATCTGGTTGGGTAGACGTTTGTGGATATCTAAAGAGAAATGTAAGTGATTGGAACACGGGTATTGAAGTGGAAGAGATGACTAGATGAAAGGGATCATTTATGATAGTTACTGTTTGCTCTTTGCCTAACTGGTGATTTTGTCCAAGTGGTCCTCATTTACAGTAGTAATGAGTTTTCTTTTATCTTGTTTCTCTAATCAGTGGCTTGTTTGTGAGTTGTACCATGATAAAAATCCAGGCTAAGGGCCTTGAGGGGAGGTACATATGTTGAGGACCTGTGCAAAAGAAGCCCTGTTCTTCTGCTACATGCCTGGACCTGTAGTAGTCATCTTGTGACCATGAGAATGGGAGGCTTGATGACAAGCTGATTGACTTATGATAGTGAAGAAGAAAGATGGAAAGAGATTATTCTTTGTCTTACTTTGTTTTCTGTCTGTGATAAAATGCTGGCCAAAAACAACTTGGTTAGGAAAGGGCTTATTTGGCATCAGCATTACAGTCTGTCATTGATAGAATCCAATGCAGGAACTCAAGGCAGGAACATAGAGGCAGGAACTGAAGGAGAAGCCATGGAGGAAGGAGAAGCTCACATTCAGCTATCTATCTCATATGTCCCAGGAGTACATGCCCAGGATCTTGCTGCCCACAGTGGTCTGGGCCCTTCCACATCAATCATTAATCAAGAAAATGCCCCCATGGTCTTTTTTACAGTTCAGTCCAATAAAAGTAGTTACCAGATTATTGAATAAGCCCTTATACCTTTGTATATTGATACAAAATTAATACTATATTAGGCTAAATTGGTATTGATCATTGTATATTAATGCAAAATTAAGATTGTATTGGACTACATTGGTACTGAACTTAGTATATTGATACAAAATTAAGAGTATATTTGGCCACATTGGTATTGATCTTTGTATATTGTTACAAAATTAAGGGTAACACTTCTTAAAGGTATTGTACCTAGTAATGCTTAAAAAGGAAATGTGAAGTTTTGGCCTTTTGCTACCAACCATCATAAACTGTTTAGGATAATTAAGAAATACAAACTAACAGTCATGTAAGCGTGTCATTTTGTTAGTTACTATGACAGTCTATCACAGTCATTTTCTAAGCTACTCAGAAATCAAGTTGTTAAGAGACAGCAACATTTGCTTATCCTAATATAAGAGATAGATAGGGCCTCTTCAAAAACCCCAAGAGATCTGCAGAGTATGGCATTCAAAGATGTTTTCTTAAATTAAGATTTTTTTTGATATTGAGACATGCCAGCTCCTGACAGCATCCCCTATTCCACTCCAAGTAGAAGATGAGCATCAAAGAATCTTCAGTGTGAGATGGCTGAATTAGTGGCAAGCCTATCTCTTGGCAAACAAAACAAAACAAAAACAAAAACAAAAACAAAACAAACAAAAAAAACAACAACCCATGCTTCAACTGTAGACAGACTGCTGTCCAAAAAGGACAAAACTTGTAAGCAGGTCAGTCGACAGCCTAGCTCTGCCAAGACAGGGTAGGTAAGTCCTTCATAATTCCTGCTCTACAATCAATGTCTCTCAGAGAAACGGGGCCAAACAGCTGAAGATTGATGCTGTAATATATGGAGAGAAAATGGGAACTGTCAAGGTAGCCACGGGTATGTCATTTCTTAGTTTTGGAAGCTGTGGGCCCTGCACTTCCTATATAGTCAGATATATTTATCCCTTTCAGGTCTCTGAGGTGGTTGAAGAATAGATAGCTAGAGTCTCATAGTTAAATTTTGAGTTGTTTAGGAATCAAGAGGACGTTCTGGATCTAAGAAGAGGTTTTTAAAATTGTGATGCAAGTTAGTATGAAAGCTGAGTTAGATAGAGAACTTTAAACTCATGGAGATAGTTAGATAGTAGAATGTTAAAGTCAGGGGCCAAATACATATGGACTGGACATTGAGAATGTATGCTAAGCCATATAACTCTCATAATTGTGGCCTATTTATTTCAGTTGTTTTGTACTGTATTTATTGTTATAAGAGAAAGAACCATTTGTTGGACTGAAAAAAAAATTATACATTCGGGGGGAAGGGTGAGAGGGTAGGAGGGTGGGGCTGGGAGGGGTGGAGGGAGAGGGCTGTGATGGAGATGTAACTTGAAGTAATAAATAAACATTTAAAAAATAAAATAAAAAAATAAAAGCAAAAAAAGTAGTTACCCAGTTGATGGCCCTTTCCCCAGATAACTCTTGAACTTAGTTTCTTGGTACCATCTTCTGAATTAATCTTATCTTCCCTAGGCTGTGTTTTTATTGGTTGTTGGTACTAGCTTCCACAGTAGTTCTGTATTTATGTTGTGATTTCAAAGCTTTTAGCTCTTGGTTTTAAAGATTTTTACTTTTGACATCTACTTTTAGAAATATTTTTGCTTAAGGAAGCTTATTTCAGTCTCTTTGGCATCTCCTTATTTTGATTTCAAATGGTATCTGCTTGTGAACCTCATTTTAGTCTGCATGGCACTAATAATATTTGTGAGTCACATATATAGTCATTTGGGGACTGATGTAGAAGGTCTAGCTAGTTAACTTTGGCATTGGTAAACACTGAATAGAAAATAATTGCCACCTTACTTTCTGGAAAGGGTAGGGTGTACCAGGGGTCTGAAAGCTTTTCAAACATACAGAGAAGCTGCATGCATAGCAAAATGGCTTCACATTTGCCACAATTGTTAGCAACCTAAGTGGTGCTATTTAGTATTTGAGGAGGAACAACTGCCCCTCAGATTTATGGCAAAGGCCTTCCTCTAAGGGGAAAAGTAAGCAGTGGTCTCTAACTCATGTAACATTTTTTGAGAATAGATTCTCCAGTTCCTGGGACAGAAATGCAGGCAATAAAATGACTTTGGGGGGATATACTGTAGATTAAATTTTTAAAATCATATTATTTATTTAGTGTGTGCACCTAGGTATAAATACATGATATCTTTGTGTGTAGTGACCAGAGGACAACTTGTATGAGTCTCTCCTTCTACTGTGAGTACCATAGAGATGGAATTCAGGTAATTGGGTTTGGCTGCAAGAGCCCTCAGCAAGAGCCCTGCTGAGCTATCTTACCAACTCTGTCCTGTAGATTTAAATAGCTTAGTGTTTATGCTGTAGGATCATTAAGCTTGGAAATCAGTAGGCAGAATGCAGCAGGGGTAAGAAGTGGTGCATGTCATATATTAACAGTTAGAGGTACCAAGCATTAAGCTTCACTCACACTTTTTATATATTTTTCAAAAAGAATCACAACTCTACTGAGCTTATAAAAACAATACCACTTATAAATAAATGAAGCTACAAGGAAAAATGCAATGAAGACAGAGATTCTAAATCCCACCATATGATGTAACCATCATTAGCAACTATGCTACCATTTTATTAATCTCTCTATCTGGAAATACAGAGAAAATACAGGGAGTGGTTATTTGGAATGTTCTAAAACACTATTTAATCTTGGAACTATATTAAGTATACTATTTTAACTTTAAAGTCATATAAAAGTGAAATGAAGAAAATGGTTGATTGATTAATGAATGCATATATGTGTTTGCACATGTGTTCGCCTCTGTGTGCATGGTTGTGGAGGCTAAAGATCTATGTCTTTGTGTTCTTCAAGGATTCTCCATTTTGTTTTTTTGTTTTTTTTTTTTTTGGATTTTAACAAGCCTTGGCCTGAATTGTGCAATCCTAGCCCATCTAAGTTAGCTCTTAATTCTATTGCCCAAATATGACCTCATATATACATACGTCCCCTTGGACTGCCATTCTCCACGATATGCCGATGTTCTTGGCCATGTGGAAAGAGGTTCTTTTTTCTAATCCATAGCGTGCATCCTCCTTCCTGCTGCTCCTGGCTGGAATGCCTTAATCCTCTGTCTAAAGCACAGGCTTCCTGTTCTAATCTCAGGAAGTCCCACCTTTCTCTGTCTTTGTCCAATCTCAGGCCTCAGCATTTTATTTAACCAATCAGAGTCAAGGTAAGTAACAGACAGCAAACAGGACCAATTAACATTTAGAATGTTTAACACTACCCCCAACAATTCCCTCCTTTTGTCTAATAAAAAGGCTATTTTTTTAACTCATATAGTAAAAACAATAACATCAAATGTGTGTAACTTTTATATATGGTTTTCTTGATTGTTTCATATTTGATCTGTTTTTTTTTTTTTAAAGACTGGCTTTATCACTGAATCTGGAGCTCCCTGACTAGGTCAGACTGGCTGGCTCAAGAGCTTGAGGGATCTGACTGTCTCCACATTTCCAGGATGAGGATTATAAGTGAATACCACTGTGGTATACATGGGTGTTGGGAATCCCAACTCAGGTCTTTGTATTTGTATAACAAGCATTGTATTGACTAGCCATCTTCCCAGCTCTCTGATCAGTTTCAAACAGGAGATGAATTAGTTTCTGCAATATTAAGTTGAGAAAATATTTAATTTCAAAACATGGGAGTTTCATTAAATTTGGGACCTTGTGTGTCAAATATGGACAATACTGACTAAATTCATATATATGGTTAAGAAGATAAAAGTGTTGCTGTAGAGATAGATGACCTCAATTTAATCCTCAGGACCCACATAGTGGGAGGAGAGATACGACAACCATGAGCTGTCCTCTGACTTCCACAGGCTTGCCCCCACACAACAAACACATAAATGAAAAAATTAAAGATATGGAGACCATGTGTTACTGTTTTGTATCATTAACCTCTATGTGCCGTTTATACTCTGGTTATAACAATTGTTAGTACAGGTCCTTCATCTGAGTCTAGGTGGAGATGACCCCATGCTCCCCAGCAGCTGTTTCCATGGGCTCCTATTTTCACCACTTTCACTGATCTGCCTACCTCATCATGGATGGATATCTTTAATGAATAATATTGTCTAACCCTCAGCTCCAAAAGAATAGCTACAGGTTCTTGTTGTTTTTCTTCCTTCTTAGAATTCCACAGGATTTTACTCACTTCTGTAACTGACTGCGGCTGGGTTCAGCCTGCTCTTTTTTCCTTTATATATGTCTCTTGCTTTTGACTTGAATGCCCATTTTACATCTCCCTTGTTGTTAAAAATGCAATAACTCACCACCATATGTAATTGGTTTTCAAGCTGTGAGATGCTCTTTGAGGTTTCTTTTCATATATTTTGGGGGGGAGAGGGTTGCATTTGTTCTTGTTCCTTCTTTCTGAATACCGGATACCTATGTGTTACATCTCCTGGGATTGTCTATTTTATTTTGTGTGAGTTATTCTTATCTCCTTAACCTGACTTTTTAAGTCATGATAATATAACATTTTTTTCTGATGTGACTTTTAACCTATAAATTTTGTTTTCTAAGACTTAATTTTTTAATGATGTACCTAATGTTGATGCATAATTTCTAGAGTGATATTTGCTTTGTGTCTGTATTCCATTCTTATTTTTCAGTTATCTATTCTAAACTTTTAAGATTACCGATTAATACTTATCCTGAGAAGGCTCTAGGTAGCATTGGTAACTGAGTTAGAGCAAACATCCATCACCTAAAGTGCGTGGACAGTATGGGAGGGTCCCCATTTGGCTCAGGGTTCTAGCATCAGCTGACAGACAGTGTCACCTGCTGACAATGAATTTGTGACATGTGGATGTCACAAATTCATCATGCTGAAATTTGACTCACTGCTTCCCTCTCCCACCCATGACCACCCAGCTTCCCATCTGCTGCCCTGTCTTACTAGGTAGGATGAAAAGTCCTGCCTGTCTGAGTTCTACCTCCTATCATTCAGAAAGTTAATTTGGATTTCCACAAGCTGTTCCATGGTCATCTTGGCGACTGTCATGGTTGAAAAAGGGGCTTGTAGTACTGCTTGGCTTGGCCACTATGGTGGGCCTGCTCAGCATCCCACCAAATAATTATCCTATTCTCTAATGCTGAAGAGTTTTACAGCTATGGGTTTCTGGGGTGTCTTTAAATGTCAAGTGATCTGGTGACACAGGGCCCATTTTCACCTAGAATCACCTTCCCTCTAATAAAATGGTACAGTTCTTACACTCCTTGATTTTCCTTGACTTAAGGTATGTCAGCACTTATGTGGTAAGCCCCAGCACCTGCAAAATTTGAGTGGGTAATTACTTCTTAATCAAAGGGCTGTTGAGTCAACCTTTTGGGTGACTATTTTTGGAATGTTCACAGTTATGTCAGATGCTGGAGATACATAGACATTGAGAAGTGTCTCCAATCCTTAGAAGTTCCCAGCCAAGTGGAGACAATAAAAACCTCAACAGATAGGAATTGTTATTCCTATCTTATAACATATGCCTCTGCTATGTGTATGATGTAATGTGTCAACCAGTTTATGAGAAATGTAATCAGTCCTAGAGCATATGTGGGAAGCAAACATGGATTCTATATAAGTGGTTGTCTGTCTAAAAGTATTTGGGCTAGTTTTTAATGGATCTATGGGCTTTTAATTGGAGGGTGCGTGAAAAATGGGACTCTCCAGAGAAGGTATGGCTACAAGTAAACAGAATACAGAGATGGACAAGGTAGGGGAGGGGAGAACCTGCACTGAGCCCATGATTCTGGAGACTCTGGCTTCATTCTTAATAGCTGGGAAACCTAGCTTAAGGTGAGATCTGCGGTGCTAGTTCTGGGATGCCTCATTTGTTCAGAGAGAAGCTGCTTCAGGTTTCAACAAGGACTGTTAGGATCAAAGTAAAGGTTTTATTGGATTATGTCTTTATTCTTGAGCTGGAAGATTAAAATGGGAGATGGATGAATTTCTGTGAACTTAAGAAAAGGTATCAGAATATTTATTAGCTTTACCTGCTTAAACTTGAATTCAAAAATTGCAACTGCTTTATATCTTGATGTGTGCCAGTTTATTCATTATTCCATCCTTTTCTGACCAAAGAGACTTGAATGTTTTTACTTTGCAACTGGCTTTCTTTTATTTGGTTTGTTTTGAAATGCTCTGATCTCTCATTTTGGAATTCTTGTTACACATAAATATCAGAGAAGTTCTGGATCATTCTCCATGTGTTTCTCATTCTTTCAGTACTTTGCCATGTTTATCTCTGATGGTTCAAGTTGGAGGAAACTTCTAGAACCAGAACTGAAATTAAATCACTTAGTTTTTGTGCACAATCTGCCACATACTGGATTGGTTACATTTTGGAAGGCATCCGTTGTTATTAATCACTAATAATAACCACTTTATGTTGTTGAAAATAGCATTATAAACAGTTTAAAAAATAACCTGTGTGAAGTAGTCCCACATCAGTCTTCAGAAATATGCCAACAGGAAGTCAGTTTTGTTTGCATTTTAAGACAAAGGTAACTAAAACTTGTTTAAAGTTCCCACTCTAGCCTGGGGGGAGGAGCATTTACAATAGTTTTCCCTACTGTGTGACCTCAGAAAGAGGTGACTTCATCTCCTTGCTCTTATCATGAGGAGAGGAACAGGCATGTGGAGAACTCATAACCAGGGGGCTGGTCCCAAAGGTATTCAATACTAGAAAGGAAAAAGCATGTGTTTTATTAATGACTCCATCCCCATAGCTTCAACTTTATGAGACTGGAGAGAGAGTTTGATGGGTTTAGAAAAGGCACTACAGCATATCACTTAATCTTAAATCAGTGTACTAGGCCCTGGACCAGAACAGCTACACCCGAACACTCCACTGATAAAATTATATGTCTTATTTGTTGTTAGCCAAAGATATGTCATCAAGCTCTCAAGGAAGTGGGGGAAAGAAGAGGAGGTCATGACAGGAGAGCTAGAGAAATGACGGTTTGGTTCCAGTGTGCACAGTACATTTTTGCCCCCTGACCTGCTGGGTTCTCTAGGGTACCAGGCAGTAGTGAGGAATGGAAGGCTGTCTCTTGTGGATCCACCATCTTTCTCCTCACGCTGCCACCAGGGTGAGGGTACAGGTATCCTGCTTCATTGTACTCGCTGTTTGAATAAGCCCAGTGTTCTCAAGTCTCCAAGTTTTACCTCTCTGACTCAGGCAAGTCTTTTCTTTCTTTTTCTAAAGTTGAAAAAGTCTAGAGAGACAAATATTAATTTTTGGCAACTTAGAAATACTTTAAAACATTCTCATATTCGTACAAAGAAAACAGCAGAAAGTAAAGTTCTAAAAAGCTAACTCAAAGGTATTGTGAGTTGATTTTAGAAAGAATTTGCTTTAATTTCTCATGAATTTCATGTATCTATAGAGAAGAAAAGCCTCTAAGCCTTCTTCGAGTCTAAGGGTATCCAGGCTGGCAAACCAGGACACCTGACCAGGACCTTCCTGGTTCTACTTTTACAATGACCCTCATTCATACCGCTTCACAGAATGTTAGTCTGACCTGGATCCTGTTTCCTCTGAACATTTCCTATTCCTACCTGTTTGATGTTTGTGAAAAAGAAAAGGCCACAGCAACAGAGGACATGAGGTAGTGTTGAAGACTTCCCCTTTGTAGCTTCTTCAGAGGCGCATCTGGGCTTGGCAGCACCTGGCTTCAGTACAGAAGAACAGTTGGTTAAGATTGCAGTATCACTAATCATTGAGCATTTATAAGGAACAGGAACAGGACTAACGTTCAATATGGATGAGAGGTGGTGCTCTTGGTTTCCACTCTATGAGTCAGCAGTATGACAAACTCTGAAACAGTCACGGGGGTGGTGTAGGACCTGTGGGTGGCATCTTATGACTGTACTGGGGATTGAGTTCAGTTCTGGAATGCCACAGGGTGGGTGGGGGAGACAGGAAGAGATTTGAACAGGTTTAAAGGAGAGTGATGAACACTGGACAGGAAGCACTCGGACTCTTGACACATTGACCATATATTCTTTATAGAAGAGCCTGGAATAGCAGTGACTCTACCAATTAGACCCATCTTCATTCCAAGTGGAAAAGACGAATGACAGACTCTAGAAATGAATTCTTTAAACCAGCAACTATTTAAACCATAATCAACTGAGATTCTGTGAAAGGCACTGTTAGAAAGCCTGAAATAACATGCCAGCTGACCTCCTAAAGCAAAGACTATGTGGTTGTCTGGCTTGGTGGGGTCTTGCCAGTGACCTGTTTGTACAAGTACATACACAGCTACCTGCTACCATTGACATCTCTTCCATGTTCTTAGTCTCTGTACAATCCAGTGTGAGCTGGCTTCTGCCCAAGCCCTGGCATAGAGATTTCTTCCATCAAAGTCACTAGAAGCTCTCATCTGCTAAACTCCAAATTTCTTTGTTCCTGTGGGATTTTGCTTCTTAGAGACTTCAAGCACAACGTAACTTTCTGGAACTTGAGTTCTTTCTTGACTGCTATGGCATCCAACATGCCCAGTCTTTTTCTTCCTGCCTCATTGGCTCTATTTGCCTTTTCTTTGGCCAACCTATCTCTATTTACTGCCTAAACATTGGCATGCCACAGGTCTCTGCTTAGGAGTCCCTTATTGTTTCTACCTCAGTTAATTCTATTCAATGGCTTTAAAGCATGCCTACAGATCCATCCCTTGGCGTTCTTCCCATCTTTAGGTTTTATTCCAGGGAGTTTGGATTGAGCACAAGGATTTGTCAATAATCAATAGAAGGTAACAAAAGAATTCATTTAATATTGAAGGGAAAGTTTAAAAAAATAAATTAAATTAAAAAAAACCCACAAAGCTTCCATCTGCTTCTTGTGGGGTTTTGATTATTGACATCTTGAACTGGCATCATTGACAGGAACCATTGAGAAACCAGACCTTTAGAGAGACCATGCATAGTATTTTAGCCAAGGACCGGTGCATTGTGGAGCACAGGCAAGCTTTCATCATTCTGCTTGTCATTACTTATTTTGTGGTGTTAGAGATCAAATTCGGGGTCATGTGCATGCTAGACAAACATGGTGTTATAGCCTAAACATGTAGTTTCTCCAGACAATATTTAAGGCTGGCTTTGAACTGGTGATCCTGCCTCCCTTTTTCTAGTACTGGGATTATACTGAAGGACATCATGATGCTGGGCTTGCTTGTCAAATTACAAACACTCAGTATGCATGAGCATTGTGAAATGTTTGCTTTCTGTCACTAGATTTTGGGTGGTTTGTTACACACCAGTGTAACTGATACTGTCCCCAGGAGGCCTCATCTTGTCCTATGACATTGACATGCAAATGCTCATAGATCCATGTCTACTTTCCAGCCCTGGTTTCTTTCCCACACTCCAGACTCTTAAATCCAATTAGCCAAGTGTCAACATTAACTTTTCATGTATTTAAGAAGCAACATCTGAAATTCAATGTGACCCAGAAAGCTTGGCAGCAAGCCTTGACCCTCAACTCTGCTTCTTGCCCCTTGCTTATTGAAAAATACATCCCATTTTTCAAGCCAAAAGTCTACTTGCTCGGTTTCTACCTTTTGCTCCCAAGATGACATCAAATGTCAAGGCAAGTTTTGAAGGTTGCATTAAAGTCCAACTGAATGGGCCTCCTTCTCTTCTAGTCATCTCTCATGATCCTTCATCAGGTGATACCCTCCAAGCAGGAGCTTGCAACATGGAACCTGAACCTGAGGAGAAACGGGGGGTGGGGGGTGGTTGAGGGGAGGAGGCATACATACCTGGCTTTGTGACTTACGTTTCACCACCATTGCCATATTCTGTTAGCTGGAAGCAGGTCACTAAGTCGGCCATATCCAAAGAGAAGAAACTGTACATGGCCACAAACGCCATATGTGGGGATCTGTCTGAAGTTACCTACCACACGGATACAGAGTAAGTCTTCAGAATCATGCCATGACATCCTAACCCCTCCCTACAAACTCCTAAAGACTTTTGTTGCTCCTTAGAATGAAACCCAGTAGCTTATTGTTTGCACAATCCTACATGTGGAGCCCTGGCCCACATTTCTGACCTATTGGTTCATCATCATTGTTATTATAATAATTATTATTATTATTATTATTATTATTATTATGCTACTTGCTGGTCTCCATTTTGCTCCAGTGTCCTACTTGTCTCTCTCTGCTCACTGCATTACTCCTTCCCTTGGTTTTGCATAGTTACCTCACCCCTTGTATCTCCTTCTCTTTGATTTAGCTCTCTGGCTCTTCATCACTTCAAGGCCCTATCCAGCCAGGCCCTGATGACTCAGAAGAGATTTCCAAGTCCAACACCCAATTTTCTCAAGACTTTACAGCTGTTCCCACCACTGTGCACTTATTAATTTTTCTGTCTTTGCTCTTCTTTTCCACAGTAAAATTAGGTGATTCTTTGGCTCTAGTTCTTGCTCATTCAGTATTATCAGTCTCTGTTACTAGAATTACCAGAGACTTCTGAATATAGTTTCCGTTATTAGGTTCGGAACAATAGCTAATGTTTATATGACAAGGTGGAGGTACTGTTTCAAATGCTTTTTAAACATCAGCTCACTTAGTTATTAGACCCCCATCCCAGGGAAAGAAAGGAAGGCACAGAGAAATTAAGTGAGTTTCTCAAGATGGCGCAGGTATTAAGCTGCAAAATGACTTAATGGTCATTTAGTCTTAGAACAGCCTCTTCCTGATCATGACATTAAGCAAATGTGCATAAATTTTCCCCATCATTACTCAACACAGGATGAGGCTGGTTACCAGGTTTGTAGGATCCCCATCAGTATCAGGCATTGTTTTCCAAAGTAAGCTCAACTTGTAGCCTCTCAATTTGTTTTTTTGTCTTCATTAACTATATTTCTACCATTTTAGTGACCATGTTCCAAACTTGTACAAGGAAAGGATTGAAATGCAAGGAAAAGGAGTCTCTAAAATGTTCTCTGAAGCTAACCTTTTACCCCAAAACAGATAATGTTTGTAAATATCTCTCAGTACTGCTCTGCTGAAGTCCTGGGATGGCTTTCAGAAGTTGTCCTGGATTTTAGGCAGGAAGAGAACAACTCCAAGCTGGGTTATGATCTGAAAAATATTCCCTTGCACCAAAGATGTTCTTGACTCTGTGATGCTCTCTGTGTTACAATATCCAATGCCCCCTTGGCTGTAGCAGAGCAGCATTTGCTCTGTAATTGCTTCATTTGCTGTCCATGTGGAGCTCTACCCACAGACATGGCTCCACTATTCCATTGTCTACTTGCTAACTGATTAGGACACACATTTTGGAGTTCATATGGTAATGTTCCTATGAAGAAATGGCTCTTGCCCAGATGATGATAAAACAGCTGAGAACAGATCTACAATGGTCACCAAGTATGAGATAGATAGATAGATAGCTATTCCTGGCTTCCAGTTCTGTCCTAACTGAAAAGAAACAGTAGTAATCTCTTGAGAGTCACCAAGAAAATGGTTAGAAGATCCAAATGATTTATTGAGAAACATCCTGGGTTCCTCTGGGAAATCTGCATCAAATCTGTCTTCACAGGGAACCTGGTTTTTTGGTTGGATGTGCACAGAGGCTCTCTACGCCATTTTCTTTGGTAGATGCTATCTCTGGATAGAAAAGAATAATATATTTTGTTTAAGTCAAACATTCACCTGAACAAATAGCAGATGTTGATGAATATTAATTTGTGCTTAGATTAATGCTTCAAAGTGTCAATTTAATTTCTGTTTTACTCTGCAGCCCTTGATTGTAATGAGCTACTTCAGGATGTGAGGAGCACACACCTGGTTGGGGGCAGGGCGAGAGGCCTCCAGGGAGTGGAGTGGAGTCCTTGAGCTTTTGTTTCTCTGAAAAAGAACAATTTCAACTGTGTCTGTGCCCCTCCGAAAGTTACTCAGCTGTACACTGTCCCAGGGGAGATATGACTTATAAGGGTAGAGTCCAAGAGAGGGAGACAGAGAGAGAAAGAAAGAGAAACTTTTGTAGTAGAACCAGTAGCTGAGTGAATAGCCAAGTTGGATTCTATTCTCCTAGCAGAAAAGGTGACTGTCTCAAAACAAAATCTCCCTCCTTTCCTCCCTCCCTCCCTCCCTCCCTTCCTCCCCTTCTCTCTTTCTCTCTCTCTCTCTCTGTGGGGATGTGAGAGAGAGAAAGAGATGGAGAGAGGTGAGGAGGACGAGAGAGAGAGAGAGAGCATGTGCATGTGCTTAAATCTCTGTCTCTGTGCATGTGGAAGCCAGAGATCAATAATTTTGGTATCAATCACTTCTCCACTTTATTTTTTTGAGAGAAAGCCTCTCACCGAACTTGAGGCTTATTCCACTAGAATGGCAAGCAAGAAAAATCTCCAGAGGTCACCTTGCCTCTGTTTCCACAGAACTGGAATTCCAGACATGGAAAGCCATGCCTAGCCTTTACACTGGTGCTGGAGAGGAATCTCAGATCCCCACTTTGTACAAGCACTAACTGACTGAGTCATCTCATCCGCACTCATTTTATCTTATCATGGTCTACTTCTAATATGGGCATTTTAGATCCCCAAGAAATTTAATTCTAACTTGTTCCTCATAGGGCTGCAAGGTACGAGAGAGAGAGAGAGAGAGAGAGAGAGAGAGAGAGCCTTTAGAGTCAGGCATATTGGAGTTTGAGTACCAGTTCTTGCAGAATGTGACTCTCACTAGCTTAGACCTGTTGGCTCCCACTGACCTGAGCCTCCATGTCCTCACCTATAGAACAGACCATGGGGAAAACCAAAGTGGTCATGCCTGTGCTTAGCAAGGGTCCATCACCAAGCACATTCCATACATGCTGTTTTCTCCTTCCACCCCTCCCGGAGGATAAGCCCATTCTCCAACAAAGGAAGATGGATCCTATTTCTGACTTGATTTTCAAATATCACCTCCCATTATTTATGTGTCCAAATTTCTAATTCTCAGCCTGCCTTAGTAACTTGGTAAGCAAATGTGACATAAATGCTTCTATTTTGAATTTCTTAGTACAATAATGAATATTGTGACTTTTTAAAGGATACTATATTACCATATTCTTTATTTGTCTTGTTCCAGCATTGACTTACGCTGCTTTTACCCTGTCAGATGGACAAATACAATGAATTTACTCGCTTGTAGTAAATTGCTCCCTGACACCTCAATCACTATCTGGCCTTGGGCTTGCCTTATCATTTTACCTTTTCCTGACACCACACTATCCGTACAATTCTCAAACCCCAGCCTCCATATATATTCCAACATAAAACCAAGAAAGTCCTGAGACATGCCAATATGTGGATGCAAGATCCAACTGTGCCTTTGAAACTTTTTTTTCCTTTATTTTTTATTTCTTCAAGTTACATCTCAATCGCAGTCCCCTCCCTATTCCCCCTCCAGTCCCAACCTCCCAACCTCAACCCCCCATCCTCTTCCCTTTTTTTTTTCTTTTAAGTTTAAGGTATATCTTATTTCCCCCTTCAGTTTCCCCTTTCAGTCCAACAAATGGCTCTTTCTCTTATAATAACAAATACAATACAGTACAACAGAGGTAATTAGGCCACAGTTATGAGGGTTATATGGCTTAACGTACATTCCCAATGACCAGTCCATATGTATTTGGTACCTGACTTTAACATTCTACTATCTAAACATCTCCATGAGTTTAAAGGTCTATATCTGACTATAAACATTTAAACATTCATACTAACTTGCAACAAAATTTTAAAAGTATCTTCTTAGATCTATAACACTCTCTTGACTCCTAAACAACTCAAAATTAAATTATGAGACTCTAGCTATCTGTTCTTCAACCACCTCAAAGACCTGAGAGGGATAAATATATCTGATATTATAGGAAGAACAGGGCCTGCAGCTTCCCAAACTAAGAAATGACATACCTGTGGCTGTCTGGACAGTTCCCATTTTCTCTCCATACATTACAGCATCGATCTTCAGTCATTTGGCCCCGTTTCTCTGACAGACATTGATTGTAGAGCAGGGGTTATGAAGGACTTACCTACCCTGTCTTGGCAGAGCTAGGCTGTCGACTTACCTGCTTCCAGGTTTTGTCCTTTTTGAACAGCATTCTGTCTACAGTTGGAGCAAGGGGCTTTTCCTACCAAGAGACAGGCTTGCGACTAATTCAATCCTCTCCCACTGGAGATTCTTCGATGCTCATCTTCTACTTGGAGAAGAATAGGGGGTGCTGTCAGGAGTTGATATGTCTTGATATAAAAAAATCTAAAGTTATGAAACATCTTTGAATGCCATATTCTGCAGATCTCTTGAGGTTTTTGAAGAGGCCCTATCTATCTCTTATATTAGGGTAAGCAGATGTTGCTTGTCTCTTGCCAGTTTATTTTTGATTAGCTTAGAAAGTAACTATAATAGGCTGTCACTGTACCTAACAGAATGACCGGCTTGCATAACCATTAGTTTGCATTTCTTAATTATCCTAAACAGTTTATGACAATTAGTAGTAAAAGGCCGAAACATCACATTTCATTTTTTTTCTTTACCTCCTAACCCTTCCATCCCATTTCTCTGGGGTGGGGTGTCCTTATATAACAGTCCCTCATCTCAGTTGAGAGGTCATATGAGGGCCAAGAGCCTCTTCATTCATTGGGGATCTATGAAGCAGTACCATCAGTGAAAAGTGTCTCGTTGCCCGGGAGAGAGAACAACTAAACAAACAAACCAATAAGCATACAATAGATAAAAAAGACTAAAAAATAGAAAAAATATAACTAATATATAAAAAATAAATAAAGAATAAAAATTAAAAATACGAAGTCTATGTCCAAGTTCCCTTTGGTGTGTTAGTTGTAGTATCGATACCTTCTACTATATAGCTAAAATCCTACTATAAGTGAATAGATGCCATATGCGTCCTTCTGAGTCTGGGTTAGTTCACTCAGGATGAGCTTTTCTAGTTCCATCCATTTGGCTGCAAATTGCATAATTTCATTGTTCCTGATAGCTGAATAATATTCCATTGTGTAGATGTACCACAGTTTTTTAACCCATTCTTCGGTTGAGGCACATCTCGGTTGTTTCCAGTTTCTAGTTATTACAAATAAGGCTGCTATATACATAGATGAGGAAACTTCCTTATGATTCCGTGAAGAGGCATTTGGGTGTATACCCAGAAGTGGTATGGCTGGGTCCTGAGGCAAAGCTATTCCAAGTTTTCTAAGATATCGCCAGACTGACCTCCATAGTGGTTGCACAAGCCTGCATTCCCACCAGCAATGGAGTAGGGTACCCCTTTCTCCACACCCTCACCAGCATGTGCTGTCATTTGAGTTTTTCATCTTAGCCATTCTGACAGGTGTGAGATGGAATCTCAGAGTCATCTTGAGTTGCATTTCTCTGATGATTAAGGATGTTGAGCATTTCTTCAAGTGTCTCTCAGCCATTAGGGATTCCTCCTTAGTGAATTCTCTATTTAGCTCTGTCCCCCATTTTTTTGATTGGATTATTTGGTTTCTTGGCATTTAATTTCTTGAGTTCTTTGTAGATTTTGGATATTAGCCCTCTGTCAGATGTGGGGTTGGTGAAGATTTTCTCCCAGTCTGTAGGCTGCCGTTTTGTTCGAATGACAGTGTCCTTTGCCTTTCAGAAGCTTTTCAGTTTCATGAGGTCCCATTTATTGATTGTTGATCTCAAGTCCTGAGCTGTTGGTGTTCTGTTCAGGAAGTTGTCGCCTGTGCCAATTAGTTCGAGGGTTTCTCCCACTTTTTCTTCTAGTAGATTTTTGACCGGCCTATTGTTAAGGTCTTTGATCCACTTGGACTTAAGTTTTGTACAAGGTGATATGTATGGGTCTAACTTCATTCTTTTACAAATGGACATCCAGTTGGACCAGCACCATTTGTTGAAGGTATGTCCTTCTTCCATTGTGCCGTTTTGGCTTCTTTGTCAAAAATTAGGTGGCCATAAGTGTGTGGGTCTATTTCCGGATCTTCAATTCGATTCCACTGATCTACTGGTCTGTTTCTATACCAATACCATTATGTTTTTACAACTATTGCTCTGTAGTACAGCTTGAAATCTGGGATGGTAATACCTCCAGATTTTTTTTATTGTACAGGATTGATTTAGCTATTCTGGGCTTTTTGTTGTTCTATATGAAATTGAGGCTAGCTCTTTCCAAGTCTATAAAAAATTTTGTTGGTATTTTGAGAGGAATTGCATTGAATCTATATATTGCTTTTGGCAGGATGGCCATTTTTATTATGTTGATCCTACCAATCCATGAGCATGGAAGATCTTTCCATCTTCTAAAGGCCTCTTCCATTTCTTTCTTCAAGGGCTTGAAGTTCTTGTTGTACAGGTCCTTTACTTGCTTGGTTAGAGTTACCCCCAGGTATTTTATGTTGTTTTCGGCTATTGTGAAGGGGGTTGTTTCCCTTATTTCTTCCTCAGCCCATTTGCTTGTTGTATAAAAAAGGGCTTCTGATTTTTTTTGAATTAATTTTGTATCCAGCCACTTTGCTGAAGGTGTTTATCAGCTGTATGTGTTCTCTGGTGGAATTTTTGGGGTCGCTTATGTATACTATCATATCATCTGTAAATAGGGAAAATTTGACTTCTTCGTTTCCAATGATTATCCCCTTGATGTCCTTTAGTTGTCTTATTGCTCTAGCAAGGACTTCAAGTACTATATTGAAGAGATATGGTGAAAGTGGACATCCTTGTATTGTCCCTAGTTTAGAGGAAATGTTTCAAATTTCTCTCCATTTATTTTGATGTTGGCCACTGGCCTGCTGTATATTGCCTTTATTATTTCTAGGTACGGCCCTTGTATGCCCATTCTCTCCAGAACTTTTAGCATGAAGGGGTGTTGGATTTTGTCAAATGCTTTTTCTGCATCTAGCAAGATTAACAGACATTGAAGAAATCCAGAGAATATTTGGATCCTACTTTAAAAATCTATACTCCACCAAATTTGAAAACTTAAGTGAAATGGACAATTTTCTTGATAGATTCCAACTACCGAAGCTAAATCAAGATCAGATAAACAGATTAAACAGCCCTATTACCCATGAGGAAATAGAAACAGTCATTAAAAGTCTCCCAACCAAAAAAAGCCCAGGACCAGATGGCTTTAGCACGGAATTCTACCAGACCTTCAAAGAGGAGCTAACACCAATACTTTTCAAACTCTTTCACAAAATAGAATCTGAAAGAACGTTGCCAAACTCATTCTACGAGGCCACAATCACCGTGATTCCTAAACCACACAAAGACCCAACAAAGAAAGAGAACTTCAGACCAATCTCCCCTATGAACTAGATGCAAAAATATTTAATAAAATACTAGCAAACCGAATTCAAGAACACATCAGAAGTATCATACACCATGATCAAGTAGGCTTCATCCCAGGGATGCAGGGATGTTTCAACATATGAAAGTCTATCAACATCATTCACCATATAAACAAGATGAAAGAAAAAGCCTTTGAAACTTTTGACGGCAGGTTTCAGCAGGCTTCATAGATTCCTGATTTTTCTAGATCCACTTCTGTAGTGTTAGTCTCCAGTTGACTTAAAATGATGCAAATTTGTTATCTCACAGGTGGGGAGAGTAGATATCCAAAACCAAGATCTTGTTTCTGAAATCTGGATGCAAGAGTCCCTAGATTTGTCTTGCTTGTGGTGGCTGTCTACCCTTGGTGTTCTTGACACAGGGCTATGTAACTTCAGTCTCTGCCTCTGTCTTCACAGATGTTACCTGTATATACCTGTGTATGAATCTTCCCTTTATATAAGGATTTTTATCTTACTGGCTTATAGTCCATCCTAATGACTTGATCTGAAGAAGGTCAACAAAGACTCTGTTTTTGGAGAAGGACACTCCATGAGATACTAAGGCTGAGGATTTTAATATACTGTTTTCAACACACAGGTGGTGCAAGCGATATCTCATTTCTTCCTCCTGAGGATTCTGATCAGTCCTTTTGGCCTTATCTGAATTCCAAGGGAACAGCAAAGTTCTTCTCAAGATTTTCATTCATCAAATTTCATTACTTAGCTCTTTCAAAGTGCTTGGCCTAGTACATTTACTTTTGTTATTTCATTGAACTTCCAAGTAACCTAGAAAGGTACAACAGTTTCAGTCTCAGTTTACAAAAGAGAAGGCAGAAACTTAAACACACTAGGGAGTTATTTGGCCCATCCTTTCACAGAGGTAGTGCCAGGGGTTGTATTTAACTTCAAGCGTCCTACAAAGAGTCTATTGGTCAGGTCAAAAGTGTATTGATTCACCAACAGCTTTTATTTCCTCTTCTATTATTTCATCTCCAACCTTGACCCTTGGTTCTTCTGTCTGCCCTCGATCTCTTTTTTTTTTTTACCTCAATGTTCTCTGGTCACTCTGGCTTTCTCGTTGACTGTTTTAGTGACACTGGCCTTCCTTTCACCTTGGACCAGCAATTTGGGCTTCTGCTGTGTGCTTTCTTCCCTGAACTGTTGTCTGTTGCCTTTCTATGACTTTACTCTTCCTCATCCCTCTCACTTTGGTTCCCCTCTCTTTGTTCTCATAATCCTTTAAACACTGCAGCATGCTGACCCTGATGCCTTTTACCTACTCCTGAATCTAGCAGTCATTTTCCATCCTCTATCTGTATATTTTCTGGACATCAACACAGCTCCTTACTACTTCTGATTCACGTGTCGTATAGCTTCTAATGTGTTTTGAATGATCTTAAAATGGCATTTGGAACTGAAATACAATCCTATTCCCTACCTCTGCTGCTTCTTACAAGCACAAGACTGGTCCCCTGGGGGATAGCACATGCTTGTTCCCAAGAATTCAGAGCTGCCCTATTGCTAATCTTACTGTATTGTGCTTTTTCAACAACACTAAAGGGAGTCTAAGTGTCCAACTGCTTCTCTAAGTATCTCAGTGCCCTGCCTGGGAGAGCTATTTGAACTCATTTAACAGATCACTTGGCTGACAGTTCTGCTTAAAGGAATGTCTACCCCAAGAAGGGAGATGCACAGCCTATATTTAACCTCCAGAAAAAGAGATGGAGCTATTCCCTTGGTAGAATTAAAAGAATTCCCCACCTTCAGGCTCCATATTTTCTTCTGCCTCCATTATTCTTACTCATATTCTCATCTTCCTTTTCTCTTTTTATGTGCTAAATTTATACTGGGAAATGCCAAATATAATTCCCCTGTCTTAATGCCTTGCCCAAGTTCCATATCTATATTTTTAGTTACCTGCTTTTCACTTGGGTGTCCTGCAGATACCTCTTGCTTTGTCTCCCATCCTTCCCTGATGTCTCCTTCTTTTTTCTAGTCTGGATTTTAGTTACTGACATCAGTCACACTCCACCACCCAAATGAGGTACCATTCATTGTCCCTTCTATGCCTGGTTGGCTAACAAGCCCTAATACTCCAACTTGAAATACTCTTCCATCTATTTTATTATGGTCCTTGTCCTTATCAACATATCTCACTAAACACAGAATGTTTAGTCAACATTTCTTTTCAATACAATATTTTCAGTACAGATTAAAATGTCTTTTTAATAAAATTAAGAGTGATCATATCATGGTTTTGCCTTGAAATTGCTGCTGTCTTCCCTGCCTGGGATAAATTTCCAGACTCCATATATTGCAGTTCTGGGCTTTTTCAAATCTGTCTGTGATTTCCCTCCCATTCTTTAAGTCTTCTTCTCCCCATTTCCAAGGATGCAAAAGTTCTGCCTAGTATGGTTTCTCTTTGTGTCTTGGACAACACTCTTTTGTGCCTTTGTATTTACACATGCTTTGGCTTTCTTTGCAAGGGATGCTTTTTTCTTACCTTTTTACCTAATGATATTTTCCTCCTCTTCATGATCTACAGCAATGTTAAATTAAGTTCCTTGTGAAATTGGTAGTAATTCCCTTAGTCAGAGTTGGTGACCCACTAGTTTGCTGTTCAGTGACTAACTTCTGAAATAATCAACTTCGAAACAGTCAAAGTTTGTTTTCTTTGGCTTATAGTTTTGGTGATTATAGTCTATTGTTGGTGACTTGTTGGCCCTACTGCTAATGAGACTGCGGTGAGATAGCCATGACAAGAATATGAAGTGGAGGAAAGCTGTACCCCTCTTGGTGAGCCAGGAAACAAGGGGCAAAAGGAGACAAAAATGACAAGCCCACAAACCCCAGTGACCTAAAACCATCTCACATGGCTCCACCTCTTCAAATTTCCACTTGAATACACTTGAATATTCCATTCTGTATTTAACACATAGTTCTCTATGGAGGTGATTTACAATCTCAACTAAAGGAGTAGTTTAGTTTACTACTTTACTGAACTCCCTTGGCACTTTGCACTTTGTTGTATGGCATGACTGGATAATTTGCTGGTTTTCTCCTTTGTCTCTTCTGCAGCCTGTGACCACTCTAGCAGCCAGTGCAGGGCCTGGATTCAACAGAAAGGCCTAGATGCTTTTTAAAGTTGACTCTTCAGTGCACCTTGCTCATCTGCTTGTGTTTTTGTCTCATTACTTTCTTCACCATCTTTATTTTCATTCACGTCAGTTGTCACAATGTCAATGGAACTGAGCCACACCACGCCAGTGAGATAATATGGATATCGAAAAAGATTTTAAAAAGACCACAGGATCTCACTCATACAAGAACATTAGAAAACTTTATTTCTTAGGAAGCAGGATAGTTGTCACTATAAACCAGGAAGGGTTAAAAAGAAAGGAGAAAAGGAGATTGGTACCAAAATACATGTAGAAAAGAAGACTAAGTCCTAATAAAAAAAGACCACAAGATCTCATTCATACATGAAAATTAGAAAACTTTATTTCATAGGAAGCAGGATAGTTGTCACTATAAACCAAGAAGGGTTAAAAAGAAAGGAGGAAAGGAGATTGGTACTAAAATACACTTAGAGAAGAAGAATAAGTCCTAATATTTTATAGCACAAAGTACTATGGCTTAAATAATGTATTATGGTATATATGTATTACATATATATCATACAAGGATATAGATATATATAACACATACATATACATCAGATACAAATACACATACATCATACACATGTACATACATGAATTGAAGATACAGTTCAGTGGTAAGGCACTAACTCTGCAAAACACAAATGCAGTACAGCAACAACAGTGACCAAAATGAAACTAGGAATTCAAGGTTAACCAGAACAAAGAAATGTTACATATTTAAGGTGATATAATTGCTGACTATCTTGGTTTTTGTTTTTTTACATTATATGTATATTGTAGAATATTTTTGTGATATCTCAAAAATACATACAATTATTATAATCAACAAAGTTTTTTTCTAAAGGGTGGTGGGATTATATCATGGATGGGGTAAGTGAGTAATCTACCTACTTTGAGTAATGTAGGTGATAGAGAATGGGCACAGTGTGTTTCTGAGTTCCTAGGCAGTCTCCCATGAAGGTACAAGGTTAGTCCATGTTGTTATCAGTATTCACACAATGAAACAACTCACATTCCTGGAAGCAGCAGTAACTAAGTTCTGAGCCAAGGGAAGCATGTCACAAGGATGTTATACTACCTGGGGAACCCCACTACCCATCTCTTATAACAGCCAGCACATAGCAGGGCAATTCCTGGCTGCCTGTGAGAAAGAGTGTCATCTCTGCCCAATATCTCCATAAAATGGTTTAATTAGAAAATAGGTATACCATATTTACTCCTGGCCTATGTCTGAAGGGAAGGGATAGGTAAAAGAGTGAAAAGGTGAGTCCTCAGACTCAAATGCCTGATACATTCATTCACTCATCAGGTAATATTTCTTAAATGGATGTGAGTCTTTATGTGGGATGCCCTGCCCATCACCTGTAGTTCCCATCCTAGGTTCATCTGGAAATGATCTTAATATCTATCAGCTCTTCCACACCAAAGGCCATAGGATGTGCCTGCCTAAATTGCTTTGCACAAGTTCATCTCTCAAGCTGGGGTTTTTTCAGTGGCAGCTAATGGTTGTCATAGGGAGGAACAAAAAGGCTCTTGGACATGTTTCTTTTTAAGCATCCAGGGAACATTTTCCGGCTCTGCAAAGATTGCTTTACAGAGCAATTTTCACCATTATCTCTGAGAATAAAACCTACTTTACGAAATTAAATTAGCCCGTCTTCCCTCCCAGATTCATTTTTCCTCTTTAGTGTGAGGAACCCATCTCTACTTAGCAGGCCATGTAACCTCTCCTACCTCATTGTTCAAATCATTTAGTAAAATGAAAAGGCTTTAGAAAAGGGGGTTGCAAATACAAACATGAGTGCAATTAAGATCTCAACTCCATTACATTAATATAAGTACTTTGCATGGAGTTTGTTACGATGCGCATCAGGGTTTTAATGTTTTCTCCCGTTAGTGCCATCCTTAGTTAGAAGGAAATGGTGTGCTATAGAAAACAATTGCCTGTTGGGTTGGAAAATAGTTTGAATAGGATTCCATTCTGATTAATTAAACTCACACACAATAAAGTAGGAAGAACCAAATGGTTGTTCTTCATATTGACAGCTTATTCGGCAGGTAAAAAAGATTTATAACATTAAGTTTAAATTTTCTTGATATAGTAATACATTATGGAAATTTCCCCCCTTTCTGCTAGACATGTGGTGAGCTCTTTTTTTTCCCCCTAGGTGAAAAGTAGAGGCGAAAGCAAGAATGAGGAAAACAAAAGAAAGGCTTAAGCATAGGCATGATAATATGGATAAAAGCCTTCATTTTCTCTCCATTGCCCTCAAATTATTTTCTTCAAACATTTTGTCAGACAAGTCTTTATCTTGGCAGTCAGCTCTAAATGTGTGCTGCCTTGGGAAGGAGGGGCCGGACATCTTTCTCCTCAGGTAAAAAGGGCCTTAGCCTTCTTGGAAATCATTGCCCAAATTGCAAAGCTGCTCCTCTCTCCTTTCAGTTCCTATGCTAGCCTAGACCATTCCTCGACTCCCCTCAGGAGGGCTCTCAGGAAATAACCATTGTCAGCTCTGAGAATAAGAGGCAAGCCTCATAAGTGGCATCAGGACTTTATTTTATTTTTTTAAAATACTTTATTATTTTTTTCTTCAAGTTACATCTCAGTAACAAACCCCTCCCTATTCCCCCTTCCTATCCTGCCCTTCCACCCTCTTCCCCCCGGAAGTTTCCCCTTTCAGTCCAACAGATGGTTCCTTCTCTTATAACAGTAAGTATTATACAAAACAACAGATATAAATATGCCACATTTATGAGAGTTAAATGGCCCAGTATACCTTCCCAATGTCCAGTTTATACATATTTGGCCCCTGACTTTAACATTCTACTATCTAACCAACTCCATGAGTTTAAAGGTCTATATCTGACTCAACATTCATACTATCTTGCAACACACTTTTAAGAGTATCTTCTTAGATCTATAACACCCTCTTGATTCCTAAACAGTTCAAAATTTAACTATGAGACTCTAGCTGTCTATTCTTCAACCACCTCAGAGACCTGAGAGGGATAAATATATCTGCTTATATAGGAAGTGCAGGGCCTGCAGCTTCCAAAAGTAAGAAAGTACATACCAATGACTGCCTGGACAGTTCCCTTTATAACTAGCATGCCTGCAAAGGGAATAATGAGCTCTGCTTTGAAATTTTAAAAAAATGCTCATTTCCAGGCAGCCTTTTTTCCTCTACACTCGGTCCACCTTTGCCTTGTTCAGCTTCTCTGTGTCTTGCTTCACATTTGTGATTTTATGTGTCCACATCCCTCCTCAGCCAGTGTATCAATTCCTTCTTCTCAACCACCACCTGAGTTCCAGTCCCTTCCTCCTTCCTCTCTTCCTCTGCTCACCATCCTCTTAAATTCTGAGTCTCTCAGTTGCAATCAAGATCCTGGAATCCAAATAAGGAATGATGGGGCATGTCTCTGGAGAGTGTCTTATATTAACTGGCAAGACTCAGGAACTGCTATTAATGAATAAAGGCAGCTCCCCGGGGTCAGCAGTGTTACTAGGGCAGCACATTCAAATAGTCTTTGTCATTGAGAAATTCGGTGGGGGACTCCAGTGCTGGCAGAGGGATGCTTCCAAAGCTACAGCAGAATCCGTGTGATGCTGTTGCGCCTTTCCCTCTCTGTAGTCTGCAGTGAGCCCCAGAAGCTGCCTGAGCTAGAAAGCAAGAAGGGCTGGAAGTGGATGGTGACAAGATTTAAGATTTCTTTATTGTTATGAGAATCAAAGAAGTGTTTCCCGTTAAATTCTCCATTTTGTAAGGAAGTGGTTTTCCCTATGAGGATGATTGCTTTCTGATCAAAAGCAGGTGGGCTAAGACAATGATAGTCACACCTGTTTTCTGGAGATGTGGACTTAAGAAACAGAATTGTCAAACCTTTCTAAGGTAGGAAATGATAACGTATGACACAGAGGTGTTGGACTTGTTCCCTTGGTATTCCTTTAATGGACATTTTGAGAATATATAGGAGCAATGTCCACCAAACACCAAGCAACCCTGAACTGCTCCATGACTTCCCAACCTCCTTGTGAAGCCCTACACATCTTGCTTTATAGACAAGGGTTATCCAAGAACAGAACCAAACGGATAAACACGTCTCAGGAGCCAACATATTAGCGAAACTAGTAATATGTAAGTAGTTCCTCTTCTGTGGGTTTCAGTCTTTGGTGGTATCTTGTAAACATAGAAAAACAAGAATTTTGGGGCTGGAGAGATGGCTCAGCGGTTAAGAGCACTGCGTAGTGCTCTTCCAAAGGTCCTGAGTTCAATTCCCAGCAACCACATGGTGGCTCACAACCATCCACAATGTGATCTGGTGCCCTCTTCTGGAATGCAGGTATACATGCAGATACAGCACACATGCATAAAATAAATAAAATAAATCAAAAAAAAAAAAAAGAAAAACAAGAATTTCAAAACCTCAGCTTGAAATCTACTTACATATACCCAGTATTTATGAAGAGCTGGGGTCCCGGGTGAGTGGGACATGATCTTAGCTTATAACTTTCATGGTCCTCTCAGAGATCTTAGGAAGAAAGCACTAAGTAAATGTCACTTCTCTTCCCCATGAATCTCCTAAATTCCGACTCTGAGCTTCCTCTCCATACAAAGATTGCCTAAGCAGGTTGGGCAGGGTCATTCTTTCCTAGCTCAGCTGGTTCAGGTTCTTCCTGCTTGTTGATGTTCTTGGCAAAGTAGTGATATCTTTGTGTCCCTTTACTCTTTGCATGGGCTTTTACAACTGTGACCAAGAGATGTTTGTTGAAAAAATGAGGGTATGGATTATTTTTAAATTATTTTTATTCATTTGTATTTTACTTTGGATTCCAAGAACTCTTCCAGGAATAAGAGTTAAAGATAGTTGAAGAATTACATGTGTACTGAGCACAGATAGACTGAATATCTTGTTATCATTCTTTAAACAGTAGAGTATGACAAATGTGTCCAGCGTTTATTTGTTCAAGTACTGCTATTTCCCATAATGGACATTCTTGGATTTTGATAACTATGCTGGTGGTGGTAGAACCAATTACCCATAAATATCCAGAAATCAGTGGACTTTTTTCTTTGCCCTCATTCCTGATGCTGGGTATAGAGATGCTGGGAGGCCATATCAGGTGCAGATCCCAGTATGTCAGCGTAGCTTAGAAAGTGACTGGGGTGTGGTGGCAGTCATGACACATCCATGAGTAAGAATGTTTCTGGTCCGGATGTTCTGTTCTGAAGCATGTCTGATGCTGATCCTCAGCAGCAATAAGTGGGCAACAGCTTTCTCTTTCCCTGTCGGCTGTGAAGAGGAAAGACTGGCTACCTTCTGGCTTCACCTAAACCTTTCATTGCATGCTCTTCTGAAATAATACACCGTGTCTTCAGTATACAGAGACCTGCCAAGAGCAGCAATCCTTTTGAACAGGTGCCTCCCAGGGTCAGAGGTTCATGTGATTGGGTGGGTGGGACTTAGGATGTAGCCACCTAAGGACCCTCAGGGACACAAGCCATGTTCCTCAGTCACTAGAACTCACTAGAGTAGCTAGCCCCTTATGCTTTTATCTCTGAAGCACTGGGATTACAGGCTTGCCCCATGATTTTTACCTATATTTCAGATTTTCTTTCCTTTTTTCAAGGCAGGGTTACACTGTAGCTCTGGCCTGGAACTCCTGCTGCAGAGACTGTATACAAACCCTCTATAGTTATTGGTTGATTCGTTTTATGCTTTCTGTTAAAGATCTCCCTCCTCCCCCACTTAAACTCCTCATGGAGTTTAATGAAGGAAATTGACTCTTCAATGCTTCCCACTGTTGTCCCCTTGCTAGATTTAGAGGTTGGGGCCTGATTCTGGTGCTCTTAGGATGGGACTACTGTGAGCATACTGTGGGTTCTACTCCCAGGAACCTCATCTTTTACTCCCCTCTTTGCTCCATGGGATGCAATATCCTACTGGCCCCCTGACCTTGTCCTATATCCCCAGAAAAGGGCACAGTTCTAGTAAGATGAGTCACTGTTCAGACTGACTCCATCTTTTCCAGTTGGAGGTGGAGGAAAATGTGTGGTGACGTTTTAAGGTAAAAATTCTCTTTCTTCTTCACCCAGCGTTACTCCTCACAGTCCCCCACCACATTTGTAGAATACATAGCTAGGCCTGTATCTCATTCACCCAGGTCCATAAGAAAAGAGTAGTATAGGTGCAGTCTACATCCTCCTGCTGAAAGGACAACCAGAAAGCTCTCATGCTGGATCCCACAGGGGCCTGGGAGATGCTATAAAGAACCTGCCTGGAATAAGACACTAGTGAGAATTCTTGCCTACTCCCTAAGAGCAAAGCAAAACAAACTGAAAACATTCTGTAATGAGGCAGACATAAAGAGATACATTGAACTTTGGATTTTTAAAAGTAATTTCACCATCCCTGATACTCAACTCAAGAGAAAGGACAGAGGAAATAAAACAGGTTTGAGAGAGTGTCTTAGTCAGTGTTCTGTTGCTGTGAAGAGACACCATGACCACATCAGCTCTTATAAAAGAAAACATTTAATTCATGATTGTTTAAAGTTTCAGGGGTTTAGTCACTTATCAGCATGGCAGCACAGAGGCGGACTTGGTGCTGGAGGAGGAACCAAGAGTTCTAGTTCTGAATCCACAGGCAGTAGGAAGAGAGAGAAACCATGATTGGCTTGAGCATTTGAAACTCTAAATACCACCTCCAGTGACACACTTCCTCTACCAAGGCCACACCTTATAATCCCTGTTAAGGAGGGTCACTCCCTAATGAACAAGCATTCAAATATATGACCCTATGGGGCCATTCCTATTCAAACCATCACAGAGACTGTCTGGCAGACCAAAAGCTCTAATGCTTTTTGCCGCATCACAAGCTGTGTCCATAAAACATGATTCAGATCTCCTCTTAGTTCTTGAGAAGGATTTTACAATGTCCAAAGGATGGATTCTGTGTCTTGTAGCAAACCACAGCACACTGTGCCAATATCTCTGCCAGCACCCAGTATACCATTAGGCTGGCATCAGAGGCAAGAAGATAGTAAATTCAGGGCTACTGTTCTGCATATCTCTGGTACCTCTCCCAAAGACTTCACAGGCATTCAATAAGGATATGTTGAATGAGCAGAGTAAGTGGCCCCTTTGCCCACAGGTAGCCAGTCTGCTGTGGAAAAGCTAGCAACCTCTGAATGTCTCCCAGCTGACGTGTACACCAAATGTGAGTGGGATGTATTTATATTTTGGAGGTTAACCTAAATGTGGTTCTTTCTTCTTGTAGAGTTTTCCAAGATCTTGGCAAAGCAAAGTCTTCAGCCAATGCAATTTGTCCTATGATTTCAAACAAACAACTCCAGAAAAGTGACATTCTGCACTGACCAACCAGAATTATCTAACAATCAGTCCAGAGAAATTTGCAGAGAAGGTTATTGTACCAAGATAATAAGAGGGCATTAAATGAGTTAATATTTGAGAATCACACAATAAACACTGTTTAAGTACTTGCTAAGTGAAGATATTAAATGATACTGCTGTTATTAGTCTTATTAGATCCTAAGACAGCATACAGACTAGTTTCTAAGTCATAAAATTTTTGATACATTAAATAAAAAAAACTACATTTTGGAACTTCCCAAAATATTGCATGAAAGTACTCTTAGATGGAGGTTTATTCTATTTAACACCTTTCAATAGGGCAACATCTGGATGTTATCATTGCTTGGCAAGATGTGATGCCGAAATGACAAATTCTGGAAATGTTGTGCATTAGGCCCTCTTGTCTTTGCCTGTAATTGCCTTAACGATATGAAAGAGCCTGATTGTAATAACTCCCCTAGTCAAACTATTCTTCACTTCTATTCCACAAGAGAAGAGAGCAGGAAGTGGTCTCTCTCTACGTGTATAAGTAAGTAGAGATAGAGCTAATCCTACAGGATGTGTGCCCTGCATCTCAAGGAAGTACTGAACAGCAGTGTGAAAGGATTACTGGTAATCTTATATATATATCCCTTAACCTATTAACTGAAGTAATTGTTCCACTAAGATAAGAGCCCCATAAGTATTCCGGGCTGGGTGGCCCTAGGTCAGAACAAATTTATTATTTATTTCCTAACGTCCTGTTCTCTGATGATAGGAATGGAAATTTGGCAGACTGGGTCTTTTCTTGTCAAGCAAGTGATATGGTTGTTTCATTTTTAATCGTGAAACTTTGCCCTGACAGATAACTCTGAGGAATGCTGTTAGAAATGGGATGAACTGAGCTTCTGGTGATGTTTGCAGGAAAAGGAAGAAGACATGGCATCTAGAAGTGCATTCCTTGCCACACCACCATATGCTCTTGGAAGCAAGATAGGCAGAGTAAGGCCGTCCTGAGTCACCCTGGACATCCTGTGGCCAAATAGCATGGCCACTGCAGTAACTACTTTTCTTTTAGTTGTGACAAAGTACTGACAAAACCAACATAAGAAGGACAGGCTTATTTGGGTCACAGTTGAGGGGTACAGCCCATCATGAAAGGGAAGGAACAGAGTAAGAACTTGAAGCAACAGGTCATAGTGCATCTGCAACCAGGAAGCAAAAACAAAAGGATTCTGGTGTTTAGTTCCTTTCCTCAGTTTCATTCAGGATGGGACTCACAGATACTCTTAGTAGTATCCACATTCAGGGTGAGCCTTCCATTCTAAGTTAAATGATTCTGGAAACATCCTCATAGACACACCCAGACATATGTTTCTATGGTGATTCTAAATCCTTTCAATTTGGCAATCAAGATTGTACAGCACAATTGCCAAGAAAAATAGAATTTTTAATTTTTATTTTTTAAATTTATTTATTTGTTACTTCAGGTTACCTCTCCATCATATTGTCCTCTTTCCCCCCTTCCCAGTCCCTCCCTCCCACCCTCTACCCCCTAAGCCTTCCATCCCACTCCTCTGGAGTGGAGTGTCCCTACATAATAGTCCCCCTCCCCAGATCAGAAGTCATATGAGGGCCAAGAGCCTCCTCGTACACTGGGGGCCTACCAGGCAGTACCACTAGTGAAAAGGGGTCTCATTGCCAGGGAGAGAAAAGTAAAAAAAAACCACACAAACAAACAAACAAAAAAAGTCTATGTCCATGTTCCCTTTGGTGCGTTGGTTGTAGTATAGATATCCTGTACTATATAGCTAAAATCCGACTATAAGTGAATAGATACCATGTGAATCCTTCTGAGTCTGGGTTAGGTCACTCAGGATGAGCTTCTCTAGTTCCATCCATTTGGCTGCAAATTGCATAATTTCCTTGTTTCTGATAGCTGAGTAATATTCCATTGTGTAGATGTACCACAGATTTTTAATCCATTCTTCTGTTGAGGGACATCTGGGTTGTTTCCATTTTCTAGCTATTACAAATAAGGCTGCTATAAACATAGATGAGGAAACTTCCTTGTGACTTGGTGAGGAGTCATTTGGATGTATACCCAGAAGTGGTATGGCTGGGTCCTGAGGCAAAGCTATTCCAAGTTTTCTAAGATATCACAAGACTGACCTCCACAGTGGTTGCACAAGCCTTCACTCCCACCAGCAATGGAGGAGGGTTCCCCTTTCTCCACACCCCTGCCAGCATGTGCTGTCATTTGAGCTTTTTTTTTTGATCATAGCCATTCTGACAGGTGTGAGATGGAATTTTAGAGTTGTCTTGAGTTGCATTTCTCTGATGATTAAGTATGCTGAGCATTTCTTCAAGTGTCTCTCAGCCTTTAGAGATTCCTCCTTTGTGAATTCTCTGTTTAGCTCTTTTCCCCATTTTTTAATTGGATTATTTGGTTTCTTGGCATTTAATTTCTTGAGTTCTTTGTAAATTTTGGATATTAGCCCTTTGTCAGGTGTGGGGTTGGTGAAGATATTTTCCCAATCTGTAGGCTGCCGTCTTGTTTGAATGACTGTCTTTTGCCTTACAGAAGCTTTTCAGTTTCATGAGGTCCCATTTATTGATTGTTGGTCTTAGGTCCTGAGCTGTTGGTTTTCTGTTCAGGAGGTTGTCACCTGTGCCAATGATTTCGAGGGTTTTTCCCACTTTCTCTTCTAGTAGATTTAGTGTGACCAGGCTTATGTTAAGGTCCACTTGGACTTAGTTTTTTACAAGGTGATAAGTATGGGTCTATTTTGATTCTTTTACAAGTGGACATCCAGTTGGACCAGCACCATTTGCTGAAGATACTGTCCTTTTTCCATTGTGCGATTTTGGCTTTTTTGTCAAAAATTAGGTGGCCATAGGTGTGTGGGTCCATTTCTGAATCTTCAATTCGATTCCATTGGTCTACTGGTCTGTTTCTAAACTAGTACCATGCTGTTTTTGCTACTATTGCTCTATAGTACAGCTTAAAATCTGGGATGGTGACACCTCCAGATGTTTTTTTTATTGTACAGGATTGATTTAGCTATTCTGGGGTTTTTGTTGTTCCATATGAAATTGAGAATAGCTTTTTCCAGGTCTATAAAGAATTGTGTTGGTATTTTGATGGGAATTGCATTGAATCTATATATTGCTTTTGATAGGATGGCCATTTTTATTATGTTGATCCTACTTATCCATGAGCATGGGAGCTCTTTCCATCTTCTAAAGGCCTCTTCAATTTCTTTTTTCAAGGGCTTGAAGTTCTTGTTGTACAGGTTCGTCCCTTACTTGTTGGTTAGAGTTACACCCAGATATTTTATATTGTTTGTGGCTATGGTGAAGGGAGTTGTTTCCCTTATTTCTTTCTCAGCCCATTTGTTTGTTGTATAAAGAAGGGCTTCTGATTTTTTGAATTAATTTTATATCCAGCCACCTGCTGAAGGTGTTTATCAGCTGTAAGAGTTCTCTGGTGGAATTTTTGGGGTCGCTTATGTATACTATCATATCGTCTGCAAATAGGGGTAATTTGACTTCTTCTTTTCCAATTTGTATCCCCTTGTTCTCTTTTAGTTATCTTATTGCTCTAGCAAGAACTTCAAATACTATGTTGAAGAGATATGGTGAAAGTGGGCATCCTTGTCTTGTCCCTGAGTTTAGAGGAAATGCTTCAAATTTCTCTCCATTTAATTTGATGTTGGCTATTGGCTTGCTGTATATTGCCTTTGTTATTTCTAAGTAAGGTCCTTGTATGTCAGTTCTCTCCAGAACTTTTAGCATGAAGGGGTGTTGGATTTTGTCAAATGATTTTTCTGCATTTAGTGAGATTATCATGTGGTTTTTTTTTCTTTCATCTTGTTTATATGGTGAATTACATTGATAGACTTTTGTATGTTGAACCATTCCTGCATTCCAGGGATGAAGCCTACTTGATCATGGTGTATGATTCTTTTGATGTGTTCTTGAATTCGGTTTGCTAGTATTTTATTAAGTATTTTTGCATCAATGTTCATGAGGGAAATTGGTCTGAAGTTCTCTTTCTTTGTTGGGTCTTTGTGTGGTTTAGGAATCAGGGTGATTGTGACCTCATAGAATGAGTTTGGCAGTGATCTTTCTGATTCTATTTGGCGAAAGAGTTTGAGGAGTATTGGTGTTAGCTCTTCTTTGAAGGTCTGGTAGAATTCCGTGCTAAAACCATCTGGCCCTGGGATTTTTTTAGTTGGGAGATTTTTAATGACTGTTTCTATTTCCTTAGGGGTTATAGGGCTGTTTAATCTGCTAACCTGATCTTGATTTAGCTTCAGTAGGTGGAATCATCAAGAAAATTTTCTATTCTGCTTAAGTTTTCAAATTTGGTGGAGTATAGATTTTAAAGTAGGACCCAAATATTCTCTTTATTTCCTCAATGTCTGTTGTTATTTCTGTGTTTTCATTTCTGATTTTGTTGATTTGGGTTATTTCCCCTCTACCTTTTGTTAATTTGGCTAAGTGTCTGTCTATTTTGTTGATTTTCTCGAAGAACCAACTCTTGGTTTCATTGAATCTTTGTATCGTTCCTTTTGTTTCTAAGTTGTTGATTTGAGGCCTAAATTTGATGATTTCCTGTCTTCTGCTCCTCTTGGGAGTGTTTGCTTCTTTTTTTCCCAATTCACCCAGTTTAGCTGTTAGTTCGCTAATATGAGCTGTCACAATTTTGTTTTTGAAGGCACTTAGTGCTAAGAACTTTCCTCGAAGCACAGCTTTCATTGTGTCCCATAGGTTTGGGTATGTTGTGCCTTCATTATCATTGGATTTTAAGAAGTCTTTGATTTCCTTCTTTATTTCTTCCCTGACCCAATAGTCATCCAGTAAAAAATTGTTCAATTTCCATGTGTGTAGGCTTTCTGTTGATTCTTTTGCTGTTGAAGTCCAGCTTTATTCCATGGTGGTCTGATAAGATACAAGGGGTTATTTCAATTTTCTTGTATCTGTTGAGGCTATCTTTGTGTCCATGTATATGATCGATTTTGGAGAAGGTTCTGTGAGGTGCTAAGAAGAAGGTATATTCTTTTGTGTTTGGGTGAAACATTCTGTAGATATCTGTTAGGTCCATTTGGTTCATGAGCTCTGTTAGACTCATTATTTCTCTGTTTGGCTTCTGTCTTAATGATCTGATCTGTCCATAGTTGTGAGTGGGGTGTTGAAGTTTCCCACTACTAATATGTGGGGATCAATGTATGGTTTAAGCTTTAGAATAATTTCTTTTACAAATGTAGGTGTCATTGTATTTGGGACATAGATATTCAATACTGAGATGCCATCTTGAGGAATACTTCCTTTAACGAGTATGTAGTGCACTTTTCTATCTTTCTTGATTGACTTCAGTTGAAAGTCCATTTTATTTGATATTAAGATGGCTACTCCAGCTTGCTTCCTGGGTCCATTTGCTTAGCAAACCTTTTCCCAGCCCTTTACTCTGAGATAGTGTCTATCTTTGATAGTGTGATATGTTTCTTGTATGCAGCAAAATGATGGGTCTTTTTATGGATCCAATCTGTAAGTCTGTGTCTTTTTATTGGCGAGTTGAATCCATTGATGTTGATGGATATTGGTGACCAGGGGTTGTTATTTCCTATTACTTTGGTATAGGTGGTCGTCCTGTGCTTCTTTTGGTTTAGTTGCTGTGGAGTTTTCTATTTCCTCTGTTTTCTTGGGTGTAGTTATCTTCTCTGGGTTGGAATTTTCCTTCTAGGATCTTCTGTGGGGCTGGGTTTGTGGGTAGATACCTTTTAAATTTGATTTTGTCATGGAATATCTTGTTTTCTCTATGTATGTTGATAGAGAGTTTTGTTGGGTATAGTAGTCTATCTGGGCACTTAAGTTCTCTCATGGCTTGTAGGACATCTGTCCAGGCCCTTCTAGCTTTTGAAGTTTCTGAAGAGAAGTCAGGTGTAGTTTTGATGGGTCTGCTATTATATGTTACTTGACCTTTTTCTCTTACAGCTTTTAATATTCTTTCTTTGTTCTGTACATTTGGAGTTTCAATTATTATGTGGCGAGAGGAGTTTCTTTTCTCATCTAATCTGTTTGGTGTTCTCTAAGCCTCTTAGATTTTTATTTAGGTTGTGGAAAGTTTTCTCCTAAGATTTTGTTGAAGAGATTTCCTTGACATTGGAGTCGGGAGTCTTCTCTTTCCTCTATGCCTGTATTTCTTAGGTTCCATCTTTTCATTGAGTACTTGATTTCTTGGATGTTATGGGTGAGAGCTTTTTTGGCTTTCCAATTTCTTTGGATGTTGTACTGAATTATTCCATCGAATCTTCCATGTCTGAGATCCTGTCTTCCATCTCTTTTATCCTATTTTTGATACTCATGTCTGTAGTTCCTGTTCTCTTCCCTTGATTCTCCACTTCCACTCTTAACTCTGTGTTTTCTTATTGTTTCCATTTCCATTTTCATGTCTTGAATGATTTCATTCATTTTGTACATTTTCTGCTCCAATTTGCTTGTCTTTGCCTGGAAATTTCTCATTGCCCTGTCTTTTTCCTGTTCTAGTTGGGCCACTTTGGCTTGGAGCTCTCTAGTGGTATTAGCCATTGCTTTCGCTTGTGAAATTGTGAATTCTTTGAATTCCTTCATAGATTTAAATTCTTCTTGAAAAGACTCTATCACTTTCCATAATGTAGAATTGTCATCGTTTTCACGTGTTTCAGCTGTTGTGAGGTGGTCAGGGCTTGCTGTACCAGCATAGTTGTGTTTTGTTGGAGTCATATCTCCCTGACTTCTGTTGTTTCTGTTTTTTCTCCGATCTTTAGCCATTTGGTTGTACTTAGCTGTTTGTTCCTGTTGTCTTCTGGGTTTGGTTCGGGGGGGGGGGGCTTTGGTGTAGCAGTCGTATTGCTTGGTGATCTGTTGCTTTCCACTGGCTGGATGGGGCCTTGTGTAGAGGTTCTCAGTGTGTCTCCCAGAGCTCACCCCTTCCCGTTTTGTTTCAACTGGGGACTCAGGTGAGGGGATGTGGTGGGATTTGATCCTGTAGGTTCCAGGAATCCAACTGGCTTTTGTACAGTTGATAGTGCATGTTGGTAGGCCACAGACTGTTGGGTGGGGTTGTACCTCCCCTGCAGCTTACGTGTTGGGACTGTGTTTGTGGTCCTCTCCAGCTGTTCTCTGGGTCAATGTGCATCTAATAGCCTGAAGCACTGTGAGATGGTGCAGCCCACTCCCAGGCAAGGAGGAATGGCCCAGGGTTGTTTCACTGCTCACAAGTCAGGGCTCTCTATGTTGCACATTGAGTACACTGAGTATTCAACCTGCAGCAGCTTTGTTTTTGTGGTCCTGTGTGTCCAGGCACAGATTCTGTGAGTTCTGGAGGTCCAAAGTTTGGGGGTTGAGGCCGCTCACTGGAGTCTTGAAAGGACCCAACTCCATGCCCTTAAGGTCAGTCCCTCAGCAGTGTTGCCCAGGCCAAAACTTCATTAACCCAGAGGTGGAACTAAATATACTTAAGCTCTGGTTTCCTGCTGGAAGGGCCAGAACTTGCAAAGGAGTCTAAAATAACCCCACAATTTGCCCAGGGCTTGGACCTTGTGGAGAACAGATCTGCCTTCCAACCAGGCCGCTCACTTTTCTGGCACTCTCACAGCTCCACCTATGTCTATATGGAGCTGGCTTTGGAGACTGGCAAATTGGGGCCACTCTTTTCCAAGTTCCGGTACACTGCAGCTCTGCCGGAACTGTATCCAGCTGCTCAGACAAGCTGCAGTGTTTTTTCCCTGTGTCCATAAATCCAATGGAGGGGGCCTGCATGTATGTCCAACACCCCTTTTGGGGAAGCAAAAATTTGCTTGAGCTTTCCAAAATGTAACTGTGAACCTGCCCAGGCAGTCTGGATCTGGACCCACTGGGCTGTTGTGCTGCGGACTGGACCATGTGCAGCTGCCTTGCCCTGCTGCTGTGCTGTGGTTCTGCTAAGAGTGTATTCCACTCCCCCTGGGTCTGGGATCCTTTGTTAAATAGTGGGACACCTGCATGGAATCTGGGGACCCAGGAGGCTTGTGAGTAACCCTGTCTAGAGTTAGGGTCTGCCTGCTGGGTAATTGAGTAACTCTTACCCTGAGGGTCTCCTGGTGATGATTTTTGATTCCCGGATTCAGAGGCTTCTGCCGGTCTGTTTTGCTGAGAGTCTGAGAGAAGGGAGGAGAGTCCTGCCCAGGGACTTTTAATAATCCCTGGGTAGCTGGGTGAAACCCAGTGCGTTCAAATCACTCAAATTGTTGCTCAGTGTCTTATAACCCTGTGGCTTTATAGCTGTTTTCGCCACATTCAAAATGCGTCCACTCAGGCCGCAGCCATCTTGGATCCCCCCAATATAAGAATTTTTAAAGAATGGTTTTAGACTTTTGTTTTCATACATGCACGTAATGTATCCTAATCATATCTAATACCCACCCCTTTCTAGTATTCCATGACCCTGTGTAGTACTTCCTCCTTCCACCTTAATGTCCTCTTTAAAACATTATAATCCACTAAATCCAATTAGAACTATGTGTGTATGGGTGTAGACCATCCCCAGAGTGTGGGGAACCTGCCAGAGGCCACATCTCAAAGAAAAATGGCTGCTCTTCTTCCAGCAGCCATTAATGGCAATGACTCCACAACAATGACTGAAGTCTCATGAGTTCCTCTTCGATCCACAGTAGACTGTTGGCCCAGCTTCACCTTGTACAGGTCTTTTGCAAGTATCCACAACAAGAATCACTGCTGTGATTTCGTGAGTGTAATGTTCATGTCCAGAAGACAGTATTTCAGTACCTTCCTCCTTATCCTTCAGCCCTTGCATTCTTTCCATGGCTTTTCTCCCAATTTCCCTGAGCATTGCAAGGAGGAGGGGGAGTATCGATAGTCCATTATTTTCAACACTGTATCTTGTCATTTTGATGAACATGTTTACCAGTTCCAAGTGTTTTCTGGTGGAGTCTTTAGGGTCTCATGTATAGAATCATATCATCTATAAATAGAGACACTTTGATTCTTGTCTGATTGATTCCACTAAGACTTTCAATACTATATTTTATAAGAATGGAGAGTGTGGAAACCCTTGGATTGTTCCTGAATTTAGGAGAAAAGCTTTGTGTTTTGTCCCATTTAATACAATGCTGGGTATAGGTTTTTCATATATAACTTTTACTGTGTTGAGATCTCTTATTTCTATTCTGAGTTTTTTTCAGGACTTTTAACATGAAGGGATGTTAGATTTTTCTCAAAAGCTTGTTCTGTGACTCTGATTTCTTAATGCAGGCATATGGAGCTATAAACTTTCCCCTTAAGACTGCTTTCATTATATCTCAAACATTTTGGTATGTCGTGTTTTCATTTTCATTTGATTCTAGAAACTCTTTAATTTCCTTCTGTATTTCTTCAAGGATCCATTTATCATTTAATAGTATGTTGTTTGGTTTCCATGAATTTGTGTATGCTATAGAGTTTTTCCTACTGTTGATTTGCTCTCTTATACCATGTGTCCAGATAGAATAAAAAGGAATATATTTGTTGAGACCCACTTTGCTTTCTAATAATGGTTTATTTTATAGATGGTTCCATGGTTTATTGAGAAGAATATTTACTCTGCAGCATTTGGAAAGAATGTTTTGTAAATGTATGTTAAATTCATTTGAATGTAGCATCTACATTCTGTGTTGTTCTGACTTGTGAAGAAGGTGATGTTATGAGCTCTTTCAAATTAATGTCATTTAATTTGTGTATTGTATGTTTAAATTTTGTTAAGGAAGACATGTCAGTTAGGAAGAGAAGGGTATTGAAGTCATCTATTAGTATCATGCTGAGGTTAATCTAGGATGTTTAATCTAATAGTATTTGTTTCATGAAGTTGGGTGCACCTGTGTTTGGCATGTGTATATTTAGATTTATAATGTTCTCTTGAAAGATTGTTTCCTTAATTCATATGAAGTGACCATCTTTACTGTTTCTCACTAGGATTGGATTGAAGTCTGTTTTGTTAACTGTTCAAACAGTGGCACCTGCTTGTTTTCTAAGTCCATTTGCTTGAAACATTCTTTTCCCATCTTTTCCATCTAACGTTGTATGTTTTTTTTTTTTTGTGGTGAGGTACATTTCTTGGAGACAGCAAGTAGATGTTTTCTGGTTTTTGACACAGCTTACTACTCTGTATCTTTTGACTGGGGAATTGAGAGCACTAATACTAGGAGTTATTACTAAAAGTTAAGTATTGATTCCTATCACTTTGGATAGTGTTTGGATTTTGTTTCTCTTCCCCTCTTCCTTATCTATTATCCTTGTGTGGTTTGTTCTTGTCTGAGGCTTGGTTGATGGGTTTTTTTTTTCTTTCTAGTCAGAATGATTCCTCCAAGTAGCTTCTGTAGAGCTGAATTAGTGTTCATCCTAATACAAACAATTCTTCACTATACCTTTTATCCATATCTTCTATGCTTCAGATATCTTTGTTGGGTATAATGTTCTGGTTTGGGGTTGTCTTTCAAGACTTGAAATACATCATTCCAAGTGCTATGGCTTTAAATGTTTCAGTTGAATAGTCTTTTCTTATTCTGATGAGTTTGCCTTTATATGTGACTTGTTGTTTTTTGCCACATTAATAGTCTTTCTTTGTTTTGTGTATTTATTTATTTATTTATTTGCTTATTTATTTATTTATTTATTTATTTATTTATTTATTTATTTATTTATTTATTTGTGTGCACACATGTGCATGTGTGTATAAGATCTACGGTGGTGGCGCACGCCTTTAATCCCAGCACTTGGGAGGCAGAGGCAGGCGGATCTTTGTGAGTTCGAGGCCAGCCTGGTCTACAAAGCGAGTCCAGGACAGCCAGAGATATTCAGAGAAACCCTGTCTCGAAAAACCCAAAAAAAAAAACAAAAAAAAATAAGATCTACTTTGAAAGGAAAAATTTGATTTTTCTGTATTCATCAATATTCTAGAGGAATAAAGTAATGGGGAAGTGAAAGTTGAGTGAGTGTCAGAGTCCACAGATTTGCAGATTTTTAAAGCTATAGAAGGTTATAATTAAGAAGTGAAACTTGGAGGGGATAAAGATGAGATAAAGACAAGAATGAGAGAAGTATATGAGATATGGGCAGACAGTATAGCAAAGAATTCTTTGTATTAGGCTGGCTGAAGAAATATACACAGAAATCCTAAAATTTGACTGAAAACACACTTATGAAAGTAAAAAATATTATGAAACCATTCAAGAATGAAGATTAAATCGTATAAAATGAGGAACAGGAGGAACATTATGGTGCCAATTTCTGGCACAGCTGAGTGGAGCTGAAGGTGAAGTTCCCAGATCCCTCTGGCTGTAGCAGGCTCCGCTTGATGCTGGGGGTGGGAGTCAGGATTGGCAAGGAGAACCTGGTCTCTGTAGCATCTGTGCTGTTCTGACTTGTGAGGAAGGCGATGTTATGGGTTCTTTCTTACTTATCTCAAACCCCTGTCCTCTGCCATAGCCTCTTTAAGCTCAGTGGAGCTGGGGTAGTTGATTGGCAAGGTTTGATTTATACTTAGATAAATAATAAAAGCAATGAAAAAGTAAATAATTAGGCATCAAGAGTCACAATAATAATTTGAAAATGTGGAAATGTAATACTGTTAGAAAGTTATGAACTAATGAAATGGTATTTGCCAATGTAAGAAGGACAGCATCTTCAACAAATGGTGCTCGTCCAACTGGATGCCCATTTGTAAAAGAATGAAGTTAGACCCATACTTATCACCTTGTACAAAACTTAAGTCCAAGTGGATCAAAGACCTTAACATAAGGCCAGTCACACTAAATCTACTAGAAGAAAAAGTGGGAGAACCCTCGAACTAATTGGCACAGGTGACAACTTCCTGAACAGAACACCAACAGCTCAGGACTTGAGATCAACAATCAATAAATGGGACCTCATGAAACTGAAAAGCTTCTGTAAGGCAAAGGACACTGTCATTCCAACAAAACGGCAGCCTACAGACTGGGAGAAAATCTTCACAAACCCCACATCTGACAGAGGGCTAATATCCAAAATCTACAAAGAACTCAAGAAATTAAATGCCAAGAAACCAAATGATCCAATCAAAAAATGGGGGACAGAGCTAAATAGAGAATTCACAAAGGAGGAATCCCTAATGGCTGAGAGACACTTGAAGAAATGCTCAACATCCTTAATCATCAGAGAAATGCAACTCAAGATGACTCTGAGATTCCATCTCACACCTGTCAGAATAGCTAAGATGAAAAACTCAAATGACAGCACATGCTGGTGAGGGTGTGGAGAAAGGGGTGCCCTACTCCGTTGCTGGTGGGAATGCAGGCTTGTGCAACCACTATGGAGGTCAGTCTGGTGATATCTTAGAAAACTTGGAATAGCTCTGCCTCAGGACCCAGCCATACCACTTCTGGGTATACACCCAAATGCCTCTTCACAGAATCATAAGGAAGTTTCCTCATTGATGTTCATAGCAGCCTTATTTGTAATAGCTAGAAACTGGAAACAACCCAGATGTCCCTCAACCGAAGAATGGGTTAAAAAACTGTGGTACATCTATACAATGGAATATTATTCAGCTATCAGGAACAATGAAATTATGCAATTTGCAGCCAGATGGATGGAACTAGAAAAGCTCATCCTGAGTGAACTAACCCAGACTCAGAAGGACACATATGGCATCTATTCACCTATCGTAGGATTTTAGCTATATAGTAGAAGGTATTGATACTACAACTAACACACCAAAGGGAACTTGGACATAGACTTCTTATTTTTAATTTTTATTCTTTATTTATTTTTTATATATTAGTTATATTTTTTTCTATTTTTTAGTCTTTTTTATCTATTGTATGCTTATTGGTTTGTTTGTTTAGTAGTTCTCTCTCCCGGGCAATGAGACACTTTTCACTGATGGTACTGCTTTGTAGATCCCCAATGAATGAAGAGGCTCTTGGCCCTCATACGACCTCTCAACTGAGATGAGGGACTGTTATATAAGGACACCCCACCCCAGAGAAATGGGATGGAAGGGTTAGGAGGTAAAGAAAAAAAATGAAATGTGATGTTTCGGCCTTTTACTACTAACTGTCATAAGCTGTTTAGGATAATTAAGAAATGCAAACTAATGGTTATGCAAGCCAGACATTCTGTTAGGTACTATGACAGCCTATTATAGTTACTTGCTAAGCTAATCAGAAATAAACCTGCTAAGAGACAAGCAACATCTGCTTACCCTTATATAAGAGATAGATAGGGCCTCTTCAAAAACCTCAAGAGATCTGCAGAATATGACATTCAAAGATGTTTTTGTAACTTTAGATTTTTTTATATCAAGACATATCAACTCCTGACAGCACCCCCTATTCTCCTCCAAGTAGAAGATGAGCATCGAAGAATCTCCAGTGGGAGATGATTGAATTAGTTGCAAGCCTATCTCTTGGTAGGAAAAGCCCCTTGCTCCAACTGTGGACAGAATGCTGTCCAAAAAAGGACTAAACCTGGAAGCAGGTAAGTCGACAGCCTAGCTCTGCCAAGACAGGGTAGGTAAGTCCTTCATAACCCCTGCTCTACAATCAATGTCTGTCAGAGAAACGGGGCCAAATGACTGAAGATCGATGCTGTAATGTATGGAGAGAAAATGGGAACTGTCCAGGCAGCCACTGGTATGTCATTTCTTAGTTTTGGAAGCTGCAGGCCCTGCACTTCCTATATAATCAGATATATTTATCCCTCTCAGGTCTCTGAGGTTGTTGAAGAACAGATAGCTAGAGTCTCATAATTAAATTTTGAGTTGTTTAGGAGGCAAGAGAGTGTTATAGATCTAAGAAGATACTTTTAAAATTTTGTTGCAAGTTAGTATGAATGTTGAGTCAGATATAGACCTTTAAACTCATGGAGATGTTTAGATAGTAGAATGTTAAAGTCAGGTACCAAATACATATGGACTAGTCATTGGGAATGTACGTTAAGCCATATAACCCTCATAACTGTGGCCTAATTATGTCTGTTGTACTGTATTGTATTTATTATTATAAGAGAAAGAGCCATTTGTTGGACTGAAAGGGGAAACTGTAGGGGGAAATAAGATATACCTTAAACTTAAAAGAAAAAAAAACGGAAGAGGATGGGGGGTTGAGGTTGGGAGGGTGGGACTGGAGGGGGAATAGGGAAGAAACTGCGATTGAGATGTAACTTGAAGAAATAAAAAATAAAGGAAAAAAAGGTGTAACTACAGAGTTCTGGGTATAGAAACACCATTTGCAAATAAACAAGTCTTTGTACAAACACGATTAGATTACAAAATTATAAAACTCTACATAGAAATGATGGAAAAATCTTGAAATAAGCCATTTGTAATAAAAATGTTAAAATACAGTTACTATTATTATGCCCATATAAGTATGACCATGAGGATCTGATTATTTAATAAAATAGTGATGCTAACAAAAAAAATAAAGAATAGACCATGCTAGAATAATAGTTAGACAAGACAGGAAGAGGAAATAAACCAAACACTACAAAATCAACAAAATGGCGTGAATTAATACACACATTTTAATAATAACCCTGAATATTAATGGTCTCAATATCCCAATCAGGACACAAAATATTAGATTGTATTAAAAAGCAGGAGTCACAGACTTTCTTACCTATCAATGGGACAATTTGCCCTAGGGTTGCTACCATGTAGGCCCCCAGTGCAAGAGGAAGCTCTTAGCTTTCATATGACTGTTGAACTGAGAGGGGCTGATGTGTAGGGACACTCCACATCAGAGGAGTGGGATTGGTGGGACAGGGAGGAGAGGGTGGGAGGGTGGAACTGGGAGGGGTGGAAAGAGGGGACTATGATGGAGATGTAACTTGATGTAATAAATAAACATTATAATAAAGAAAAGAAAAGAGAAAAAAAAAGAAATGGTATTTGCCACTTGGAAGTATGAAGAGACCCTTAAGGGAATAGGAATAAAAATGTGAAGTGGAGTATAGAAAGAAGGACCAAATCTGATTAAGTCCCTGTCAATGCCAGCACTGTGGAGCAACCAACAGACAGGTGAGAATTTAACTGAGGCAATGCCGGCCTCACTTTGCAGCAGGAAGCAACTTGCTAGGGTGAGGGCAACAGCACTGTAGATCCTGTTTACTCATAGCAGAGAGCTGTCTGTGGTCCAGGAAGCTACTCAGCATTTAATTGGAGGGAAAGTCCTGGAATCTGAAGATATCTTTCCTCTTCTTGACTTCTCTTTCCAGTGCCTTTTAATGATGAGCCTAATATTGTACTTGCTCACACAAGAGTTGCATTTTGAGTTCAGCTGCACTGCAGGATCAAACAAAAAAGAAATATACATCTGAGGTGTAGTGAAATAAATTAGTATCTGGTTCAGATGACCAAAAAAAAAGGTTCGCTTGAGAAGGGAGGGTTTCTTTCCTTCTTTCTCTGTAGCACATTTTTTTAAATTTTATTTTTTTCTAATTGTTTTTCTTTCATTGAAAATATATTTTTTTCATGTAATATATTTTGATTATGGTTTACCTTCCCCCTTCTCCTCCTAGTTCCTCCTCTCCTCCTATTTAGATTCACCTCCTTTCTGTCTCTCATTAGAAAAACAAACGGGCATCTAAGGAATAAAATAAAATAAATGTAAACAAACAATTCTGAATCTGACAAAACTAAACAAGAAAAAGAGACCCTCCCCCACTAAAACGCACAAGAAACAGATAAAGGTAACAGAGAAGCCACACCTTCACATGCTCAAGAGAAACTTTCAGAGGCTTTGTAAGAGATGAATCAACCACCAGGGTGATGTGCTGACCATGGTCCTGAAAGGGCTCAGCTTGGGGGGATGAAGGAGTGGAATCAGAGAACCATGGTTGAGGAGCATAAAAAGAAGAGAAGTGGAGCCTAGCATACCTGTCTTCTGAGAGGCTTCATCCAGCAGTTGATGCAGAAACCCAGAGCCAAACAAGAGGTGGATCTCGGGGAATCTTGTGGAAGAGTGGGAGGAAGGATTGAGGGAGCTGGAGGGAACAAGGACACTACAAGAAGACCTAACCTTGGCTCATGGGGGCTCACAGATACTGAACCACAAACCAAAGAGCATGCAAGAGTGGAATCTAGGCCCTCTACACTTATGTAACTGATGTGCAACTTGTTCTTCATGTGGGGGTCCCTAACAATTGGAGCAGGGGCTGTCTCTGACTCTGTTTTGCCTTTTCCATAGCTAGGCTGCTTTGTCTGGCCTCAGTAGAAGAGTAAGTATTTAGTTCTGCTGTGACTTAATGTGCCACTGTGTGTTGGTACCTGAGGAGGTATTTCCCCTTCTCTGAGGAGACAGGAAGGGAGAATTGGGGGGGGGGAAGCAGATGTAAAGGTGGGACTGGGAGGAGAGAAGGGAGGGGTCAGTGATCAAGGTGTAAGTGATTAAATAAATAAATTAAAGGAAAAAGAGAAGAGAAAGTGATCGATGTGAACTTTGCTACTCATCACATTACGAGAAATGACAGTCTTGGGGTTTGAAGAAAGATGATGCATTGTGTTTAGAAAAGTTATGTGAGTTCATGATGCCCATGGAACATCCTGACAACATTAAAATTCCCTTGATAAAACCAGCAGGTTAAAATGTGTACCCAGGCCATGAATTTCTAGAGAAACCCACATACAAAAAAAAAAAAAAGAACCAAAAGTTTACACATTTTAAAAAGAATTAAAAAATAAACATTCATGGGTTGTAATAGCACATGCCTTTAATCCCAGTGCTCAGAAGGCAGAAGCAGGCAGATCTCTGGGTTTGCGGCCAGCTGGGTCTATATAGTGAGTTCCAGGACAGTCAGGGATACACAGAGATACTTTGTCTTAAAAAATAAAATAGAAATTAAGAAATTTTCTTCCCATTCATAAAAATCCAAGAAATTGCGAGGGAGATGGCTCACTGGAGAGTGGATGCCAAGCAAGCATGAGGTCTTAGGTTTAATCTTCAGTAAACTAAAACAAAGAAAATGTTAAAAAAGGAGCTAAAGCCTATAGCTACAGCTTAAAATAACACTTAAAAAGGACTCAGTTGGTAAAGTGTCTGCTGTGCATATATGAGAATCAGAGTTCAAATCCTCCCAACCCATGTAAAAACCCAATGGTGGTGGTGTGCTCCCGTAACTCTAGCTCTTGGATAGAGTATACATGTGGAGGCAGATTCCTGAAGCTTATTGTCCAACCAGCTGACCCAAATTGATGAGCTTCCAGTTCAGTGTGACGTTGTTTCATAAAATAAAAGTGGAAAGCAAATGAGGAAAGATACTTAACATGAAACTCTCTCTCTCTCTCTCTCTCTCTCTCTCTCACACACACACACACACACACACACACACACACACACACTCACCATTAAATTAGATGAGAGGCCAGTATTAAAGTTTAGTTTATGCTACATATGGGTTTGCTTGCTTTTATTTTGCAATAAATGCTTTTACATGTATGTGGTTCCAAATAAATAGAGTTTTCTAAATTAAGCATACAAAAAAAATCCATGTTATTTTGTATATTGTCGCATTTTATTGCAGGCTGATTGGACACATAGAAATGCACAGGAAGACAGTACTGCTAATGGTCTGGAAATAGAGAAAACAACAAAAAAAACTCAAAATGAATGAAAGGGGGAGGAGGGGGGAAGAGGGAGGAGGAAGTGGGGGGTGGACGGGAGGAAAGAGGGAGAGGGAGAGTCTTTCCTCTACAGATCACATCTGTGTCACATATATGGCACCTGACATGTTAGTCAGATTTTCGTCACTGACACAGTAACTGACATAAACAACTTTTTAAAAAGAATTCTTTATTTTGCTTTTACGATTTGAACCCGGAGCTTGTGGCTCCATCAAATCTGTGATTAGACAGAGCTTGCTGGTTGTAGGAGCTTTTGGCTGAAGCTATGCTCATCAAGACAAACAGGGAGCAAAGAGGACAAGAGAGAGACCAAGAGGCCTGTGGCAAGAAACAGAGTGCTCTTGAGTACTCCTAATGGCCTTCTTCCTCCAGAGGTTTCCACTCCCATAATCGTGCTACCAGCTTGGGACAAAATCTTCAACAATGAGCCTGTTGGGGTTCCTAGTTCATATACAGTTGAATTTTGTATTTTATGTCCAGTTGTTTTTTGTGTAAAACTCTAATTGTTTTCTGTACTGATTGTCTAGAGAACAGGTCAGATACCACATATTAATAATTTATCAACAAAGACCTTTTGATTTTTCAAAAAAAAAAATCCTTCTCAAGCATCCCTGTGAATCAGCACAAGTTCACGTGATGGCTGCAACTTACATGAAAAACACACAGCTCCTGTTTTTCAGGTAAGCATGATTTAAATGAACAAAAATACAGAAAGATTGCACTTTAACAAAATTTGGTTGGGTGGTGAAAGTAAGAATCCATTATCTACGCAGATCTTTCAATTCTAAGTGAATCTTTGAACTAAGGAGCCAGTAAGCATCATTTGATTTTCCCATCAAAATATGTGAGAGTTTATTGGTTTATTTGACCATGTTCAGACTAATCAGAACTTCAAACATATATGTTTGTAGGCAAAACACAACTTGAATGATCACAGATTGTATGGAACTGCACTGAAGGGATGTCAGAACATCCTTATGCTTTATAAACTTTACAAGAATATTGGGGACTATAATAAGTTAATCTTTAATAAAACACTTTGAAAATAGAGATGACTCCCTAAGTGTTAATTGTTATTATTGGCCCTCATGACCTTTTTACTTTTCTCTTTGCTGTTATATTACTGATGAAATATCTTAACTTCAAGGGAAATTATTGTTCTTTGTGTGAAAAAGTTTAATAAAAAATCTTAATGTGTATATGAGAAAATAACTTCTTTCAAGTTTCTTTTTATCCTCCCTGGAGGGCAGAGAGGTGTCATCTAGCTGTTCTGCAAGGTGTCTAATGAAACAATGCACATTTTGTCACGTTTTAAGTATGTTGGCAAGGGCTGGCTTGACTTCAGAAGACAAAAACATGTGTTTAAAATCGTTGATAGCACTCCAACTGTGTAAGAATAATAAAAAAATGCAAAACCAAACCAAACCAACCAACCAAACAAACAAACAAAAATTAACTAGCTGACTAAAAATATTGGCATTGTAAAATGGCCACTATAGGAAATTTTAGAATCTCTTTGTACCAGAGATGCTGATATTACCTGGCATTATCCCAAATATTTTGGTTCTCTTCATTTGGAATTGCTTCCTGAAGCATTCGGACAAGCCATATTAAAAGGTGGTGTCATTACTGCATGTCACATCCTATACAGAGGAAAGAGTGTAAGAAAGAAGTGGGAAATATGTCTACTGGGAGTTCTTTGTGTTGGCTCAGAGGGTCAGTGAGTTGGGAACCTTGTGATAACACCAAGAAGATTTAGTCTAATGCTACATCACTTGGGAAACACTGAATGTTTTGGACCATTTTCAAATTAAAGATTTTTGTTATATGGTATAAAAAATCATATTTGAAAGACAATCAGTAGAGGAAATGAAAGCAAATAGGACACACACACACACACACACACACACACACACACACACACACACACACTGTTGCTCTTTGTTTTTGTAGCCTAATCAAATGATGAAAACAAAGTCAACCTCCACCAGCCCCCAACAGTTCTTTCTTTCTTCCCTTCTCCCACCACAGGCAACAATAGCCAGTGATATTTGTTACTCCCCCCCTTTTTTTCTAATCAATGTGATTTGTTGCCAGCAAAGAAGAGGAAGGAGAAATAGATAATGAGCAGTTGCAACACAGAGCTGGCTGGCTGGCTCTCCTCCCTGGAGCCTCTCTCCTCTCCCAGCCGTGTGTGTGTGTGTGTGTGTGTGTGTGTGTGTGTGTGTGTGTGTGTGTGTGTGTGTGTGTGTTTACATCACTTTCTCCCTTCTGTTTCTTTTCTTCAGCCCCTCACAAGCCCTCTCCCTACAACTTCTTCCATAACTCCTTCCACACTCATTCTCAAATTGATAGTCTCTTTTTCTTTGATTATTATTGCTACACATATATGTAGATATATGCACAAATATATAAATAAAACCTGCTGAGTCCATTTTTGTTGTTTATGTGTCTATGCTTTTGGGGCTGATCACTTTGTATTGGATAAGCAGTCGGGTGGGGGGCTTATCCCTGGGAGAGGCTAATTCTTCCTCTCTCAGCAGTCATTAGTTGCCTGAAGTTCTTTGTCTGTGGATGGGAATTTGTGAGATTTCCCTCCTTCTAGGTTAGCATATCTAGTGATATTACAATTTGTTTCTATCTGTTTATGCAGCCATTTTTAGGAGACACTGTTTCAGAGCAGACCTCCTGGTATTCTGTGTATTACAATCTTTCTGTCTTCTCTTTTGGAATGTTCCTGAGCCATAGATGCAGGAACTGTGATGCAGATGTATCTACTGGGCCTAGCCCGCCCATGATCCACTGATAACTGCATTGGGTCCAATTAAACCTTTCTTTAAAAAACCGGCCATGCAGTTATCACTTTATTTCTCTAAGCCTTAGATATAGCTTTCTTCTGCCAGGCTTTCCTTTCTTTCTTTTTTTTAATTTTTTCTTTTTGTATCATATATCAGTACAACTGGATTGGTTTTCTAAGGCTTCTGCCACCATAACCATACCCAAGTGGTTTAACTAACATAAATACATTGTTTTGTAATGGTGGAGGTCAAGAGTTCAAGATCAATGTGCCAGCAAGGTTGGTGTTTCTGACGGTTATGAACCTCTGTTTTGTTTCTCTCCCTAGCTGCTGGTGGTTTGTTTGAAATCTTTGGTATTCCTTGGATTTTAAACATATTCCTCACTCTCTGTATGTTTGTTTACATCCAAACAAACATACATATATATACATATATTTATTTGGACACCAGTCCAAATGTATTAATGTCCATTGTAATGATCTTATTTTAACTTGATGGTTTTTGTAAAGTACTATTTGTAACAAGATGTTTTTATTTACAAACACTTCTTATATTTATTGGTTACCTATAAAACACTTGTCTAATACCTAACTAACCCTATTTTAACTTCCTTAAAATAATATTAATATTTTTAGCATAGGTCCATGCAGGATAACCTGATTCATGGCAGCCCAAGCAGGCAGTTCTTTTTGAGTTTTGTATTCACTGGGCCTAACATTGCCACACCAGCTTATTTCAACCACCAAATAGTGGCCAGTTTATAAGGACAGTCTGAGTCTGTTCCAGATGCCAAACTGAGGGCTGCTTGAATGGCTTTCAAACTCTGTTGGCCTCACTCACTCTTCTGATGCTCTGGAGCCTTTGAGGAACTCTCTCTCTCTCCAGCAGTCCTGTTCTTCTTTCAACCGACGTCCTCTAGCAGCTTGTCTGGTTTCTTCTTTTTCTTCAACTGGTTTCTTCTTTTTCTTTAACTGGCTTCCTCTCACAGTTTGTCCAGTTTCTTAGCCTCACCCCTTCAACAGGGCGGTTCTTAGAACTATGGTCTCAACTGCCCTAATTTCAGCAACTAAAGGGACACCAAACTTTATTTGTTTCCAGATGCCAAGCCGAACTGCATAATAATTTACCAAATAGACCTAGCTTCTACCACAACTATTTCTAAATAATATCCCATTTGAGATCCTGAAGACAAGCACTTTAACATTTTTGGCAGATACAGTCCAATGTACAATGAACCTGCAGGGGAAATTCACTGAGAAGTGGGAGTGATGGAAATCACCTAACAGTTGGGTATTCGTATTGTGACACATGTGAATGAGAAGCTGTTTTCATTTTCGGAAGTTGTTCCACTAAAGGTCTAATTAAGAAATCATCATCATATCTACTCAGGTAGGTTTCTGTATCACCTTACTTATACCTACACCATGACACACATTTTCCCTTGTACTATAGTTCCTTATAATCATAATTTATCACTCATAAAACTATAAACTTCTTGAAAGTAGTAACTACTCCATCCTCTATACTTCTTGGCCTATCACAATATCTTGCATATGGTAGATATCCAGTAATAACCACTGGGTCTCTGAAATCATTCCAGGCTTCATAGTTACAGAGCTTAACAGGGTTGTTGCTAATTATTATATCATATTAACCATAGAGAGGTAGGGTTGTGGTTCAAGGCCAAACAATTCCAAACATTCAGTGACTTAATACAGTGAGACTCATTACTTGCAGGTCTTGGTGTTACCTAAAATGGTCATACCTTAAGTGAGAGCAAGGAATCCTGGGCAACTCCATCTTATCATTAGATGTTGGGAGTTTGCCTAGTAAGGGAGTCTTCTCCCTTACCACCAAGAAATGACTTCCCTTCTTCAGTGTTTCACCAAAGTGAAGTGATGAAGCCACTCTTTTCTGAATCTGTTGACCAGAAGTAGTCACATGCTCTCCTCAACTGCAAAGTAGGATAAGAAACATTGTCTATGTCCCAGGAAGAGAGAGAGGACCAGAAATGTTACTGGACTCTAGAAATGTTCATCTGAGGCAATTTTCATTTTCATTTTAATAGTATGCATTGGTCTTGTCACTCATTGAGCACTTACTGTATGCCGGACAATGCTTTAGATTCCTGATCTAGCCACAAAAGACAGACCAGATACTACATTTACATGTGAGGCAAGAGTAATAATAGTGAGCAAACACATGAGAGAGTTGTGCCTAGAATCAAAGTAATAAGGGAAGACAATTACTCTAAGAATCTTAATCTCATATTGAAAAATTGGTGCTCACTTTTGCTTTCACATATAATTAATGCAATATTATTGCTCTTATTTGATATAACTTAGAAGTTAAATGAACAAAACATTAAAATAATGTGGAAACATTTTGACTACAATACATAATTTTGGTTTTGGTTTTCTTTTTTTAAATTTTTTTCCTTTATTTTTTATTTCTTCAAGTTACATCTCAATCGCAGTCCCCTCCCTATTCCCCCCTCCAGTCCCACCCTCAACCCCCCATCCTCTTCCCCTTTTTTTTTTAAAGTTTAAGGTATATCTTATTTCCCCCTACATTTTCCCCTTTCAGTCCAACAAATGGCTCTTTCTCTTATAATAATAAATACAATACAAAACAACAGAGGTAATTAGGCCACAGTTATGAGGGTTATATGGCTTAGCATACATTCCCAATGTCCAGTCCATATGTATTTGGCACCTGACTTTAACATTCTACTATCTAACCATCTCCATGACTTTAAAGTTCTATATCTAACTCAACATTCATACTAACTTGCAACACAATTTTAAAAGCATCTTCTTAGATCTATAACACTCTCTTGACTTCTAAACCACTCAAAATTTAATTATGAGGCTCTAGCTATCTGTTCTTCAACCACCTCAGAGAAAATTAGTTCAAACATATTATCAAAAGATAATTTAAAATGGAAGCACACATGCTATTTTCATTACTTTATTGTTTATAATAAATCACCTCCATGTTGGAGAAGGGTCTAATGCATTGGTCCTTGGAGGCTGATTTCAGTGCTGGAGATCTGGTTACCACCCTTTCTGAGACACTCTCTGATTGATTAATAAAAGTCGCTGATGGCCAATTAGATGATCAGAAAGAATGTAGGAAGGTGGGACTTCCTGGGTCCATGAAAAGAATCCTGGGTTATACACAGAGGAAGCTCCCTGCCAGGTGGCTGGAGCAGAGGAAGTCCACGTGTAAGCTCTATGATCCAAGAAGGTATAACAAGCCAACCATGGTTGGTTGGGATTAAGTAGTTGGGGGTTATTTAAGCGAGCTAGTTGAGAGTCTGCCCAACTAAGGGCTAACACAGGAAAAGGGACTACAACATCCTAAGCTGCCATTTAAGGCAATCCAGGCCCACCTCAAGCCCTGGCCACTCTCTCCCTCCAGGCTGCTGGCAATTCTGCTGGTCTAATATAACAGTTTATTGTTATAATAAGTATCTTGTTGCTGCCCCATCAGCTTCCCCACCAGATGGCACTGCCAAGTTGTCCCTCCAGGCCTATGGGCCTCTAACACAAGTCAAGCCTACTGGTCTTCTGCCAGGCTGCCAGTTGCTCTACCAGCCTAATATTACAATTTATAGTTACTAATAACTATAAGTGAGACTGGAACTCTTTCAGCATTGTTGCTTTTAGCCTCAGCACCTGTGATCTGAAACAACAGGTTGTATGTCCCCCTTTTCCATCATAACTAACATACAATGGCAGAACAGATAGTAGTAACAGCTCCCATTCACAAAGGACTGGGGGGAATGGCAGAGTTATAGTCAATGTTGCTGGTTGCTTGCTGTCCTGGAATTTAGTTGGGTTCATATTGCCAGTTGCTTTATGAAGTGGCTCTCCAGGTATCAAAGGTACCATCCAGTGACTCTGGATTACAATGCAGTCACTAACTTCTTCAGCCATTGTCTTGCTTACAGTGGGTTGAGAGCACAGAAAAGTCTTTCCATTTTGAAAAGTCGTTATATTTAAACTAGTTTGGAGATGCTCATGTTGGCACACTTTTCTTTTAACCTTATTTTTATTTTTTATCAACCTTAGAGGTTTATTTCACCAGACAAAAATCATACCCTCAAAGTTCCACAGGGCTGACTCTGTCCTAGTGTTTTCTGCAAGCCATGCACCATGGATGATCCCTTATGTTTTCAAAGCATTTTCCCTTTCCTTTGCTCCACATTGAAAGTATATGAGGAAAGTCCTGAAGAGTGACAGTCCTTTCAATTGTCTGAGAGCTATATAATACAGTGCTGTTATTCTTTCTGATATATCAAAAACAATGTATTTAATTTGGTGTTTTGTTTTAGGTCCTGTTTTACATGGCAGTGTCCTGGATTTGATGTTTTCCTTCAGGCAACTTCTTACTCTGAAAACATTTTCCTAAAGAACATTAAGGATAAAAATTACTGTTTTTGACCCCCAAAGTGCTATTCTTAACACTTTCTTAAAATTCTACTGGAAAAGAAAAATTATTTTTTAGCTCACTTTACTGTTATATCTTAGGCAGCTAATAAATGCTAGGTGTTTCCTTAAACATTCTGCATGAATATCTCTAGAGCTGAAAACCCACAAATTAATTAGGTAACTTTCTAATATTCACGTTAGTGCAGGTGGTAGCCTTGCAAATTAATATGCTCATACATAGAGGTTTCCATGTCTCCAACTTCCAGAAGTCATTTCCTTGCTACCACTCTTCCTTTCAGCAAGGGTCTTCATGGTCATCAAGTCTCTGCCAATGCATAATTTCAAGACTTGTATGTTTCAAGTTCTTGTTGTACCCGAGTCCACTTTGGAATATTAATTTCTAACTTTCCCATTGCCTCAAATGACTATTTTACTTACTTTTCTGTAGTACATAACTTAGGCCTCTTTTTCTTCACTTTTTGATAGATCTTCCCATTCTCATTTGTACCAAAACTCAGTAAGTTGCATCTATAGGACAATAAATACAATCTTCATTTAGTCTCACACCTGTAGGGGTTAGATAAATTAGATTTAGAAAATATGTGGAAGTTTCTGATACTGTCTCTTAATTCGGGGCCTGAAGAGCATTATCAGCATGAAGTCAGGAAAAACAGGAAAGACTTAATAGACTGAAAAACAAGGTTGAAGTCAGGAAAAACAGGAAAGACTCAATAGACATGAAGAAACAAAGTATCTGGCCTGACATTGTTTTCAGCTGCTAAGTGGGCGGAGCCCAAATTAAGCTGAAACAGAGTTCCTCCTATTTGAGGACAGTGCATGGAGCCCAGAAGAGGAAGAGGCCCCTGATGCTAGAGAGCTCCAAGAGTCCTGCTGAAAAAAGGGCTGGCCATTGATGGCCAGCTCTCTCCCTGAAGCAGAAAGAAGCCGGTGAGCAAAGAAAGCCTGAGCAAGACACCAAAAGGCCAAGGACTGGACCCTGTGGCTCAGCTTTTGCCTGGAGGGGTTTGATCTGTCCGATCAGTGGCCTAGGGGAAACTGTGCCTGGCTTTAAGGACTGAGGCAGAGCAGCTGAGTTCCTGATTCAAAAGAAGTAAGTTGGCCTGCAGACGGCTGGGGTCTCCCACAGAGAAGAAAGCATGAAGCCTTATTTAAGGTGAGACTGCAATAACCAACTTACCCTGACGAACCTGCATCTGAAAGATCCAGAAAAAGGACTGCTAAGTGCGTTCAAGAATCTACAACAAAGACTGTGTTCCTGACGACTGAGAACCTGCCCTAGAGACTGTATCATTCCAAAAGGTTATGAAAGTAGTTATAATTATCAATAAGTTTAGTGGATAGGTTAAAGGGGTTGTAGGAATTTATAGGATTAATAGTTAAGAAATTGGAAATGTTTGTTATAAGTGAATTTAGTAATAAATAAATAAGTGTTAAATAATAATCTAAAAGTTCGGTTACACACACCTTCTGGATCAAGGCTTCTTAAATTTCGGCCATTTGCAACCTCTTCTGTCTGAGATATTTTCATGTCACTCCTAGGCTATAGGAATAGAAAATAGACAAACCAAACATCTCCTAGTACTACATCATAAAAATTCATTGTTTAGTATATCTGTAGTTTTATGTGTTAAATATTCAAGTGCATTTGTTCCCTAACCAAATAAGTGTGTTTGTTTGTTTTACACAAAGGATTAAATTTTGGCTATGTGACCCTGTGGGGCATAGAAAGTCTTCAGTGTTTTGATTTTATAGCCATCAATGCTAAGAATGCCATTTTGCACGTGTAGTACAAAATAAAGAAGCATGTTTGAGATAATTTCAGAAATGATTGGAAACTCTATCCTAATCCCAGGTTGAAATTCATCAATGATTTTTTTTTGAAACTTGAGGAGTAATTGAAAAAAAAATAAACATTTTAATACAATGTAGTCTAATGATATGCTAATTTGCTATCTTCATGCTAAAGAATGATAGTAAGGAAAACCTTCAGAGTCTTTGTTTTGTGTAATTTAACCATTACATTTGTATGAGAGCAGAAAACATTATATGTGTATGATAAGAACTCTAAAATCGTCACATACAAATTTTGAGTGTAAGTTGAGGTTTTTGAGGCTGGGTTTGTTCGTGGGTGAGCAATGGATGGTGTTGCACTGTGTCACAGCATGCACTGTGAAAGTGTCCTTGCTGTGTGTTCAGAGCCAAGGCTTCAGTGGAGCTGCATGATGCGACAGGCGTGAGCCTGCCAGAATCACTTCAGGGTCGTGTCATGTCTGATTTTGAATTCAGTGTCAGTCATTGCACCTTCTGCTTCTGCCAAATTTTTCATGAGCCTGTATTGAGTTATGTGACCTGATACATAGCTGTAGCCCACAACATAGGAGATACACAGCAACATTCACACCATCACCAAGGCTTGCTTACAGTTACCAGAGGTCTTAATTGTCAGGGATTTGATTATGATTTTTGAAAATTGCAATCAGATTTCTTCCCTCCCTCCCTTCCTTCTTCCCTCTGTTCTCCCCCCCACCACCTTACTAAAACATTTACTAAGAACTTCTTATGATTCTGGTATATACTATTTAACATTAGGGTATAGAAGCAAGAGATCCAAATCTTTTAAAGTGTAAAGCTTACTTCTAGTATAGATCTTATTCCCTTTCTATCCTAAACATCAAGTGAACCACAAAATCCACTTTGGTTATTTGTTACCTCAAGGGAAAATTTTAAAGTAAGCAAATTCTGACTCTTATTCACCTACTCCTTCCATTTTTGAAGGTTATATCTATGAAACTTGCCATGTTAAGTTTTCATAGGACATCATTGTTTTTTCCCTTGAATTCCTCCAGAGAGGCCTCAGGATCTAGTTATAGTTTCTTCATTTTCTTCACACTGATATATATATTTTGACTTTGTTTTCAATTTTTAAAAATGATTAGATGTTTTTCATGCCCTTGTTTCTTCCTAACTTTACCTACATACTCAATAATGTGCTGTGGGTAGCTGTTGCTTTCTATGATAAAATAGTAACTTTTAGATAACATTCGAGAAATGTAGTAACCCAACCTAAAGAATCTCTAAAATTATCACCTGGTTTGTAATGGCCTTTTGTATGTCCTTAAGTTGCCATGGCAACTCCATGTGTGTCATATGTACCACTGGAGATTCTCCTCATGACCATGACCATGGGCTGCAGAAGGAGTACTTTCATATGTGAGGTAAACCCATGCCTGTTCAGCAGTTGCTAGGGCTGTGATATAGGTCTGGTTTTACACTTTTCAGTTGGAGTATTGCTATCTTGAAATTGTGGACCCTCTGCATTAGCCTTTGAATGCGCATGGCTAGAAACATTTTCCATTTATATAAATGGGAAATACTCATAAGAAAAGAGAATAACAGGAGGAAACATATTTAACTTCTTCAAATATTCCTCAAATGAAACATTTCCTATAGTCAAGAGTGGCTTCAAAACTTGTGATCCTCCTGCTTCAGCTTTCTCAGTGCTGGAATTGTGGATATACATCATCCCATCTTAAATGATGGCTTCTTCCCACATAAAGTGCAGCTAATGACATCTGCAGAAAGCTTTCACAAGATGAGTTATATTTATAGTTCTGGCCATCCCAGGGTTGGCAGGGTTCTAAATGCCTGATTCTCCTCACATCACATCCACCAAACTGTGTCCCTTTTGGAAGGGGCAGGTCGACTGACTCTGACTCACAGGAACTCTTGTGGTGGTCAGGAAAAGTCTTTCTGAGACAAGTCAGCACCCAGAGACAAAGCAGGTTTGTTTTTACTGCTACCTGCAGGAGTTTTCTTTTAAATTTTAATTTCTTTGAAGGAATAAAAATAGAATCTTAAAGTGTTCTCTTTCTTTGGGAGTAGCTAGGTGTGAAACGACTTAAAACCACCATCTAAACAGTTATGACAAAGCTACTTCTTTTTCCAGGGCAGAGAGGGATAATCCTATTATCTTTGTATGGTTATCAGCACCACTTGAAATTCCAATTAGTGCAGCTAATCACTGTGGGCTCCTCTGGTACTTCGCTGGCAAACAGCTAAGTCTAATTAATACTTTGGAGTGGTGGGAAAATGACATTTCGTTAACTTCTGAAGACACATTTTTCTAAGTAAAATTTTGATGTGAAGCTTGCTTCATTGCTGAAGGACAATTTCTAAAAGGAGTGACAACAAAAGGAATTGTGTATGAAACTAACAAAATAATATCCTTAAGTGTTTTATCCAAGTGCAAAGAACCTAGAGGCCCCCAGGAGAAATGTATGTTATTGGATGGACAGTCAAAGATGAAATAACATTTCTCATCCAAATTTTGTTTAAAAAAATAAATCTATAAAATAGGAGAGGCATGATTCATTTAAACTTTAGTTTGTAAGGAGAGATTCAGTAATATTTGACTCTTTAACACTGATTTATTTGGTTGGAAATAAAGTTAAAAGTTAAAATATAAATTAAAACAAGTGGGACCTTGGGCTAGGAGATTCTGGTAAGTGCACTACATCCACCTGTGTTACATCCATGCAAAATAATACATTTTATTTTATTTATTTTATTTTGTTTTGTGGCAGTAAATATTTTAAATAGGAACCGATGGTTGGCTTAGGGGCAATTCCCCCGCTTTTTCCATGCAATTTTTTTTTTCTACTGGTGTGTCCCCAAGCTCCCAAACTCAGAATAACATATTTGTCCTAAAGTGGAGGTACTAAAGGGTACCCTAAGAAGGTTCATTACTGGCCTGTGGACCAGTGTTGGCCACTGTTGTCATTGTGTGCCTTGTAGGAAGTGACAGGCTTGCAAGTTAATCAAACCCAGCAAGATTAAAAATCAAACCACAAAGACAGCTCTTCAACTATGTTCATAGCAGCTTTATTTGTAATAGCTAGTAACTGGAAACAACTCAGATGTCCCTCAACTGAAGAATGGATGAAAAAAAATCTGTGGGATATTTACACAATGGAATACTACTCAGACATCAGAAACAAGGAAATCATGTAATTTGCTGCCAAATGGATGGAACTAGAAAAGCTCGTCCTGAGTGAGATAACCCAGACCCAGAAGGATGCACATGGCATCTATTCACTTATAGCTGGATTTTCGCCATATAGTACAGGATAACTATCCTACAACCAACAGACCTAAAGGAGCAGGAACTTAGACGTTGTTACCTGTTAGTGGGACACTTTGCCCTAGAGGAGCTGCCATGTAGGACCCCAGTGTAAGAGGAAGTTCTTAGCCCTCATATGGTTGATTATCTGAGGGGCCTGAGATGTGGGGGCACCCCACACTGGAGGAGTAGTATAGGGGGGAGAGGAGGTAGGGGGGGGGGAGGGGGGGGGCTGTGATAGAGATATAACTTGAAGTAATAAATAAACATAATAAAAAAAGAATCAATTCTGATGACAACATACATGTCTGCTCAGTATCTGGAGACAAGTGTCACAATTCTGACATTAATATGCAGAGAGAGGGACTGACTTTCTTTAAGGAAGTCTTTCCTGGGTGGAAACCCTATGCTCCCTCTTGCAGAGTGAACTGTTTATAATTAAACAGTTGCTTCATTCTTCTCCCTTGAAAAAAGGCCATGTTTACGGAGACTACCAAGGTTTCTAAACCCAGAAAAGCAACAGAAAAGGATAATGAAGCTCAAAGAGTTGCAAATGTTCTTGGTTTTGGAGCTGGAGTGTCTGACTGGGTCCTGGTCTGGGAAAAGGGGACGCTTATTTTAAAGCAACAATTCTGTATTTAATTTCGGGTAGTGAGGGTGGGAAGATATGAAAGAATCAAATGTTTGAGATTGAAGCCTTTTGTAGGCTTTTGGAGCTGTGCAGATGAAGGAGACATGGTTGTTCTTGGTAGAGAAAGTGGGTCTCTAAGCCCTAGAAGGAACCAAGCCCCTCTCCCCAAAGTATAAGCATTGTTCTTTATAATTATGGATATTTTCACTTCCAAAAATATTTTTTCTAGAAGTTGCTATTTCAAAGGCTTTCAATTCTGTGTGTCATTATCAAATAATCTTTTTTGTACTCCGGTGTTTATTATTGGATTGCAACAACGATAAAGCTCCAGGAGTTTTTGTCTTCTTTGGTATGCTAATTAGCCCGTTTCCTTTTGATCTTTTTCTTACCGAAGAGAGTGAAAAGCTATCTCGGCAGGGAATCTTAGTGCTGTACATTCATCTCTTCATCTCCATAATCTGAGGATCAGAGGAAGACAACAATTCCACTGCTGAATGAGGGCTTCTGGGGGCTTTAGTCAGAACTGAGACTGGCCAATAATCTGGCTCACACCCCAAGTAGGAAGATTTCAGAGGGAGTGGGGAAAAGGCACAAAATACTTCATTTGACTGAGTGTAATTGTTTTTACTTCTCCAAGCATCCAGTCCCTGTAAATCTATGCCATTTTGCCCACTTGTTAACATATATTTTTCTCTCCTAGTCATGTGTGTAGTGACAATGACTGAAGGCTCAGTTTGGAGAGAAGGGCCTGAAGAGTCAAAAAAAGAAATGCAGCTTACAAAAATCTGCTAGACGATGAAACTGCCTTTCAAAAGACACAGTTAAACCATACCCGGCGCAACTGGGGAAATATTCAGGCACCTGTATGATGGAGGAACAGGATTCAGTAGCTTATGCTAGGGAACCTACAGGAGAAAATACACTAGGATTTTTGTTGGATTGTTTATTGGTCTCCTGGAGTTTACTATTACGATCTAAGGATTTTAGACATAGGTCAAGCTGTTAAATGGGAAAATTCATTTACCATCAACCCCATGCCTTAGAATCTAAGGAGAACACACACCACACACACACACACACACACACACACACACACACACACACACACAGAGAGAGAGAGAGAGAGAGAGAGAGAGAGAGAGAGAGAGAGAGAGAGAGAGAGAGAGAGAGAGAGAGAAGACCAGCCTTGCATTATGAGGATCATGCAATTCGGCATTTAAATATTGTAGTCATAAGAACTAAACTCAACCTGTGTAAGCTCACACATAAACACAAACACATGCAAGTTAGGTTGAACCACAGGAAATGACTGTTTTTTTTTCAAGTAAAAAGCAATTTCATCTGGCTCAGCCTAATACAATTCACCATTTGCAAAGTATAATCAAGATGATCAAGATTTGTTTTTGTTTTTTAATTATTCCTGGGCTGGAGAGATGGTTCAGTTGTTAAAGGCTAGGCACACAACCAAAATTCATTCATTTTCATCGAAGAATATGGGCTTCTTTAAAACCATCCCAATAGAGGTCTGATTTCAAAAATGACGTGGCCTAGGGCATTTTTTCGAATAGTCTAAATGTGAAGTTTTTATTCACTGGCCGTTTGGAAATCAATCTTTATTTATCTTTCAAGAAGGAACTGGATCTTGGAAATACAGCAAAGTCATCAAAATTCTTGTGATTAAAAATAATTTTCATCACATAAAACTATTTCCAGTGTTCTTTTAAAGAAGCAAATTTGAATAAACTGAGATCCCCTTGGGTACCACAACTACCACTAGAGCCACAGGTTTTTGCATCTAAAAGTTGCTTTGGAAATCAGCTATTCCATCAGCTTTTCGGCTTTATTGAGGGAAGCTAATAATTGAACCTTGGGCATCTTGCTGCAGAGATTTTGATGTATTAGATGTATGTAGAGATTTATTACAATTTAAATACATTTGTGAGGTAATTTTGAGCCCAGAAGCTGTCGCCATGCTTGGAATGGACACTCTTGTTTATAGAGAAGGATTCTGAAATTTAGTTATTCTGCTACAGAATATTTGTTCCAGAGCAGCAAAACTTTAGAGAAAGACTCCTGGGGGGCAGCAAAGGTCAGTGACAGGAGGCTTTCCAAGGGACTATTTGAATTTAAAACAAAGTCTAGTATTTATTGATTAGTTGTATTCAACCCATTTTTTTGAACCCATAGATTCTCATTTGTAAATTGAGAATTACACTGTCCTACAGCTTACAGTATTGTGTGCTTTTAATGACCTTCTACTTAATAAACATCCATCACTATGTTTTTATCTGAATACTTGAATTATATTTCTTAGTAGTTATTGCTTTTCCTGTCCTTTCCCTTTTTCATGGCATTTCACTTTTCTCTAGCACCCTGCTACTTACATTCCTCTCCATGACTTTTGGTCACATCTGGGGTCTTGGTGTGACCACCAAGACAGAGCGTCATTGTTGAAAGGTACTTCTCACTATAACAACTCTCTGGAATTCTCCCTGAGAGGAACAGCTGGGTCTTTTCACATTTTTGTCTTTATGCCCAATTAACCCCTAACTACACCCCTACTGAGTTGCTATTGTTGAAAAAAACAAAACAAAACAAAACAAAAAACCCTCAACTGTGAAACCAACATGTCCAGACATTGGGAGACTCAGTATAGAAATTCCTTCTTTGTGCCAAAGGGTGCCGAGTGAGTGGGGCAGGGGATGGGAAGAGCAGCCTGCAGAGCTGGCAGCAGATGTACTTGCCCGTGGGCTCTTCAGACCTACTTTTGAAGTCAGAGGCACTAATGATGGGGACAGAGAAAGAGCAACAGAATGGGGCATCTATCCACCAAGGTGCCAGTAAGGTACTTGTGTCTCTTCCCCATCTGTTCCCACCACCCTTGCACTCTGCCATTTGCTCACAAATGGATAGGCAACGGGTGACCAAATGCTGCCCAAGGAACCTGATGCTGTTAATTACTATGACTCTCCACAGAAACCAATACATCTTCCTGTAGCATTTCAAATGGTCATTGTTTCACCCCAGGTGGAGACAAGGTGCACACAATGGCTGTCTTTGGAAACAAAACAACTTTGACAAAGTTTCCGAACACACTTCTTTTCATCTGTATTATTGCTTTTCAAATGCTGTAATGACTGAAAGAATGGGAAACACTATGCAGATGAGGCAGCTCGGTATAGTTACACTTGTATATCTCTTTTTAACTATGCTGCATGCACACGTATAAAATCCATATCTGCATGCATGCTTTCATATACACATAGGAAATGTGCTGTCTGCTTTTGCTTTGGCAGATCAGTCTGACTATTGTTTTTTTTATATCACTGGATAATGTCTCCACTTACTCTTTCTGAATTCCCATTTGATTTAAAGATGTCATGTACACTGTGTAAAACCTCCATGTGACTCAATAGTACAGGTTTTTGTTGGGAATCTACTTCAGGGCTTCATTTATCAAGCACACATGATTGGATAAAAGCCTTCGAGGTAACTCTTGTCTTTAGTAAAAGTGAACTGATGCTTACATAAGACTAATGAGGCGTAAACCTGAATAATTTTCTGATTTTCTGGTCAAAATATTTCAACTAAGGAAAAAGGTAGAAAATGAATTATATATATTTTCTGCGGGCTGTGGTTAGTGTTGTTGGACAATTGCTTAACCCTTTCTTTGTTCATAAGTACAAGCTGAGCCATTTGTCTCCTATATCATTAATGGAAGAGAAAAGGAAAATTTGTATGATGTGTAAGTGTGTGATTCAGTGTCTTCTGTCCACGTAGGAGGCTTCCACAATGATGTCAAGCACCTGGAGGAAATGGATGCTGATGAAGGCATAATTGAGCCATAGGAGCACCTGGGAAAGGCTGACTTTTTCTCTAATATACTTCTAATCCCTCCATTGTTTCTCTACAGGAGGCTCCATATACCCTGGCAGATGCCCATATTTAAACTCATCCTGGATGTATTTATGCCACCTTGTCCCATTCATACCTTCACTTGAGTGCTATCCTTAGGCATGTGGTGGTAAGCATGTCACCAAAGATCTCAACTTGGTGTGGTTTTAAGTGAAGGTGGGGGGTATGGGAAAAACAGTATCCATTCACTGGAACTCAAAAAGTGACAATGAGATGCTTCCAGACCTACGACAAGCCATTTTAAATTGTCCCTAATTTGTGATTGCAGCATATTCCCTAAGAAGTAGTATCAGGGGCATTTTCTACAGTGTTAATGGCCCATCTTTAACTGATCCTTAGAATTTAGAAGACATTTAGACATCAAGTCAAACAAGACTTTGATTACAGGAATTAGAGTGCTACTGGTTATCTGTCACAAAATCCAACTGGTATCTGAACTAAACCTACAAGGTGCTGTTCATTCGGTGCAGGTGTTCATTCATGCAGGCAGTGACTGTACTGCAAATGATTGCTCTTAACTGAGAAGCCTTGTGTGTGTGTGTGTGTGTGTAAATGTGAGCTTTCATAGTACACACAATATAGAGTTTCATGTAGTCCTCTTCACAGAGAATTAAGAAACTCTTGTGGAAAAGGTTATCCAAATTACACAACATTTGAGTAATTCTATTAACCAAGTACACATCTAAATGTACTTTTGAAAATGGATTTATAGAAAGGAAATGGACTCTTTTCACTGAGCTTCAGGTTCCTGTCACACTGTGAAGTGACATTTGGACAGTGTCCATGGCAATCTGTGCAGCCGTTCATGCAGCCCTCACTTTAAATTGGTTACTTCTAAAGAACAGTGTTAAGTGGCTGCTCATAAACAGGACTGAGAAATTTCTGAGTAGGAGGAGATGCCTCAACTCCTTACTCATATGGTCTGTAAAACTGACGTGGGCGCACATCATTATGTAGCTGCTCATGTGGACACTTCGGGATAAATATTTTAAGTCTTTTTTTTTTAATGAAAAAACATATCTATTGCTAAAATTTCTTGGGAAAATGAGCCAAAAGAGTGGATGATTTTTTCATCTTATTGTCTCATCTGAAAGGCTGATATCTGAACACCAGTGTGCTTTGGCTTGCCTGCCTAATTTCAGATTGGGCCTTTAAATATGGTTAGTGGAACTCTGTAAGTTGTTTGTGGAGTTAAGTGTCTGCGGGCCTGGGTTTTTGTTGTTGCTGTTGTGAGTCACTTGGAAGGACTCAACAGATAGCCATTAAACAATTTTTTTTTGTCACCCATAATGATAACTTCTGAGGAGAGAATCATGAATACAATGTCACATGGTGCTCTTGGACTGGTGTGGAGGTAGTCTCTGAAGAAAAAAAAAAGAGGCCTGTTGTGGATGGGAACACAAAAGAGAGAGAAAAAGGATTCTTTACATGGTGTTATAGAAACTTCTTACATAAAGGATACATGAACTGAGACACTGAGAATTCTATGACCGGTTTCACCACAGCTATGTTCACTGAGAGTCTTTTTATCCAGCTCCTGTTTTCAGCTCTTTCCTGAAATGCAGTGTGTGTGTGTGTGTGTGTGTATACATGTGTATGCATTTGTGTGTGTATACATGTGTATGCATTTGTGTGTGTGTATGTGTGTGTGTTTGTGTCAGTAATAAAGAAAAAGAGGCTATCAATTTGAGAGGGAAATGGAAGGAGTTATTGGAGCAAGGGAGTGATGTAATTATATTTTAATTAAAATACAAGAGAGGGAGAGAGAGAGAGAGAGAGAGAGAGAGAGAGAGAGAGAGAGAGATTGAGTATTTTTTTCCTGGTAAGAGATAGTTGGAGGCCAAAGCAAGGTTCTGTATTCCTCAGAGCTGCCCTGGTCCTGTGCAGGATCAGGACTCATCCCCTCCACCACCATGAAAGGCAGGTCATCTGGGCAGCTCACAGAGCTGAGCTTATCCTTAGTTAACGTTTAGAAACTCACATCAGGGCTAGTTTGAAATTGGTCTCCACCTGGTTTTACTTCATGTTTTGTATTATGAGGCACCAGGGTTTTTGTGTTCTTTATATACCTCAAGATAAAAAAAAAAACTAATAAAAAACGAGCAAAATAAAAAACAGTACAGAACATGAAAAGTACCTTGTCTGATTTCACAACATACTTACATGTTTTGTGTACAGGGATGGAAGCCAAAAGCACTCTGATCATAAACATTGCATGAAGATTTATTGGCGCTAGATAATGACCACATCAACAAGAGACCAAAGCAAACATTCTTCTGAAGACACGTGTGACATTCTGATCCAGTTGCTGCTAGGTGGGAATGTAAATCTGCAAAGGTCAGAAAATGGCTACCCTTCAGACACATGCAGATTGTCTTGAGATGTAGTTTGTACCAGTCTCAGTTACAAAGGTACCCAGCAGAACTAAGCTAACTTGTGATGTAATTCCTACAATATATTTTAATTTGTGTGTATTAAATAATTTATGTAGCACTAAGGATTGGGTGTATGACCTCTGAGTGGATCTTTTCTTGCACAAATACCTGCTTTCTCCTTTATTTTCTTTTGTCCAGGAGATCATTTTCACACGTAGAATGTCTCTATCCTCTAGATTCATTTTCTTTTATTCCATAGCATGATGTGTATATGACATGGGACATGTAGTGTGGTGACCCTGGGGTATTTAGGAACATTCATTTAATGCTTCTGGCAAGCAAACCTTCTTCTGAAAACACACCTGACATTCTGATCCAGATGAAAGCATCCTCTTTCCACTGGAAGGAGGTAGGTGGAGCCTCTGGCTTCCCGCTTCTATTGTCCTGTTACCTTCTCTACTTTTGATTCCTGCCTCAGGGAACTTATAAAAGAAAGCTTTACTGGAACTCATGTTTCCTCAGGGTTAGTCCATAATCATCATGGTGGGGAGCATGGTAGCAGTCAAACGGGCAGGCATGGCCCTGGAGCAGTAGCTGAGAGCTTCCTCAAAGCCCGTGTCCAGAGACACACATCCTCCAACAAGGCGACCCCGCCTAATTCTCAAGTAGTCTGCCAATGGGGACCAAGTCTTCAAACATATGAGTCTATCAGGGTCATTTAAACCATGAAAAATGCAGAATTCTTATTGGTCCTACAAGTATTTATCAAGTTTGTGTGTGCATTAACATAAGGTGCTTTGATGGAATTGGGGGGTGGCAAAGATGTACAAGACTCAATCCTTGTCTGGAAAGAGCCTAATGGTTTGAAGGAGTTAGGTCAACTTGTAAACAACAAGGCATAAAATGAGTTTTATAGTAGAAGCATATACATTATATGCTGGCAACCTGGAGAAAGGGAAAGCTTTAAAAAAGGCAATTTCTCTTGAGCTGTAAACATCTTTACAAACTGGAGCTCATTATCACTAGGTTGATATATTCTCAGGAGTTGTGATATGAATAGATCCAACTGCATTTCACATGTATATTTCAAAATTGCCTCTGGTTTTGGATTCTGGGAAAAATATGTTTTATTGACTGTATAAGTCCAAGGACAGGTAATACATAGTTAAACAGTTATTTAAAAAAAAGCCTTTTCAGCTTATGAAAACCAACTTTTCAAGCCTCTTTTTCTGGATGGTTTTGTCTGGCGTGTTATCCTGAGCATCTGTGTTTTGAATCACAGCTCATGGAGTGTCCATCACGTCCCCTCCTATATCACAGCATGTGTCTTCCTGACCTGCAGGGAGGCTCGCTGCAGAGATCACTGGACATGTACTCAGGAAGTTCTGTGTACGTTCCTTCTTGGAAGAAAATCCACGCTTTTCACCAGCTTCCCCAAGACATCAAATCACCATATATTCTCCCTTGATTTTATCCACTTAATATTTCAATCTAGCTTTAGTCAGCTTTTCGTGAATATGATACAATGCCTAAGATAATCAACAACCAAAAATTACTTTAGCGTATGGTTTAAGGGTTTCAGACCATGGTGGCTTAGGTGGCCAGGCAGTTTGTCAAGGTAGCAGGAACAGGGCAGAGTAAAGCTGCTTGTCCTGGTGGCTGGAGGCAAGACAGGAAGAGGAGATTATTAGGTCTGAGGTCCTAATTCTCACTACAAAGGCATGCTGCCAGTAGTCTCGTCATCTAACTCAAAGTTATCTCTTACATGCTCCACTGCCTACCACCAGTGTTCCCCTGGAGACCAAGCTTTTAGTACCTGGCACTTGGAAGAAGAGCATTTGAGCTCCAAGCTGTAACTTTCTGTCCCTGTCCCAGCAATGGCTCATGTCTATCTCTTAACACAAAATGTATTTTTTCTTTTTCTAGGAGTTGCCAAAGTCTTAACAGTTCCAGCATCAGTCAATAGTCTATGTCTTAAGTTTCCTCTGAGTCAGAATACAAATTCTTAGCTGTTAGATCCTAGAAAAATCAAAAGAAAGTTACATACTTCCAAGATAACAATGAGAGCAGTGATCAATTCCTGAAAAGGAATGATAGGGAGACAGAAATAAAATTCAGACCAAAGCAATATTGAAATTCAGCATGGCATAGATGTATCTGGGACACATGATAGCATCATGTAGCTCCAAATGGCTTATGTGACATTGTTCTTATGCCCTTACTGAATGTAGCCCACAAGCTCACTCTCTGGGTTATTTTTTTTTTTTTTCGTATGGCTTTCCTTGGTAGGTGTTTTATGTTCCTGGTATCTCTAACTTCCTAAGATGTTCACTGTATCTCTGGCTTCACTCTCATAGCTAGAAAGACCACTCACTTAGGATGGTTGGCAGGACTATGATCCTGCCACAAAATAGTTAGCTCCCAGGCTTTCCTTTTAAATCACACGGTAAGATTTGGTAATGACACAGTTCTTGTCGTCTGTGTGTCTGCAGAGCCAGCGTAGTGTTGATAGTTCCTAGCCTTTGCCTACCTTGAGAAGCAGCTAGACTTACTTTAACTGTGGCTTCAGTAGCCTCTGAGTGCTTGGATGGCTAAAGATAAAGAAACTCATGCTAGGCAAACAGTTTCCCCAGGCAGCCCTGTATCAGAAGAGTGGTCTGTGATGCTTTGTTCTCAAAGCAAAGTTTTGAAATGAATCTGTCCTTTCATACCTCTGAGTCTCCAATCTCAGGGATGGGGTCTGGCCAATCCCTGAGACTATTAAAACATCTCTCCTATTGTCCTAGTGCAAAGCAATTGGCTTCTTTTTAATAACTACCACCTCCTTGGCCAAAAACTTATATGTACTTCTTCTCTGGGCAAATCACAAGTTTTTAAATCTCTCTTCACTGTCCTTTGTTCTTAATTCTTTCTATAAGTCTGGCTGAAAGTAAAATACATACTACTTCCATGTTTAGTAGTGCCTTGGAAGCTCATGACAGATACACCTAGGCTCATACAAAGTCTCAGGGTATTAACAAAATGTAGACAAGTTCATTGCCAGAGTGTAACTTAGATGGCCATTAGTCCAATCTCCAATGAAGGTCTCACTTTTCTCCATTTTGTAAGCATAGTGTTTCTGCCCACATTCTGCTCTTCTGAACTCCAACTAAAGTCATCTTTCTTCAAAGAAGCATTCTAAGGCTTCTTTAGCATGCTTCTGCAAACCTTTCAAGTTTGTCCTAGAAAAAAAACTTGAAAGATTTCTGACCCATTTTTTCAGGTATACTTATAGAGGTAACTCTGGCTTTCTATATTGATTTTCCTTGTTAGTCATTCACTATTGCTTCGACAAAGTAACTGAGGTAATAAATTTAAGGAGAGGGAAAGTTTTATTTTGGTTTACAGTTTAAAAGGTTTTGGTATATGGTTGATTGGTTATATTGACTTTGCATATGTGGAGAGGTAGAAGGTAGAACATTATGGTGGGGACTGTGTGGTAGAGTAGAGAGAATCATCTTTTAGTGTATGAGATAGAGGGGGAGACAGAGACAGAGAGAGAGAGAGAGAGAGAAAGAGAGAGAGGGAGAGAGAGAGAGAGAGGAGAAAAGAGAGAATATGAACACACACTGGGGTCCTAATGTATACTTCAATGGTACACTTTCAATGACTTATTTTCTCCAATTAAGCCCTGCCTTTTAAAAGTCTTATCACTTCCAAGTAGTGCTGCTAGGTGGAGTTAGATTTTTAAAAATATGAATTAATGTAATGTGATCATATCGTCAGTACCCACTCCACTATGTATCCTCATTGTTTTAACAAATTGAGTCCAATTTGTGATGCCTAGAAACTCTTAGGTGTGTGGTTATCAACTGGAGATTGATTAATCTACCAGGGGTCACCCCCTTAGAGAAAACTAACTCTCCTTCTCCCAGTAGCTATTGGTTACCAATAGTTTGACATCGAGGTCAGATTCTATGCCCACCTCCTCCCTCCAAGCTGGATTTTGTCTGGCTTGAGTTTGTATGGGTCTTGTGAGTGCTGTCACAACTGATGTGAGTTCATATTTGAATCTGCCCTGGTGTATCTGAAAAACACTGGTTTGCTGTACTCATCTACCACTTCTGGCTCTTCAAATATTTCTCTTGGGTCCTCTTATTTGATGATCCCTGATCCTTGGGAAGAGGAGGTGTGTTATAGATATCCCATTAGGATTGATCAAGCTTCAGTCTCTTAGTTTCTGTATTTTAAGCAATTTGTGTCCTTGTTAATTGTCATTTACTGCAAACAAAAAGGAACCCAAAAGTGGTATGGCTGGGTCCCGAGGCAGAGCTATTCCAAGTTTTCTAAGATATTGTGCAACCAAAATTCCATAGTGGTTGCACAAGCCTGCACTCCCACCAGCAATGGAGGAGGGTTCCCTTTCTCCACAACCTCACCAGCATGTGCTGTCATTTGAGCTTTTGATCTTAGCTATTCTGACAGATGTGAGATGGAATCTCAGAGTTGTCTTGAGTTGAATTTCTCTGATGATTAAGGATGCTGAGCATTTCTTCAAGTGTCTCTCAGCCATTAGGGATTCCTTCTTTGTGAATTCTCTGTTTAGCTCTGTTCCCCATTTTTTGATTGGATTATTTGGTTTCTTGGCATTTAATTTCTTGAGTTCTTCGTAAATTTTGGATATTAGTCACCTGTCAGATGTGGAGTTAGTGAAGATTTTTTCCTAATCTGTAGGTTGCCACTTTGTTCAAATGACAGTGTATTTTGCCTTACAGAAGCTTTTCAGTTTCATGAGGTCCAATTTATTGATTGTTGGTCTTAGATCCTGAGCTGTTGGTGTTCTGTTCAAGAAGTTGTCACCTGTGCCAATGAGTTCAAGGGTTTTCCCCACTTTCTCTTCTAGTAGATTTAGTGTGTCAGGTCTTATGTTAAGGTCTTTGATCCACTGGGACTTACGTTTTGTACAAGGTGATAAGTATGGGTCTAACTTCATTCTTTTACATGTGGACATCCAGTTGGACCAGCACCATTTGTTGAAGATGCTTTTCTTTTATCCATTGTACAGTTTTGGCTTCTTTGCCAAAAATTAAGTGACCATAGGTGTGTGGGTTCATTTCTTGGTCTTCAATTCAATTCCATTGATCCACTGATTTATTTCTATACCAGTACCATGCTGGGTTTTTTTGTTTTTGTTTTTGTTTTTGTTTTTGTTTTTTTTAACTATTGCTCTGTAGTACAGCTTGAAATCTGGGCTGGTGATACCTTCAAAATTTTTTTTTATTATTGTACAGGATTGATTTAGCTATTCTGGGGTTTTTTTTTGTTATTCCATATGAAGTTGAGAATTGCTTTTTCCAGACCTATAAAGAATTGTGGTGGTATTTTGATAGGAATTGCATTGAATTTGTATATTGCTTTTGGCAGGATGGTCATTTTTATTATTGATTCTATCTATCCATGAGCATGGGAGATCTTTCCATCTTCTGATGGCCTCTTCAATTTCTTTCTTCAAGGGCTTGAAGTTCTTGTCATACAGGTCTTTCACTTGCTTGGTTAGAGTTACCCCCAGGTATTTCATATTGTTTGTGGCTATTGTGATGGGTGTTGTTCCCCTAATTTCTTTCTCAGCCCATTTATTTTTTGTATAAAAAAGGCATCTGATTTTTTTGAAGTAATTTTATATCCAGCCACCTTGCTGAAGGTGTTTATCAGCTGTAAGAGTTTGTTCATAGCAGCCTTATTTGTAATAGCTAGAAAGTGGAAACAACCCAGATGTCCCTCAACCAAGGAATGGATTAAAAAAACTGTGGTACATCTACACAATAGAATACTACTCAGCCATCAGAAACAAGAAAATCATGCAATTTGCAGCCAAATGGATAGAACTAGAGAAGCTCATCCTGAGTGAGCTAACCCAGACTCAGAAGGATACACATGGCATCTATTCACTTATAATAAGATTTTAGCCATATAGTACAGGATAACTATACTACATCCAATGTACCAAAGGGAATAGGAACATAGACTTTGTTTCCTGTCAATGAGACACTTTGCCCTAGTGGTGCTGCCCTGTAGGCCCCCAGTGTATGAGGAGGCTCTTGGCCCTCATATGACTGCTGAACTGGGGTGAGGTTCTGTTATGTAGGGGCACTCCACTCCAGAGGAGTGGGACGGAAGGGTTAGGGGGTAGAGGGTGATGGAGATGTAACCTGAAGTAATAAATATTAAAAAAAAAAACCCAACCAAGCAAGGAAGCAAACAAAACACTTCTCTAATGAGGTTTCAGAGATGTACCAATCTTGGATGGAAAGATAGGTCATTAGGAGTTGGTTTATTACTGTCTATGGTGGACTAAGCTTTTGACACATGGCCTTTAGTGGATATTGATGCCTAAATGATAAGCAACTAAGTGTTGATTACTTCAAAACTTGTACTTCTAGTCTCTGCTCCTCGAGGTCTCACCCTTATGTGTCCAGGTGTTCAGCGACTAGTCCTGTTGCTTTGTGGCTGCAGCTCAAGCCACTTACTTCCAGGATAAGTTAATGATAGGTCTTTCTAAACCGTGCTTTACATTTTCTACTTGCATTGGCGCCACCAACATCCATTTAACTACCCAATGTAGAAAAACAAAGATTTTGGGCTGATTCTTACTTGACTTTAAGACAACTCGAACAGTATCTGTTTCAAGATGTACATGGTGATTATTCTCTTTGGGGTCTTTTAGAGAATTCTACATATCTTCACCACTTCTCAGCTATATGTTAATGGTTTCTTTGTTTTCTAGTTCTCTTATTAATCTACAAAATCATTGAGAGAAGTGACTATCTCTTCTAAATCCTTATTTAGTTTATAAATCATTACTAGGAGATCCATACTCAGTAAACATCTTGGGATCAATAAAAATGAGAAGCAATGACCAGGGATGTAGTTCACTGACAGGAGCACTTGATTAACATATGGAATCCCCAGTATCTGAAAAAATGATGAAGGAGGGGAAGACAGAGAGACTGTGGGGAGGGAAGAAGAGAAAGTGAAGGAAGAATGGGAAGGGGGAAGAGGAAGAAAAAAGAAAGAAAACTAAAGAGTTTTTCATTGTATATTGTATCATGAAATCCGGACATAAGATAGTGGCCCATGATTGTAAATAGGGAAGGTGGTTTAGTTCAATGTGCCTACTAACATAAAAGTATTTTTAAAGCCAGACGTTAATACTGATTCTTGGCCACTCAGCAGGAAGGGAATGTCAACTGTGTAGTAATAGCCTGTTTTCTATGTGTCCTTTATAAACTTGAAAATCTTCCTCTCGAGAGAAAAAAAAAGTTCTATTAAGTTAAACATTTTGGTTTTAAAAAATAATGCTTTGGAATAAGATAATTAATAATTCATGATGTCTTGTGGCAATTTGTGTTTAAAACAAGTATGAAACTCTTGAGTTCTGTGAAAGCATAAAGAACAAGTGTAGTAATAGTATATCCATTATTTAAGACAAAAGCACTTTAAAAATGGGGATTGGCCAGAATGGAATTAGAAAACACTCCTTAGTCCCTCACTATTGCTATGGTGTTCGTATTCTCTAAAGCTCATATGGAAGTTTAATTCCCAAAATTCTCTTAAAAGCATTTGAAGTCACACCTTTGGGAAGTAATTAGGACTGGATAGGTAGCAAGGATGAGGCTCTCATGATTGTATTAGTGGTATTCTAAGAAAAAGAGGACAAAGTTAGCAAGCTGTCACATTCTCATAATGTGAATGCCTTGCCAACTTGGGGATCTATAAGCAATTCCCACCAGCATAAAGGATCTTACTTCTGATAGACGTCTGATTTTGAATTGTGGATCCTTTAGAATCATGAGGCCAATAAGTTTTTATCTTTAATAAATTACTCGTTATGTGATATTCAGTTTAGGAACAGGAAACAGATGAAGATTCCAGCCAATCTCTTTTGAGGGATCATAGTGAGATTTTCTTTTCTTCTTCTTCTTCTTTTTTTTGATTTAACTTTTTAAAAAATATTTATTTATTATTTCAGGTAGCATCTCCATTACAGTGTCCCCTTTCCCGCCCTCCCCCCCTCCCCCTATCCCTTCCATCACACTCCTCTGGAGTGGAGTGTCCCTACATATCAGTCCCCCACCCCATTTCAGCAGTCATATGAGGGCCAAGAGCCTCCTCATACACTGGGGACCTACAAGGCAGCACCACTAGGGCAAAGTGTCTCATTGACAGGAAAGAAAAGTCTATGTTCATGTTCCCTTTAGTGCTACATTGGATGTAGTATAGTTATCCTTTACTATATGGCTAAAATCTTATTATAAGTGAATAGATGCCATGTGCATCCTTCTGAGTCTGGGTTAGCTCACTCAGGATGAGCTTCTCTAGTTCCATCCATTTGGTTGCAAATTGCATGATTTCATTGTTTCTGATAGCTGAGTAGTATTCCATCGTGTAGATGTACCACAGTTTTTAAATCCATTCTTCATTGAGGGACATCTCACACTTGTCAGAATGGCTAAGATCAAAAGCTCAAATGACAACACATGCTGGCGAGAGTTTGGAGAAAGGGAACTCTCCTCCATTGCTGGTGGGAGTGTAGGCTTATGCAACCACTATGGAGGTCAGTCTGGTGATATCTTAGAAAGCTTGGAATAGCTCTGCCTCGGGACCCAGCCATACCACTTCTGGGTATATATCCAAATGATTCCTCACCAAATCACAAGGAAGTTTCCTCATCTGTGTTCATAGCAGCCTTATTTGTAATAGCTAGAAACTGGAAACAACCCAGATAGTCAGCTTTTCTGATTTTGTAGACCAGTGGTCCTCAACTTTGCTAATACTGTGACTCTTGAGTATTGTTACTCATGTTGTGGTGAACCCCAACCCCATAAAATTATTTTTATTGCTACTTAATAACTACAATTTTGCTATTGTTATGAATCATAATGTAAATACTTCTGGAGATAGAAGATTGCCAAAGGGGTCATGACCCACAGGTTGAGAACCACTGTTGTAGACAAATAAAATAAAATCTTGTATCTCTTACTCTTTTCATGTATTAAGGGAAAAAGAGTGTTTACCCCATTCTCTGACATAAAAGAAGCATTTAGAAGGTAATGTTAAGATAAACTTTCCTCCTTTAGTCTGAGGAGAGTTTAATAACTCACTCTACTGGATAGATATAGAAGCCTGTTGTCCCAGTGAGACTATAGGAGCAGAGCACAGTCCAGAGAGCCTAAGGAGACCAACCTGCCTTCTCTGAATGTAAAGCCAGAGTTCTAGCTTTAGTTCTCTAATTAGAAAATAATCAGGTAACAGATAAGAGCAAAGGGAGGATAAAGCATGAGGTCAGAAGAGAAAATGTACAACAAGATAGTAAGTTGGGTTTCATAGCTATTAGTAAGTGCACCCCATGAGAAGATTATTCACAAATAATTTCAAATTAGAATTAAAAACGCTTTACATGGGACCAAGGAGATGGCTCAGTGTGTAAAGAGCTCATTGACAAGCATGAGAACACACGGGCATATCCTCAGCCCCAACATAAATGCCAGATACTGCTGCACACATCTGTAACCACAGGGCTAGATGGAGACAGGCAGATCTCAGGGGCTCACTGCCCAGCCAGTCTAGTCAAACAGCAGGCTCCACATTCAGGGAGAGACCCTGTGTCAAAATACAAGATGAAGAACAGTGAGAATCACGTCCAGCCACAACTTCTGGCCCCATACATGCATGTACAGATAGATGCACACACCCACAGAGCATGCCATATATGAATACCTCACACTTGAGCACTCAAAGCTTATTCTACCCAAAGGAAGCAACTACTTAAAACCACGTAGAAATTGGGAAAGTGGCATGGAAGTAGATCTCTTGCTTGATGCATTTGGAGCTCTGAGCTTTAATCTTCAGCATTTAAAACAAAAACAGTGGAGAAAGGTTGAGTATAAGAAGATGTCGAAGGAATGCCTTGCTGCTATTAGCCAAAAGAAAGTTGTTTTCAAAAATTAGAAAAGATCATGAAATATTAAAAATGCTTAGAGGGATTTCATGGTGATGAAATGGCTTATGTGACTGAGAAATAACACCAATTACATAGCTATAACATCACAACTAGGATCGTGGATAGAGAAAATACAAGCCTACAACACACACATGCACACACACACATACATAATGTGTGTATGCATATGTATTCATATATGTACATTTATGCTTAGATAATTGATTTTTATTCATGTGTATGTGTGTGTCTGTGTGATTATACATCACATGTGTACCGAGGCTCACAGAGGTCAGAAGAATGTACTGGACTCCTGAAAGCTGAAGTTACAAGCAGTTTGAGCTGTGTGACATGGGTGCAGGGAACTGAACCCTGGTCCTTTAGAAAAACACCAAGTACTCTTAAATGCAGAGCCAGCTCTACTGTCCCAGTATACATCTTATTAAATAGGCAGAGAAAAAAGTAGTTAAAGATGTGGAATTAAGTGACATGCTTAGTACACTTCACCTAACCAGCATGCTTAGAACATTGCTCTCTTCAACTGAAGTATAGCTAAAAAGGCCAACCAACTTCAGGCACTAAGTTCATCTGGGGCAAGCTTTCCACACTTGATCATAATCAAAGGCTGAGAATGATGGGGCAAGCCCTCTGACCACAGTGTAGTGAATGTAAAAAAATTAATCATGAAAAGGTAACTAGAAGATTCCCCAAGTGTTTGGAAAACAAGTAATCGATGTAATGAGCTAAACCATGGCTAATGATGGCATCACACTGGAAATTAGAATTAAGAAGAAGAAAAGATAGTGTGTTGCTGACATGGTAAGTACTGTCCAAAGGAATGGGGAATGGGTTCTTTCCTTTTCATTCTCTTTCTATCAATGTCTGAAGAAACTTGCCAATGTGACACAGAGACGCTATGGTAGGGCTTTTAAAGTTTGTTTTTAAACTGTGGTACATTATTCTTATAGTCAAATGAGTGAGTTAGAATGGCTTCGTGGGACAATTACAAACACTGAAAACTATGCTCAGGGGTTAGCCAGGTATTTCTATCACCCAAATTGTCAACTCTTTCCTTTCTTCTCATGGGAAGCCCTATTCTTGACTGGCACATGTTCTGAAGTGTAGGGAGGCACATCACAACAGTATTTACCCAAGTGCAGTGTGTGAAGTAACTAAGAGTCCCATTATCTGTTCCTTTGAATATAACAGAGAGGGAGAGATAAACAAAAGAGACAAACTAGGTATTTTTGTTCCAAATCAGAGCAAAGATTAAATTTTAATAAAAAACATTTTTTTTTCATGTGTGGTTTCAAGAGATTGTTTCTTTGTAGGGAGTATTATATTATTAAATAATAATAATGATGATGTTAGTAAATCATGAAACTGAGAGTGCTCTTTGGTTCTTCCTACATCTCTTTGTGTAACATGATGGGCTACCAATGCCAATAACATTAACACCCTGTCACATTAGGGACCTTAAGGGGCTGGTGAGACCAGACATTATGTTACAGCATTAGCTACTGTTTTCTGAAGCCACAGTATCCCATTGCAGGTTATCACAAATTGAGTACCACAGATTAATCACAAGAGCTAATTTTAGTGAATTAAGAAGCCTGTTTATTCCTCTCATTGCTCATAGCTTTAGCCTCTAAGGCAATCTTAAGACCATCCACTAAGAGCTCTGCTGGTTTCTATTGGAAATGTAAAATTCTTCCTTGATATTTGGATGAAGGGACTGAATTTGTTATATTGAGCCCATAAAACAAACTTCATTCTTTCTCAAGTAATTGGCTTCCTGCTGTCAGGCACTCTGAAGAGATGTTTGACAAGTGTTTGAATTGGTGTGTTAGTCCCTCGCTTGTGTCTCTCTCGGCAGGCTCTGTTTATATGCCATCCTTCTAGCACACCCTTCACTTGGTAAAAAAGAAATTTGGATTTTCAGTGTCTTTTTGTATAGACTTATTAGTGATTTGTAGCTATATAGAGTTCTCCTGCCTTCACAATAGTCCAGCTCATGGGTAGGTGAGGATACGTAGACTTGGAGTTCTGAGTGGCCCCATGTGGCCCAGGGTTTGACTTGGA
>CAJQZJ010032746.1:3345928-3403485 GCA_907164525.1 Lophiomys imhausi
ACACACACACACACACACACACACACACACACACACACACACACACACACGCACACACACACAGAGATAAATAGATAGATAGAGAGATACAAAGGCAGAGAAAGACAGAGACAGACACAAGAAAATACAGAGAGACAGAAAACTCAGGGATGGATATAATTGCTACATCTCACAGCAAATTGGACCTTGGGAAAATTTGCAGAGCTGCCAGTCAAATGTGGGCACAATTGCTCATGATCTCTGCCCATGATCTGCCAGTTTGTGTCTCACACTGAATTTTTCCTAACATATGTGATAGCAGAACTGCAATTTAAAACAATTAGAGATTCTGTCTGGTAAAGGGGAAACTGCCCACCATGGCCACTGTCCATGGCCCAGGGACACTTCCTGTTGCACAGGCGATGAGAAGACACCCTGTCAGTGGTGGGGAGATGGAGACAGATCCCAGTAGCAGCCTGGGGAGTTCTCTTTAGCTTTTTGGGACTTTGACTTAAGTAGAACCAGATCCTTGGTTTAGCCACAGGAAAGAATTTCAGGAAGAGCTAGTATAAAGCAGAGTTGGAGTTTATTAAAAGTGAAAAGAAAGTGATCAGGGAAGGGAAGAGGCACACCGGAGAGCGTGAGTGTGGGCTGTCTACAGGAGATCCAAAGCTGTCTTAGCAGTACACATATTGGTAGCTTTCAAGCAGCTAAGAATTTGTTTTTTCCTGTTTTACTTTACTGAGTTTGTTCCTTGACAATTTTCCTCTTGCCTGTAGTGATTCTGATTACTTTCTCATCTCCACCCTCTCCTATCTCTCTCCCATCCTTATCAACCCCCTGCCTCATCCCTTCCAGTACTTTTACCAGATTCATGACTTTTTGTTTTGTTTTATTTTGTGACTCATTTGGACTATCCAGGACCATCTGTGTGAGCATTGGGTTGGAACTGTCCATTGCAGCCTGAACATGTAATTTGTGGGCATGTAATGGACAGCAATGATTCATCCAGTCCCTGAATCTACCAGTCGAGAGTAATTCAGCAGTGGGAGGTAGGTCCTCCTCAGCCCCTCTTCTAGCCTCATGTGATGTTGATTGAACCATAGTTGTGCAGACCAGGGTAGGCATCCATGCTTCTATGAGGTCTAAAATTTATATATATTTTTCCATATGAGTGAGATTTTAAGGCCATTCTGTAGGTGTGTTGGACAGAATTACAATTAGACAAGGCAGAAGCAGGAGCCACTGGGGTTGGGCAGGACGGGATGAGCATGTCTTTTTACTGTGTTGCAGAAGCTTCAGTTGTAAATTTGATATACCTTGAAAGAGAAAACCTCAGTTGAGAAATTTGCCCCCATCAGGCTGGCTTAAGAGCATGACTGCACAGTTTTCTTGATTGCTAATTGATGTGGGTCAAGTCTATGGTGGGTACTACATTCCTGGGCAGCTGGGCTGCAGAGAAAAGCTGGCTGTGTAGGTCAGCTGGAATGAGCCAGTAAGCACTGCCCTCAAGGTTCCTGCCTTGAATTCCAGCCTCGGCTCCCTCAATGACAGACTCTAATCTGTAAGCGAAATGAAACTCTTTCACTCCTAAATTGTTTTAGGCCATAGTTGTTTTACCACAGGAACGGGTGAAACAAATTAATACTGTAAAGGGGACTTCTGGAGAAATTCCTAGAAAATATTAACTTTGTAGCTGAGAAGGGAAAAAGGCCCTAAGCAAATATTGTTAATTGTGTTGGAATTCTTGTTTTTCAACTGGTGGAAGGCTTCAACCAGACTTATGGGGAAGGGGCTCATTTCTACTTTCATGTCCCCACTATTTTCCTTCTTTTTTTATCCTCTATATTCCCACTTAACCAAAGTGTGTCTCCCAAGACCAGCCAATGTGTCCTCCCCAGATTCTGATGACAGAGATGGTCTTTCTTGGTGCCCATCTTTTGTGAGTACATCTGAGATGGGCAATAGGACAGATATTCCAGGTAAAATAACATTTTAAAATGGGGATTTGCCTTTTGCAAGCCCTTGTTTACTGGGCAAGACTTCTATTTTTGCTTGTATTTGATCAGCTTCACTTTTCAAGCTGGAGAAAGTGATTGAAATTCACCCCAGCCTAGAGGTTCCATTTTGACCACAGAGCCAGATGACTCCCTCATGCCTCTCCCTGGTCTCCGGCCTAAATGGCTTCCATCAGAGTCTCCTCAGGACCATTCAGAACATTTGCCCCCAGACTGCATTCCAGCAGATTTCTTTTGACTGCAGGGTGATTACTATTTTTCCTCAAATTAAATCTTCATAGTATATGTTTAAAGGAGGCTTGGTGTGGGCATAGATATCAAGACTTACTGAGCAATCTCTTGTCTTGATTTTTTCTTTTGCTTTTTTTTTGTTTTGCACTAACTTTAACTTAATTTAGAAACTTTTTTTCTACTTTGAAATGTGCCAGCTCTCATCCCTCTTGCAATGTTGATCTCAGCCAGAAAGGGTCTATTTTAGTATAATATATTTATCTCTTTCTGCTTTCCAAAATGTTGGAGATTTACAATTATTGGCAATTTAGTGGGGATTTTTACCTATAAATGTAGCCAAGGCCTTTTAATCCTTGACCTCTTCATCTCTGCCTTTAAAAAATACATAATCTGAATCTAAAATCTGAACAACTTTACCAGCAGCTGTGCAAACACATACCAAGCAGGCAAACCAGCCTTTCCACTTCTCATGGATAGGCATCCTCAGACCTCTTTCCCAGATTCCTTCAGCAGATCACTTGGCTTGTGTTAGAGTCTTTTGTGAAAGTTCCTTTCAGAGTTTTGGAAAACATTAGTATTTTTTTAATGAGCTTGTGATAGAATCCAACTAATTGGCTTCAATGCAACAGTGGAACTCACTGTTTCACTTAAATAATTTTAGTAGGTGATCAGTAATAGTTACATCAAAGTGATTCACATCAGTGGATCTTCACAGTTCAGTGCAGCTTTTCTTCATAGCTCACCATCTTTGCTCCCCAGGAAATAATTCCCCAGTATGGTGGTTCTACCAAATAACATCTTCTGATCTCAGTCATTCTCTGGATGTCCTTAACTGGGACACAGTCAGTCACTGAAGTTAGGAAGACAGAATTCTCTGCTCTGACTAAGCAGGAGTCATGTGGAGTTGTTATTATTTCAGAATGATGGGAGAAGTCTGTCTGTCTTACTCAGCTTAGTGAATTAACTTGCAGACTTCCTCAATAGCTGTTTCCTCAAAAGTCTACAACCACAACAACTCAAAATTGCTAAGATCGTTCAGCTCCACAGACTGCTCCAGCGAGAACTTCAGTAAAGCCCTGAAGATCAGCTTCTGTCTACGAACTTCTTAGAACATCTAAATAGCTGAGCACAAAAGGACTGAACATCAAATGATTCTATTAATATTTTTAACCATTTTTCCATTCTTATTTGGGACCCAAACAGGTTTACTACATCCCAAATCAGCAGGAAGTCATTTTAAGAGAACAACATCCCATCCCCAGAAGGTGCGGAGGGTGTCCCCCCCCCCCCCTTTGGTTATTTGATGGATAATAGAAAATTTTGTTATTTAGGGGAAGAGACTACAAGCTGTTAAATGGTCTTGTTAAATGGGTTTTGGAGGTTATACGCAGGGGCTTCTCTCTTTTTTTTTCTGTATCCTTCTTTCTCTCCTATGTAGGAGTGAACAGACTTGAGAAAAAATGGGACATAGACATAGTATAGGAAAGATCAAGAAAAAAGGACAGATTATTGAATATGGCCTTATACCTTTGTATATTGATACAAAATTAATATATATTTGGCTAAATTGGTATTGATCATTGTATATTAATGCAAAATTAAGATTGTATTAGGCTACATAGGTATTGATCTTTGTATACTGATACAAAATTAAGACTATATTTGGCCACATTGGTATTGATCTTTGTATATTGATACAAAATTAAGGGTAATGCTTCTTAAAGGTATTGTACCTAGTAATGCTTAAAATTGAAATGTAAAGTTTTGGCCTCTTGTTACCAACCATCATAAACTGTTTAGGATAATTAAGAAATGCAAACTAATAGTCATGCAAGCATGTCATTTTGTTAGTTACTATGACAATCCACCACAGTTATTTTCTAAGCTACTCAGAAATTAAATTGCTAAGAGACAAGCAACATTTGCTTATCTAAATATAAGAAATGGATAGGGCATCTTCAAAAACCTCAAGAGAGCTGCAGAATATGGTATTCAAAGATGTTTTCTTAACTTAAGATTTTTTGATATCAAGACATGTCAGCTCCTGACAGCACCCCCTATTCTACTCCAAGTAGAAGATGAGCATCGAAGAATCTCCAGTGGGAGATGATTGAATTAGTGGCAAGCCTATCTCTTGGCAAGAAAAACCCCTTGCTTCAACTGCAGACAGACTTCTGTCCAAAAAGGACAAAACTTGGTAGCAGGGAAGTCGACAGCCTAGCTCTGCCAAGACAGGGTGGGCAAGTCCTTCATAATTCCTGCTCTACAATCAATGTCTGTCAGAAATGGGGCCAAACAGCTGCAGATTGATTCTGTAATGTATGGAGAGAAAATGGGAACTGTCTAGGCAGCCACTGGTATGTCATTTCTTAATTTTGGAAGCTGCAGGCCCTGCACTTCCTATATAATCAGATATATTTATCCCTCTCAGGTCTCTGAGGTGATTGAAGAATAGATAGCTAGAGTCTCATAGTTAAATTTTGAGTTGTTTAGGAATCAAGAGGGTGTTCTGGATCTAAGAAGATATTTTTAAAATTGTGAGGCAAATTAGTATGAAAGCTGAGTTAGATATAGAACTTTAAACTCATGGAGACGGTTAGATAGTGGAATGTTATAGTCAGGTGCCAAATACATATGAACTGGACATTGGGAATGTATGCTAAACCATATAACTCTCATAATTGTGGCCTATTTATTTCTGTTGTTTTGTATTGTATTTGTAGTTTAAGAGAAAAAACCATTTTTTGGACTGAAAGGGGGAGCTGTTGGGGGGGAAAGAAATACCTTAAACTAAAAAAAAAAGGTAGAGGATGGGGGGTTGAGGGGGAAGAGGGTGGAAGAGTGGGACTGGAGGGGTAGTAGGGAGGGGATTGTGATTGAGATGTAACTTGAAGAAATAAAAAATAAATTATTTAAAAAAAAAAGAAGAGAAGGGATCTCAAAATAGATTTGGATGCTGATCAGCTGAAAACTGTTAATGCCTTATACTCCCTGATAAGCCAGTGTTAAATGTAACCCAAGAATCCAGTTTCATGGTACATTGGCCAAAATTATTTAGTTAATTTTACTTACTATAGAGGTCTCATATTATACTCAATTCCAGATTCCTAAGCCTGTTTTGTAGTTTTGAATGTAGATGATGTTATGTGGTATTGTATAGAAACAGCATGGTGTTATGAGACCTTCATAATTTACAAATATTAATAAGCACCTTTCCTACGGAAGTCACTGAACTAGGCACTGTGATGCACATCTGATAAAGCCATAGTTTATGCTCTGATTTATAATAGGAGTACGATATATGCTTTTCAATTAATAAACCACAGCATAATGTACAAATGCCTACAATGAAGGTCATAGTTGTCTCGAGATCTCACAGGGTACTATGCTGAGCACTGCACTCTTTGTTCTCTCTTTTTTCCCCCTATCTAAACTCCATAGAAATCCCTTAGCATAAGCATTCTTCCCACATATCCCTGAGGGCTGCTGTTGAAGACTTCTGTCTTTGACTGTTTAGCTAGTGTGCAGCAGAAGTAGTCTTGGGAATACTATTGGGGAATGGATACTGCATTTCTTAGAAATTGTAAATCCTAAGGATACATGGCTAGCCTTTAAGCCTTTGGAATAATTTGTGTGTCTCATTTCCCCATGCCTAGGGCTTATCTGTTATGGTGTCAACCGCACTGATTCATTCATTGAAATGGTCTTTAAATTCCAACCTGATACACTTTGCTACTCGTTTTTCCAGCCGTCAACATCTTATACCTAGGTTGAAGGCCATCTTAACTGGTTTTCCTTTTGTTTCCAGTATCTAGTTACTTTGTTCTGGTAGGGAGTTTTGAGGCAGTAAAAGGTTTAGGCTACACAGATACCACCTGCATAATTCACCCAACATATATCCATTCTAAGACTGACAGTCTTTGTGTTGGATCTTGGCTTAGAACTTCAAATAAAGTCTGATCATCATTTAAGATTTCATCCATGTTCAGAAAAGGTGATCACAGACACTATCTAGAAAATTGGCAGCAGCCCCTTGATCTGGACCTCAGTACTTTCCCATTGCTACCTTAGATCCAATGACATTTTAAAATTCACAGTCAAGGTATCTCTCTTCTAGACCCCATGATCAAACTTGTCCATTATATTACTTTCCTTGAGTCATATTTTCTAACCAACTAACCTATCCAATCCTTCTACAAAGACTTTGTGGCTGTATCTTGTTCAACTACCCTCCAGGTTAACTTCATGCCTCGCAATTCCAGTTGACTATGGTCTTATCTGCTCAGTTTTCATTTGTTCTCAACACAGCTGTGCCATTTGGCACTTGTGGTATCGCTGAACTCTGATGTTGAAGTTAATATTTTCTTCTCATGAGGCTGTATAGTTTATTGTATCACCGGTGTAATTGAATAGCTGTAGTTAAAGGGACTGGAGATGCTTTTGTTGGTATGCACACATCCTTTTGTTCAGAGTAAAAATACAGGGCTCAGTTACGAGAAAAATCAGAAGTGGATTGAAGTAAGCACAATGGAAAATTCCTTCTCTGTCTTGCTGTTTTATTTTCTCCTTGTTTTGCTGTGTTCTTACTGGAGAAAAAGTTCCTTCTATGGCAGGTAAACATATGAAGGTTAATTCTTTAGGCAGTGGGGTTCAAATCTAAAGTCAGCTTCACTAGTTCACTTGGATTTAAGGCATCACTGAACCAAAACAGTAAAAAGAGTTTTTGATTGACTTAATTTCCTTCATGCAGAGATATTAATAAAGTCAGTAGTGTAAAATTGCCAGTTTTATATAGCATTTGAAGATTACATAGTTTTGATAAAATCTTTATTAACATGATGAGAAATGTTATTTTATATGAAAATTACATCACTTAAATTCTTATTTTATGCTAAGGGTAGCTTGTGATTAGTGTTGATATTCTCTAGTGGTTTTCTGTGATTTGGCTTAGCTTAAAGCACTTAAGTGGTTGAGAAAGTATGATTTGTTTCTATACTATGTGTGTAGATGGTATTTTAGGTGACTTTGGGATGAACTGTTTTGCCTCAGTGATTGCTTTTCCAAAAAATCATCATTTGATTATGCCTTTTCATATAAATAATTACACCATCAATATTTGACAATAAATTATCGATGCAGTGGAGCAGAATGAATATGAGCTAATGGTGTTTTTTGTGGGGTAATGTAAGACAGTTGCTCTATTTGCGAGGCTCCTTCTGCTAACAACTGACTAGTTTTTCAGATATGATTTTTTAAAAAGTCTGTCTTTTTTTTTTTGAAAGGCTATTAGATTTGATTTGTTTCTTTCAATCAGATTTAATAGCTTCAAATTTCAGAACTTACTCCTCGAAAACAGCAACATTACATTTGATAATAGTATGCTCATTCAGCTCTGGAATGTTTGTTCAGTTGAAAAATGAAAATGTGTCTCAGGATGGGACACTAAGTGCTTTGCTCTAAATGGCATTGAAACCATTCCTGGCTTAGACAGGTGCTGGTGCAGCAGGGTCCTGTCAAAGCCCATGTTTTCTCTGACACACAGGCACAGGCAAGATACGCTTATTATTTTACCCTAGGAATTTCCTGTGGTTTAATTTTTCCCAAATGTTGTATATTACTAATTTTATGTAACAGGAAAGGAGAATTATGAAAAAGGCACAGGTGGTATTAGGAATTAGGAAGCTAACTTTTTTTCTATGTGTTTTTGGTGAAAATTGAATTACTTTAGGGTACATACAATGTATTCAGTGTGTAACAGGACATATTGGTATTTATCTGCTCTGCAAAATAAAACAAGTATTATTTAAATGATCAAAGGTTAATCGTGTGTTACAGATGTGACTTCTTGACATGCTGGAGAGCCAACAGCATGTCTGGTGTTTGGGGTTTAGGAGTAAAGGTGTGCTCTGTAGGCTGTTTACCAAACCCTTCTGCTTTAAAACCAAGCTGAGTAAGGAACAAACTGTTGCTTTGTGTTTATTACTTCTTCCTGTGGCTGCATTACCACCCCTAACCCTGCTGTTTGTTTTATTTTATGTATGACTCCAGCAGAAATAAAGACATATTTTATGGACCTATGGTTTGATAATATACTGGAAAAGGGAACACAAAGCAACCTGAAGCAAATTTCTGCCATAGTGCTTTCAATATTAAGAGAGATTTTCATCTAACAGCACCAACAGAGTGGAACATGAGCAGACCAGCAGCTCAGGGCTGTAAACACAGCTTCCTGATGACACATCTCTTGGGAAGAACAGAGCACATAGTTTCTATATTATTCATCTTGTCATTCTATTGGCATAGAACCGATTTTTGCCTCAGAAAAATTTCTCTTTCCCAAAATCTCTAGCTGCCCTTCATTCATAAAGCAGCATTTTAATAAGGGAGATGTTTACTACAAAACAATGATAATACTAATAACGAATCCCCAACAGCAAAGCATATTCCTTCCCAGTGACAGCCTCCTTGATGCCAAACAGCTGGAGGAAAGATGGGGGAAAATGCAATCAGGCATTTAAACACCATTGCTGGATGTTTCCAAACATAAACATCCAGATGTATAGCATTATGGACGTAATAGGTTTGATTACTTGCCTTTTGCATACTTCATCTGGATCTTTTGATGCTATGTGGATGAAATCTTAGATTATTCTTCATTTTCTGTATCCTAAATGGCTTTTCTGAACATGAATGGTAACAGCGGTGGGTGCTGAAGACTGCTAGAAGCTGAGCCTGGCAGGGGCTGTGTGATAGAAAGAAGGGAAAGGACTCAGGATGTGGTTAAATGGGTCCCTCTCCTGGCTAATGAGTGTGGTAGCAAGGGCTTGAAAAGTACCTGAAGCAGTTTCAGTTTTCGGTTGAAGGATATATAAGAACAAAGACGCTGAGGGGAAGGATAAGATCCTCCTATCCGTCTCTAGACTCAGAACCTGAATAATCAAGGAAGTCCTGTGATGTTTAGTTCTAAGAAGGAAAACTCCCTTGTATGCCATTGAAAATACTCACTCAGAAAGAATCTGCAGTCACCAATGCTGAGGTACAGTTGTTTGTTTTTCAAGATACTGCCTCATCAGCCACGATTAAAAGTCTAGAAGAAATGAAACAAATATATAATTTTTTTAAAAAATCTCAGACTACTTTACTAAAACCAACTCAAGTTTCCTGTTGTCCTTCCCTGATATCGGTTATTGGTAGTTAACAGGGAAAGTGTTGCCTTAATGTGCCGCTAAGCTTAAACACCTAAAATACAATGATCTCATCAGAGGTGGCTTTGTTTCAGAATTAGATTCACATGTCTTAGTGCTAAAATAAATGCCAATGCCTTTCCAAGAGTGGAAAGAAAACAGTCATTTACTGACATGCCTCTGAAGAAATCAATAATGCTACAGATCACGGAAGAGCCAAGAAGAGCTTGTGCATATGAGTAACTCAGTCTGCTCACTGATTCAAGATGACTAGCTAGAAAAGCCTTCCGCGGTGATGATGTCTCCTAGGCAGGAAGAACAATGTCACCATTAACATGTGGGACTGCTTAGCATTTAGAGTACCTCACACAGAAAGAAACTTAACACGAGACCATTTATTTATTATGTTTTAGACAGATGGTTTAATGTGTCTTTACCCTTCAGCCAATCAGACCCCCCACAGTTCTCTTCAGCCAGGGGCTTTTTAAAAATAATTGGTAGACAGCAATTTTCTAACAAAACTGACTGCAGTATATTTCTCTAAATCTCTTTCTTACCCTTAACTATCCCTTACAGTAGTTCATGGCTGACAAACTTCTCTGACACTGATTCCTCACATATAAGCAATTACTGACATAAAAGGAAATTAAGGGGCTGAGGTCTTTTTTTTCTTAAATCATTAATGATTCTTTTGCAATAGAAAAGCTATTCAGAAATGATTACTTTGGAAGACAGTTCTCCTCTGATTAGACCTTGCCCCACTCTGGAGAAGTTGCTGTTCCAGAAGCCTCCAAGACAAGAAATGGCAATACAATATGGATGAAAACTGGTGGGCAAAGGTACATTATAATGAGCTCATACGGTTATCACAAGTTGTGAAGGCCAGGGGTAGCTGTGCTTCCAAGAAAGAGAGTTGCTTATGGAGGAAACAGCTTGTGGATGCTCTTATTCTCCATCTGACAAATGCACACACTGCAAAAGCAAGTAGGATGCATTGGTATGGTTGTAGACTTGTAAAGAGATTTTTAAAGAGTCCTGTACAACCCTAGGACCATTCAGTTCTCCAGGCTCAAAGGCCTAGAGACGCTGAGGACTTACCCAAGCAGGTAGTTACCTGCATATTTTCCCTCTATACCCACTTCTACAACTCAGTGGAGTTCTACAGAGCTATGCTTAAGGCTGGGGTGGGGAAAAGTGATACCACCAGCAGAGCAATTAGTGAGGAGATGTGTTTAGCAGGGCAAGTGTCTCCTGGGTTTGAAAGGACTGGAAGTCTGAACCCAGAGTCTGCATTTTTTTTTTTTTTTTGAGCAAAGATTTTTGCTTGAGTTTTGGATTTTCTAGTGACATTGTAAGGAGTTGGGCTTATATTTATGTTGGGTTCTGTGGCCGGAGCTCTGGTAAGTGTTTTGCATCAAAATTGTTAATTTTCACATCTGTGGGGAAGACGATCCCGGCACAGCCATAGGTGCTCTAGAGGACCGTGTTCTGTTTAATTTCAGCACAGAACATCAAGTCAGTTCCAACACCTGGTGAAGCAACTCTCTGCTCTTGGTGTGGAGGACAGAGGGTGGGTGGCTGGGACACACATCTGGGCCTGGAGTGTCTGTGCAGTCAGGCCCCACAATGCACACAGGCCCTGGACTGCCACCCACAAGGTTACGGTCAGCGTCCGAGTTGTCAATGCTCTTGAAGTGGTTGTCATCCCACCGGTATCTCAAGTGCCTCAGCTCTTTTCGGTTATCATCTCAGCAGAGGTGACCTTGCTAGAAAGGCCCAGGACTCTGTAGGTCTGAGTTACCTTCATTTATGAACGGTGCAGCACTTGCCAACTTGTTGGAGCTGGTCAGCACCTTGGACAGAGACCTGGGCGTCAACAGGCTTGCGCATAGCGCCCTAAATTTAGAAGATCAGTCCAAGCTGCAGCCAGCCAGTGTCATCTAGTGGTAAAACAGTATGTATCATTGGACAGTGAGTGCCTCACTGAGGACGACCCGACATTGATGGCTATGAGGTCCCATACTGTGAGAGTGGACGACAAAAAGACAACTTGACGATCTGCAAGGAGCCAAAGCGTGAGGTGTCGGTGCGCAAAAACAATCCTCCTGGCGTCCCTCTGGTCGCAATAGTAGCCTGGCACTCGAACTGGAGCCCCAGGGGCCAGGTCACCTTCTGGCAGCTCAAAGCCTAGGTTAACCAGGCAAGGTCTTGTTCCTCTTCCAGCAAGGGCGTCCTCTTGCTTGTTCTGAGCTGCCACACTGCTTCTCTGCTTAGTGGTCTGGGACCGGGCGCCACCTAGCGGGAACGTTGTGCTGGTCTCAGCCTTGCGGCAGCACTAAGAAAAAGGACTGGCGATGGGTGGGACACAGCTTTGGGAGTAGGAGGCAGCCAGGCTTTTTTTTTTTTAATTTTTTTAAAAAATTTTTATTTCTTCAAGTTACATCTCAATCACAATCCCCTCCCTACTCCCTCTCCAGTCCCACCCTCCCACCCTCTTCCCCCTCTACCCCCATCCTCTTCCCTTTTTTTTTAGTTTAAGGTATATCTTTTCCCCCCAACAGCTCCCCCTTTCAGTCCAACAAATGGTTCTTTCTCTTATAACAATAAATACAATACAAAACAACAGAAATAAATAGGCCCAATTATGAGAGTTATATGGCTTAGCATACATTCCCAATGTCCAGTCCATATGTATTTGGCACGTGACTTTAATATCTATCTAACCATCTCCATAAGTTTAAAGTTCTATATCTAACTCAGCTTTCATACTAACTTGACTCACAATTTTAAAAATATCTTCTTAGATCCAGAACACCCTCTTGATTCCTAAACAACTCAAAATTTAACTATGAGACTCTAGCTATCTATTCTTCAACCACCTCAGAGACCTGAGAGAGATAATTATATCTGATTTTATAGGAAGTGCAGGACCTGCAGCTTCCAAAACTAAGAAATGACATACCAGTGGCTGCCTGGACAGTTCCCATTTTCTCTCCATACATTACAGCATCGATCTTCAGCCGCTTAGCCCCGTTTCTCTGACAGACATTGATTGTAAAGCAGGAATTATGAAGGACTTACCTACCCTGTCTTGGCAGAGCTAGGCTGTCGACTTACCTGCTTCCAAGTTTTGTCCTTTTTGGACAGCATTCTGTCTACAGTTGGAGCAAGGGGCTTTTCCTACCAAGAGATAGGCTTGCAACTAATTCAGTCATCTCCCACTGTAGATTCTTCAATGCTCATCTTCTACTTGGAGTAGAATAGGGGGTGCTGTCAGGAGCTGACATGTCTCGATATCAAAAAATCTTAAGTTAAGAAAACATCTTTGAATGCCATGTTCTGCAGATCTCTTGAGGTTTTTGAAGATCACCTATCTATCTCGTATATTTAGATAAGCAAATGTTGCTTGTCTCTTAGCAACTTGATTTCTGATTAGCTTAGAAAGTAACTGTGACAGACTGCCCCAGTTCCTAACAAAATGACAAGCTTGAATGGCTATTAGTTTGCATTTCTTAATTATCCTAAACAGTTTATGATGGTTGGTAGCAAAAGGCCGAAACTTCACATTTCATTTTTAAGCATTACTAGGTACAATACCTTTAAAAAGCGTTACCCTTAATTTTGTATCAATATACAAAGATCAATACCAATGTGGCCAAATTTTTATTGGTGGGTCGATCAGCCAGTGGCTGAAGCCTTCTGCTAGTGGCTGTCTCAGTGTAAGGTGTCCCTGTACACCCGGGAAGGAGCACAGTCCAAGTCAACAGCAATGAAAAGGTGCCCCGAGTCTCAGTTTTGAGGAGTTAATTCTGGTGGCCTCAGTTCAAGTTCTTAGGAAATTTGGCCACTTTTCATTATATCAGAATTCCAGGAAAAGTTGCATTAGATGATATTTCACTCTGTGGACAGAGGAGAGCCTTTATGCCCCTTTCTTCTGGAGAAGCTGGATTCCACCTACCGCAGGGGAGCTTATGCCCCTTTCTTACAGACCTCACTAACATTTGATCGATTTTCATGCCAGGACGCCCTATGCAAATCCAGTGCCTGATTATTTTGGCCTTCAAATGTCTAGTTGGTGTTGGGGGATCTCTCTTCAGGTGATGGCAGGAGGCCTGATAGTAAGGCTCATGGGCATCTATGTCTGCTTTTGCTGTCCCTATGCCCGTGGTAACTCCTCTGGGTCTAGTTTTAACATAAAACTCTCTCAGAGTCAGTTCCTGATGATGTACTCCTGATGAGGGAATCAGAGCCTGCGTTGTCAGTCTCCTTATATAAGGGTGAAATATTAGTGACTGCTATTCTGATCTCTATAAATCAGGTTCAATCCTGGTTCCTTTTCCACTCCCCATCCCTTTACAGAGAGGATAAATATGCTGCAAGCTTAAGGGAATTTCTGAATATTTATTGTTACAGATGAGCAATGTGTTTGACATTCTGTACATATTTTATGGATCACAAAGTAATTCTTTTCACTTTCAGGGCACATCTGAATCCAGATGAATTTAGTGTGAAGGACAGTGGAGGAGACAGAGAATTGAGTGACAGCCGTTCTGATATCAGTAGAGCGGGAGTCAAAAAAAAGCAACCTCTCAGATGATTACAAATAAGTTCAAAGCCGTGTCTTTGAACCCCTTACTTTGAAAGTCATCATCATATTTATATTCCAGGCAGAAAAAAACATACACACATTGTCCCCAAAACACAGTGAGTGTGTCCCAGTCATTTGAGAAGGATGTAACAAAATGCCCTAGGTTGAGAAGCTTAAACAACAAATGTCTATTTTTCATAATTGATAGATAAATTTCATATGGCACCAGATTTTATTTGCTGGGAACATGTGTACATGGCTTTCCTTGACTTAACATTGTACAAAGACTGCTGCACACACAGCCTCATGCCAGTCAATCCACATGCTGTGTTACTTTGAGGTTTTTGTCTCCTGCCAACACATTATCTGATAGTCAAACTCTTTGTCGCAGTGTATAGGGTGTTAGGTCTGAGGTGGAGTTCCTGGGGCGAAAACATGATGAACTATGAGGAAGTTTTGTATTAATTTTCATACAAGTCAGGCCAGGCCTTAACTCTATGAGAGATGGAACTGTATTCAGAGATGAGCATAAAATGTAAGGTTTTTTTTTGGCTCAAGTGTATTCTCGCTGGGAAGGACACACTTGCCAATATGTGTTCAGTCTTGCACACTTGAAAATTGCCATGGTATCTAAAAATAGCTACACCCTGAGTATCTACTTCAGAATATGTTTTGATTTGTGGACATCTTTCCTAAAATGTGGCACTTGGAGTTCATCTGCTATGGAGCCATTCTCTCTTTGGAGTTCCAAAGCCATATACCATGATGGTCTTAACATCTCAGTCTGAGTGGCAATGGCCATGCTACGTGTTTGAAATTGAATTCTTGCCTTTTGTTCTCAAGTCTACTTGTCTATATCTCAATAAAGGATGCCTCTAGTTACTTTTTGCTGTAGCTGAACTCTTTGGTACTATTCTCCCAAACATAATTCCCATTTCAGCAGCACATCCTGCTGACATTACTTTCTGATGATTCTCATTCATTTTGCTTCTCACCACTTTCAATGCTTCTACTATACCCAGCACCATTATCACCTCTGCTTGAATGGCTACAATGGCTCCACACAGGCCTCTGCTTCCTCCCTTGCCCTTCTGCTCACTGGTCTATGTGGAAGAACTTGCCTTCATCTTCCTGCTTCACTTATCCAATCCTGTGTCTCAACTCTTCAAAGTTTGTTTTCTTTTAAATGAAAGGCCATAATCCTATTGTGGTGTCCCAGTTCCTCTCTCTCTCTGTGACAACGTGGTCCAGAACATGGCGCCCTGAAGCTCGTTTGGTTATATGTTCATGGATTCCATGGATCAGTCTGGTCAAAGCACTGCTGAGATGGCTGGTCTCTATGTAAGTCTTTGGGCCCTTAGCTGGAGAAATCTGGTGACTGTGCTTTAGAATTACCCATAGACATCTTTTGTTAGGTGTGTGCTGTGAGCTCCTATACCTCAAGCTGTTGGAGAGCTGACATGAGGGAAAGGAAGGCAAGGGCTACATGCTCACTCTCCTTGTGGAATGGCTTTCTGTGACAGAACAGTCTCAGGAATGTCACATGATAGCGTAGTGTGACACACATGAACAATGCAGACAGTTAAACAAAAGTCTAATTTCCTTCATGACTCATATCTGAAATACAGCAATTTATTTCATACCTTATTGTTCTAAGCAGTTCTAAGCCCACCTACATTTGAAGGGAAGGGACAAAAAGCCAATCACTGCACTGAAAAACATTTCAAATATTTTTAGCATTGTATTCATAAATCAACCACACATGATCTGGAAGAAACTTTACTTTGCTGTCCCCACATGCCTTACTTGTCTGATGTCTTTTTTTGTTGTTTTTCTTATTTTTACTTTATTTTTTATTTCTTCAAGTTACATCTCAATCGCAATCCCCTCCCTACTCCCGCCTCCAGTCTCACCCTCCAACCCTAAACACCCATCCTCTTCCTTTTTTTTTAAGTTTAAGGAGGTATATCTTATTTCCCCCAATAGCTCCCCCTTTCAGCCCAACAAATGGCTCTTTCTCTTATAATAATAGATACAATACAAAACAACAGAGGTAATTAGGCCACAGTGATGAGAGTTATATGGCTTAGCGTACATTCCCAATGTCCAGTCCATATGTATTTGGCACCTGACTTTAACATTCTACTCTCTAACCATCTCCATGAGTTTAAAGTTCTATATCTAACACAGCTTTCATACTAACTTGCCTCACAATTTTAAAAATATCTTCTTAGATCCAGAACACCCCCTTGATTCCTAAACAACTCAAAATTTAACTATGAGACTCTAGCTGTCTATTCTTTAACCACCTCAGAGACCTGAGAGGGATAATTATATCTGATTATATAGGAAGCGCAGGGCCTGCAGCTTCCAAAACTAAGAAATGACATACCAGTGGCTGCCTGGACAGTTCCCATTTTCTCTCCATACATTACAGCATTGATCTTCAGCCATTTGGCCCCGTTTCTCTGACAGACATTGATTGTAGAGCAGGGGTTATGAAGGACTTGCCTACCCTGTCTTGGCAGAGCTGGGCTGTCGACTTACCTGCTTCCAAGTTTTGTCCTTTTTGGACAGAAGTCTGTCTACAGTTGAAGCAAGGGGTTTTTCCTACCAAGAGATAGGCTTGCAACTAATTCAGTCATCTCCCACTGTAGATTCTTCGATGCTTACCTTCTACTTGGAGTAGAATAGGGGGTGCTGTCAGGAGTTGACATGTCTTGATAAAAAAAAATCTGAATTTAAGAAAACATCTTTGAATGCCATATTCTGCAGATCTCGTGAGGTTTTTGAAGAGGCCCTATCTATCTCTTATATTAGGATAAGCAGATGTTGCTTGTCTCTCAGCAGATTTATTTCTGATTAGCTTAGAAAATAACTATAATAGGCTGTCATAGTACCTAACACAATGACTGGCTTACATGACTATTAGTTTGCATTTCTTAATTATCCTAAACAGTTTATGATAATTAGTAGTAAAAGGCCAAAACTTCACATTTCATTTTTTTCTTTACCCCCTAACACTTCCATCCCATTTCTCTGAAGTGGGGTGTCCCTATATAACAGTCCCTCATCTCAGTTCAGAGGTCGTATGTGGGCCAGGAGCCTCCTCATTCATTGGGGGTTCTACAAGGCAGTACCAACAGTGAAAAGTGTCTCATTGCCCAGGGAAGAAAACTAAAACACAAACAAAAAATAAGCAGACAAACAGATAAAAAAGAATAAAAAATAGGAAAAATAAAAATTAAAATAAGAATAAAAAAATAAAAAATAAAAGTCTATGTCCATGTTCCCTTTGGTGTGTTGGTTGTAGTATCGATATCCTCTACTATATAGCTAAAATCCTACTATAAGTGAATAGATGCCATATGCATTCTTCTGAGTCTGGGTTAGTTCACTCAGAATGAGCTTTTCTAGTTCCATCCATTTGGCTGCAAATTGCATAATTTCATTGTTCCTGATAGCTGAATAATATTCCATTGTGTAGATGTACCACAGTTTTTTAACCCATTCATCGGTTGAGGGACATATGGGTGGTTTCCAGTTTCTAGCTATTACAAATAAGGCTGCTATGAACATCGATGAGGAAACTTCCTTATGATTCCGTGAGGACACATTTGGGTGTATACCCAGATGTTGTATGGCTGGGTCCTGAGGCAAAGGTATTTCAAGTTTTCTAAAATATCACTATACTGACCTCCATAGTGGTTGAACAAGCCTGCACTTCCACCAGCAATGCAGTAGGGTTTCTCTTTCTCCACACCCCCGCCAGGATGTGCTGTCATTTGAGCTTTTGATCTTAGCTATTCTGACAGGTGTGAGATGGAATCTCAGAGTCATCTTGAGTTGCTTTTCTCTGATGATTAAGGATGTTGAGCATTTCTTCAAGTGTCTCTCAGCCATTAGGGATTCCTCCTTTGTGAATTTTCTATTTAGCTCCATCCCCCATTTTTTGATTGGATTATTTGGTTTCTTGGCATTTAATTTCTTGAGTTCTTTGTAGATTTTGGATATTAGCCCTCTGTCAGATGTGGGGTTGGTGAAGATTTTCTCCCAGTCTGTAGGCTGCCGTTTTGTTCGAATGACAGTGTCTTTTTCCTTACAGAAGCTTTTCAGTTTCATGAGGTCCCATTTATTGATTGTTGATCTCAGGTCCTGAGCTGCTGGTGTTCTTTTCAGGAAGTTGTCACCTGTGCCAATGAGTTTGAGGGTTTTTCCCACTTTTTCTTCTACTAGATTTAGTGTGACCGCCCTTATGTTAAGGTATTTGATCCACAGCCGGGCGGTGGTGGCGCACACCTTTAATCCCAGCACTTGGGAGGCAGAGGCAGGTGGATCACTGTGAGTTCGAGGCCAGCCTGGTCTACAAAGTGAGTCCAGGACAGCCAAGGATACACAGAGAAACCCTGTCTCGAAAAACCAAAAAAAAAAAAAAAAAAAAAGGTATTTGATCCACTTGGACTTAAGTTTTGTACAAGGTGATAAGTATGGGTCTAACTTCATTCTTTTACAAGTGTACATCCAGTTGGACCAGCACTATTTGTTGAAGATGCTGTCCTTCTTCCATTGTGCCGTTTTGGCTTCTTTGTCAAAAATTAGGTGGCCATAAGTGTGTGGGTCTATTTCTGGATCTTCAATTCGACTCCATTGATCTACTGGTCTGTTTCTATACCAATACCATGCTGTTTTTACTACTATTGCCCTGTAGTACAGCTTGAAATCTGGGATGGTGATACCTCCAGATGTTTTTTTATTGTAAAGGATTGATTTAGCTATTCTGGGCTTTTTGTTGTTCCATATGAAATTGAGAATAGCTCTTTTTAAGTCTATAAAGAATTGTGTTGGTTATTTTGATAGGAATTGCATTGAACATATATATTGCTTTTGGTAGGATAGCCATTTTTATTATGTTGATCCTACCTATCCATGAGCATGGGAGATCTTTCCATCTTCTAAAGGCCTCTTCCATTTCTTTCTTCAATGCTTGAAGTTCTTGTTGTACAGGTCCTTTACTTGCTTGGTTAGAGTTACCCACAGGTATTTTATGGTGTTTGTGGCTATTGTGAAGGGGGTTGTTACCCTTATTTCTCTCTCAGCCCATTTGTTTGTTGTATAAAGAAGGGCTACTGATTTTTTTGAATTAATTTTGTATCCAGCCTCTTTGCTGAAGGTGTTTATCAGCTGTAAGAGTTCTCTGGTGGAATTTTTGGGGTCGCTTATGTATACTATCATATCATCTGCCAGTAGGGATTATTTGACTTCTTCGTTTCCAATGTTTATCTCCTTGATCTCCTTTAGTTGTCTTATTGCTCTAGCAAGAATTTCAAGTACTATATTGAGGAGATATGGTGAAAGTAGACATCCTTGTCTTGTCCCTGAGTTTAGAGGAAATGTTTCAAGTTTCTCTCCATTTAACTTGATATTGGCCACTGGCCTGCTGTATATTGCCTTTATTATTTCTAGGTATGATCCTTGTATGCCTGTTCTCTCCAGAACTTTTAGCCTGAAGGGGTGTTGGATTTTGTCAAATGCTTTTTCTGCATCTAGCGAGATTATCATGTGTTTTTTTCTTTTTATTTTGTTTATATGGTGAATTACACTGATAGACTTTCATATGTTGAACCATCGTTGCATTCCTGGGATGAAGCCTACTTGATCATGGTGTATGATACTTTTGAGTGTTCTTGAATTCGGTTTGCTAGTATTTTATTAAGTATTTTTGCATCTATGTTTATGAGGGAGATTGGTCTGAATTTCTTTTTCTTTCTTGGGTCTTTGTGTGGTTTAGGAATCAGGGTGACTTCGGCCTCATAGAATGAGTTTGGCAATGTTCTTTTTGATTCTATTTGGTGAAAGAGTTTGAAGAGTATTGGTGTTAGCTCCTCTTTGAAGGTCCAGTAGAATTCCATGCTAAGGCCATCTGGCTCTGGGATTTTTTTGGTTGGGAGGATTTTAATGACTGTTTCTATTTCCTTAGGGGTTATAGGGCTGTTTAATCTGTTTATCTGATCTTGATTTAGCTTTAGTAGGTGGAATCTATCAAGACAATAGTCCATTTCACTTAAGATTTCAAATTTGGTGGAGTATAGATTTTTAAAGTAGGATCCAAATATTCTCTGGATTTCTTCAATGTCTGCTGTTATTTCTCCCTTTTCATTTCTGATGTTGCTGATTTGGGTTTTTTTCTTCTGCCTTTTAGTTAATTTGGCTAAATGTCTGTCTATTTTGTTGATTTTCTCGAAGAACCAACTCTTGGTTTCATTGATTCTTTGTATAGTTCTTTTTGTTTCTAAGTTGTTGATTTCAGCCCTAAGTTTGATGATCTCCTGCCTTCTGCTCCTCTTGGGAGTGCTTCCTGATTTTTTTTTTCCAATTCACTCAGTTTAGCTGTTAATTCACTAATATGAGCTGTCACAATTTTGTTTTTAAAGGCACTTAGGGCTATGAACTTTCCTCATAGCACAGCTTTGATTGTGTCCCATAGGTTTGGGTATCTTGTGTCTTCATTTTCATTGGATTTTAAGGAGTCTTTGATTTCCTTCTTTATTTCTTCCCTGACCTAGTGGTCCTCTAGTAAAGAATTGTTCAATTTCCATGTGTGTGTAGACTTTCTGTTGATTCTTTTGCTATTGAAGTCCAGCTTTATTCCATGGTGGTCTGATAAGATACAAGGGGTTATTTCAATTTTCTTCTATCTGTTGAGGCTATCTTTATGTCCACCTATATGGTCGATTTTGGAGAAGGTTCCATGGGGTGCTGAGAAAAAGGTGTATTCCTTTGTGTTTGGGTGAAATGTTCTGTAGATATCTGTTAGGTCCATTTGGTTCATGATCTCTGTTAGACTCATTATTTCTCTGTTTTGTTTCTGTCTTGATGATCTGTCCATAGTTGTGAGTGGGGTGTTGAAGTCTCCCACTACTACAGTGTTTGGATCGATGTGCCATTTAAGTTTTAGAAGAGTTTCTTTTATAAATGTAGGTGCCTTTGTATTTGTGGCAGAAATGTTCAATATTGAGATGTCCTCTTGATTACTATTTCCTTTAACGAGTATGTAATGCCCTTCTCTGTCTTTTTTTAATTAACTTCAATTGGTAGTCTATTTTGTTTGATATTAGGGTGGCTACTCCAGCTTGTTTCCTGGGTCCATTTGGTTGGAAAACCTTTTCCCAGCCCTTTACTCTGAGATAGTGTCTATTTTCAATAGGGAGATGTGTTTCTTGTATGCAGCAAAAAGATGGGTCTTGTTTACGGATCCAGTCTCTAAGTCTGTGTCTTTTTATTGGCGAGTTGAGTCCATTGATGTTGATGGATATTAGTGACCAGGGGTTGTTATTTCCCATTATTTTTGTATAGCTGGTCGTCTTGTGTTTCTTTTTGTTTAGTTCCTGTGGCGGTTTCTATTTCCTCTGTTTTCTTGGGTGTAGTTATCTTCTCTGGGTTGGGATTTTCCTTCTAGTATCTTCTGTAGGGCTGGGTTTGTGGGGAGATATTGTTTAAATTTGATTTTGTCATGGAATATCTTTTTTTTCTACATCTATGTTGATAAAGAGTTTTGCTGGGTATAGTAGTTTGGCCGGGGACCTATGTTCTCTCAGGGCTTGTAGAACATCTGTCCAGGCCCTTCTAGCTTTTAAAGTTTCTGAATAGAAGTCAGGTGTAATTCTTATGGGTCTGCCATTGTATGTGACCTGGCCTTTTTCTCTTACAGCTTTTAATATCCTGTCTTTGTTCTCTATATTTAGAGTTTCAATTATTATATGGTGAGAGGAGTTTCTTTTTTGATCTAATCTATTTGGTGTTCTGTAAGCCTCTTGGATTTTTACTGGCATCTCTTTTTTTAGGTTTGGGAAGTTTTCTTCTATGATTTTGTTGAAGATATTTCCTGGGCTATGGTGTCGGGAGTCTTCTCTTTCCTCTATGCCTATAATTCTTAGGTTCCGTCTTTTCATTGAGTCTTTGATTTCTTGGAAATTGTGGGTGAGAGATTTTTTAGCTTCCTCATTTTCTTTGGATGTTGTATTGATTTCTTCCATCGAGTCTTCCATGCCTGAGATCCTGTCTTCCATCTCTTGAATCCTATTTTTGGTACTCAAATCCATAGTTCCTGTTCCCTTCCCTTGATTCTCCATTTCCATTTTTAACTCTGACTGTGTTTTCTTTATTGTTTCCATTTCAATTTTCATGTCTTGTGTGATTTTATTTGTTTTGTACATTTCCTGCTCCAATTTGCTTGTCTTTGCCTGGAAGTCTTCCATTTCCCCCTCTTTTTCTTGTTCAAGTTGAGCCACCTTGTTCTGAAGTTCTCTAATGGTGTTTTCCATCACTTTTGTGTGTGCAATTGTGGCTTCTTTGAATTCCTTCATAGATTTACGTTCTTCTCGAAGGGACTCTATCACTATCCATAATGTAGAATTGTCCTCATTTCCATGTGTTTCAGCTGTGGTGAGGTGGTCCAGGCTGGATGAAATAGCATTGCTTTCTTTTGTTGGAGTCATTGTGCTCTGAATTTTTTTTCTTTTTTTTTTTTGGTCTGGGGCCTCTGGCCATTTGGAAATTTTTAGCTGTCTTCTGGACTTGGGTCCAAAGGGGGCCCTTTGGTGTAGGAGTAGAATTTCCTTACTCCACCCCTATAAGGTGAATCATTCAGCCCTGCCTCCTAGGTGGAAACCTAACTAATCCAGGGGGTGGAGCTCTATACATGTAAGCTCTGGTTCCCCGCTGAAAGGGCCAGAACTAGTAAAAAAAAGTCCTATAGACCACAATTGCAAATACCTCACAGTTTGCCCAGGGTTGGCTACTGTGGTGGGTAAATCTGCCTTCACCCCCAATAGCCTTGCCGCTCCCACAGCCCAAGTCTGGAATTTGGCAAGTCATGTCATGGTTGACTAAGCTCCCATATACAGCAGTGGGTTGCAGTCTGCAGTCTGATGGCACTCTGCAACCAAGCTGCATGCACTTCCACGGGTTGCAACCCTTCGCCAGATCACCGGTTCATCTGTGCGAGACCTGAGGGTGCCCAGCAGGCTGGAGAGTATCTCTGTGTGGGGTCTAAATCTGCCTGCTGGGTATTAGATTGGTATTAGACACACACTTACCCAGTGTGTCTCTCCTGGTCGGGGAGGGGGGATCCTGATTCCCGGATTCAACTGCTTCCATGTGTGTCCGAGAGTGGGAGAGAGCATCCTGCCCAGGGCCCCCATTGGTCTCTGGGTAGTTGGGTGAGACCCAGGGGGCGTCGAGCCTCCCAGATCTGTTTGTACAGCATCCTGCAACACCCGTCACCCTGTGACTGTTTCCCCCGAGATCAAAATGCGTCTACGCGGGCCGCCACCATCTTGGATCCTCCTTGTCTGATGTCTTACAACTCTTCCTTTCCTAGATAATTTAGATAGACTCAGTGGCCTCATTTTCACAGTTGTAAGTGTTCCACCTCTCCATTTCCTGGGAGAATTGACTCATACATCTTATTTACTTCCCCTGGGCTTTTACTTAAACGTTCTTCTACTCCAAAATATTAGCTCCCCCCTCCTCTCTGTTACTCTCTGTTCCTTTTACTCTGAATTACTGCTCTTCACACCATCCACTGAGGTTTGAGGCTTCACATATCTGTATGTTTGCTATTTGTTCCCTTTTCCGTATTGAATATCCAGTATCAAATGCATACACCAAATGAAATGAGGCAAAACAAAAAATACCAACTTTACTGAGTGGATGGATGAGAGAAATTTGGGCCTAATCCCAAACTTTTTAAAACGTGGGTTGTGGCGCCATATGACCGTGGGAGTTGTGAACAATTTGATAATGGTGAAGGTCTCTGTATGTGCAGCCAAAAAGTCATTCTAAGTCACAGGTGACTAATCCAAGGTATGCCTGGGGGTGGTCTCTTGTGCCACCCATGATGACGTCACTGAAGACTTGATTCTGAACACAGATGTGTTCCTATTGCACACGCATCATGTCATGTAGCAGAAGCAAAGCCTGCCTGAAACACCTCAGTTCAGGTTCAAGACTATTGTACGCTACAAACTATGGAGTTTTGAGTGTACACAGTTTTATTTTTGTATAGAAAACAATCAACTAAGCAAAACAAAGATTAATTTTCATATTTTCCTATCACCATTCGCCATTGTACAGGTACCAAGTGTGTATAACTATGGAGTTTGTCCTTAGGATGTTTGATTTTTAAAAATTGCTGTTTGAGTTGCAGACTTGAATTTTGTAGAAAATAGAATTGTCAAATAAAATTTGGTTTAGGATTAGCACAGGACTTTCAACAGTTCTTAAAATGGCCTAAGCACACCTCTGCACCCCTGTACTACTTATTATGTAAAATGAGGTTCTGTGCATTGACAATTATAAGATCAGAATATTGATCAAGTTTGAAAAATGTTGAAGATACCCAACCAGGTGTGTCCAACCTGTGGCCTGTAGGCCTCAAGCATTCCTGAGTGACTGTGAAGATGCCCCAACATATTTGAAACTACGACGTCATGGGGCAATGAAGTATACATCCAAGATTTAAGTTTTTATGGAAAAAACAATCACATATGTCTCATTAGTATGCAAATTTGCTTTAACTTTTAGTAAATGGTAAATTCTTTGTATATAAAAAATTTTCAAATCAGACATCTACTTATTTTTAATTTTTTTTCAGAATTTGCTACGTGAGAACAGTATTCAGAACATTTCCATCTTTCCTCTCTGACTCAACTATATGTAATATTGTTACATATTATGTATGTAATGATAATAATGCAGTATATACACACACACATACACACATAGCCTACTGAGTTCATACAGTGTTACTCATATGTATATGTGTTTAAAGCTGACCAGTTGGAATTGGATAAGTTATGTGGATGCTCTTCCCTAGAGAAGTCTCATTAAGAAAACTCTCTCAGAAGTCATTAATTGCCTCTGGCCCTTCTTCTAGGGGTGGGGCTCTGTGAGGTTTTCTTCATCCTTGTTAGCATTTAGCATTGTTCAGGTGACCATATTTGATGAAGCTTCCCTTTAATATATGGAAGACAGACACTGTTTGGAAGCAGACATTTTTGTCTACTGGCTCTTAGAATTTTTCCACCTCCTCTTTTGAGATTCTACTTATTAGGGGTTGAGTGTTTGTTCCAAGAGATCGTAACGGTCAACTTGATATAAGCTTGATATAAGTCATCCAGGAAGAGGAACCCTCAGAGAATACATTTTCTTTTTCTTTTTTTTTATTAAATACTTTATTTTTTTTCTTCAAGTTACATCTCAGTCACAAACCCTTCCCTATTCCCCCTTCCTGTCCCACCCTTCCACACACTTCCCCCCAACAGCTTCCCCTTTCAGTCCAACAAATGGTTCCTTCTCTTATAACAGTAAATACTATACAAAACAACAGAAATAAACATGCCACATTTATGATAGTTAAATGGCCCAGTATACCTTCCCAATGTCCAGTTCATACATATTTGGCCCCTGACTTTAACATTCTGCCATCTAACCATCTCCATGAGTTTAAAGTTCTATAACTGACTCAGCATTCATACTAACTTGCATCACTATTATAGCCATCTTCTTAGATCTAGAATGCCCTCTTGATTCCTAAACAACTCAAAATTTAACTATGAGACTCTAGCTGTCTATTCTTCAAACACCTCAGAGACCTGAGAGGGATAAATATATCTGATTATATAGGAAGTGCAGGGCCTGCAGCTTCCAAAACTAAGAAATGACATACCAGTGACTGCCTGGGCAGTTCCCATTTTCTCTCCATACATTCCAGCATCAGTCTTCAGCCTTTAGGTCCTGTTTCTCTGACAGACATTTATTGTAGAGCAGGGATTATGAAGGACTTACCTACCCTGTCTTGCAGAGCTAGGCTGTCGACTTCCCTGCTACCAAGTTTTGTCCTTTTTGGACAGCAGTCTGTCTGCAGTTGAAGCAAGGAGTTTTTTCATGCCAAGAGATAGGCTTGCCACTAATTCAACCATTTCACACTGGAGATTCTTCGATGCTTATCTTCTACTTGGAGTAGAATAGGAGGTGCTGTCAGGAGCTGATATGTCTAGATATCAAAAAAAAAGAAAATCTTAATTTAAGAAAACATCTTTGAATGCCATATTCTGCAGATCTCTTGGGGTTTTTGAAGATGCCCTATCCATCTCTTGTATTTAGATAAGCAAATGTTGCTTGTCTCTTAACAACTTGATTACTGAATAGCTTAGAGAATATCTGTGATAGACTGTCATAGTAGCTAACAAAGTGACATGCTTGCATCACTAGGAGTTTGTTTTTCTTAACTATCCTAAACAGTTTAAGACGGTTGGTATCAAGAGGCCAGAGCTTTACATTTCATTTTTAAGTATCTCTAGGTACGATACCATTAGGAAGCGTTACCTTTAATTTTGTATCAATATACAAAGATCTATTCAAATGTGGCTAAATATACTCTTAATTTTGTATCAATATACAAAGATCAATGCCTATGTAGCCCAATACAATCTTAATATTACGTCCATATACAAAGGTCAATACCATTGTGGCCAACTATAATCTTAATTTTGTATCAATATACAAAGATCAATACCGACGTAGTCCAATACAATCTTATTTTTGCACAATAAACAATGGTCAATACCACTTTAGCCAAATATACTACTAATTTTGTATCAATATACAAAGGTATAAGGGCATATTCAATAATCTGTCCCTTCTTCTTGGTCCTTCCTGTGCTATGTCTATGTCTCATTTTTCTCAAGTCCGTGCACTCCTACATAGGAGATAAAGAAGGATACAGAAACGGGAAAGAAGGAATACACTGGGTCTCACCTCCAAAACCCATTAAACAGGACCATTTAACAGCTTGTAATCTCTTCCCCTAAATAACAGAGTTTTCAGTTATCCTTCAAATAACCAAAAAGGGAGGGCTGAGAAACACCCTCCCCACCCTCTGGGCATGGGACGTCGCTCTCTTAAAATGATTTCCTGATGATTTGGGTTGTAGTAAACCTGTGTGGGGCCTGAACCAAGATGGAAAAATGGTTAAAAATGTTAGCACAATTCTTTTATGTTCAGTCTTTCTGTTCTCAGCTGTTTAGATGTCCTAAGGAGTTTGTAGGCAGAAGCTGATCTTCCAGGCTTTACTGAGGTTCTGGCTGGGGCATTGTGTAGAGCTGAACGGTCTTAGCGATATTGAGTTGTTGTGGTTGTAGGCTTTTGATGGAGACAGCTATTGAGGGAGTCTGTCAGGCTGAATCAACTGGGTCACTCGTCTTCTTTGATGTCTGATTCTGTTTTCTGCTGAGGTTTCCGTTGTCCAGTTGTCCCTGGGTTCCTTGAATGGATGCTTTGATTCTCCTGGAACGATAAGAACAGAGCCCTGCCCTAATCCTAACTCTGGGACAATTACCCTCTTTTTTTGTGTGTGTGGGGGGGTTAGGTAATATTTCTCCTGCAGCAAATTTGGTTTTTTGACAATATATAAAGTGTTATCTTTCAATCTGGGTTAAAGAAGAAATTATTTTGTTATTTTGGAGATACACCAGCTTTAGTGTATATATTTTGAGATCTCAAAGGACAATTTGTTTGTATTGAGTAGGCCTTTTGTAAGTAGCTTTTAAACTTAGGTCCTTCCAAATCCTATGTGTGTGTCTCTGCATTCTAATTATTGGGATCAAAGACCTGTGGTTCCCATCTGAAGGGATTAAAGATGTGTTCCACCACTCCTGGATCGAAGTTTTTCTCTACTTAGAGTTTGTTTTGTATCAGGATGACCTTGAGCTCTGAGATCTGCCTGTTTCTGTCTCTAGTGTGTTGGGATTAAGGGTGTACTCTTATTGAATGATGGGATTAAGGGTGTGCACCCTCACCACCCTGTTCCATGTAACTCTAGAATTTATAAGACCACTAACTCTATGGTGCTCCTCCTGTCTCTGCTGAAGTTAAAGGCATGGGTTAACACCACATTTCTCATGTATTTTACCTTAGCTCTATGTTTTTTCGACACTTAGAGGTTTATAAAACCAGGTTGAACGGATGTATCCTTTATTTTATTTACAGTGTTTTAACATTGTTACCTGCTTTTTTCTTTAATTAATAAATTTATTTGTTTGTTGCTTCAGGTTACATCCTTACCATATTGTCCTCTTTTCCCCGCTTCCCAGCCCCACCCTCTCATGCTCTACCCACTGACCCTTCCGTCTTGTTCCTCTGTAGTGGAGTGTCCCTGCATAACAGTCTCTCACCACAGATCAGGAGTCATATGAGGGCCAAGAGCCTCTTCATACACTGGGGGCCTACGAGGCAGTGAAAGGTGTCTCCTTGCTACGGGGGGGAAAACTAAAAAAAGATCAACAAACACCCAAACACACAAAAACAAAGAACAACGACAAAAAAGAGAGGAAAAAGAAAAAGAAAAAAAAAGTTTATGTTCATGTTCCTTTTGGTGTGTTGGTTGTAGTACAGATATCCTGTACGATATAGCTAAAATCCTACTATAAGTGAATAGATGCCATGTGCATCCTTCTGAGTCTGGGTTAGCTCATTCAGGATGAGCTTCTCTAGTTCCATCCATTTGGTTGCAAATTGCATGATTTCATTGTTTCTGATAGCTGAGTAATATTCCATTGTATAGATGTACCACAGTTTTTTAATCCATTCTTCAGTTGAGGGACATCTGGGTTGTTTCCAATTTCTAGCTATTACAAATAAGGCTGCGATGAACATAGATGAGGAGACTTCCCTATGAGTCCGTGAGGGGTCCTTTGGGTGTATACCCAGAAGTGGTATGGCTGGGTCCTGAGACAAAGTTATTCCAAGATTTCTAAGATATGGCCAGACAGACCTCCATAGTGGTTGCACAAGCCTGCACTCTCACCAGCAATGGAGTAGAGTTCCCCTTTCTCCACACCCTCGCCAGCATGTTCTGTCATTTGAGCTTTTGATCTTAGCCATTCTGACAGGTGTGAGATGGAATCTCAGAGTCGTCTTGAGTTGCATTTCTCTGATGATTAAGGATGTTGAGCATTTCTTCAGGTGTCTCTCGGCCATTAGGGATTCCTCCTTTGTGAATTCTCTCTTTAGCTCGGCCTCCCATTTTTGATTGGATTATTTAGTTTCTTGGCATTTAGTTTCTTGAGTTATTTGTAGATTTTAGATAATAGCCCTCTATCAGATGTGGGGTTGGTGAAGATTTTCTCCCAGTCTGTTGGTTGCCGTTTTGTTCGAATGACAGTGTCTTTTGCCTTACAGAAGCTTTTCAGTTTCATGAGGTCCCATTTATTGACTGTTGATCTCAGGTCCTGAGCTGTTGGTGTTCTGTTCAGGAAGTTGTCACCTGTGCCAATGAGTTCTAGGGTTTCTCCTACTTTTTCTTCTAGTATATTTAGTGTGGCCGGCCTTATGTTAAGGTCTTTGATCCACTTGGATTTAAGTTTTGTACAAGGTGATAGGTATGGGTCTAATTTCATTCTTTGGCAAGTGGACATCCAGTTGGACCAGCACCATTTGTTGAAGATACTGTCTTTCTTCCATTGTGTGGCTTTGGCTTCTTTGTCAAAGACTAGTTGGCCATGGGTGTGTGGGTCCATGTTTGGGTTTTCAATTCGATTTCATTGATCCACTGGTCTGTTTCTATACCAGTACCATGCTGTTTTTATTACTATTGTTCTGTAGTACAGCTTGAAATCTGGGTGGTGATACCTCCAGATGCTTTTTTATTGTACAGGATTGATTTAGCTATTCTGGGCTTTTTGTTGTTTCATATAAAGTTGAGAATAGCTCTTACCAGGTCTATAAAGAATTGTGTTGGTATTTTGATAGGAATTGCATTGAATCTATATATTGATTTTGGTAGGATAGCCATTTTTATTATGTTGATCCTACCTATCCATGAGCATGGGACATCTTTCCATCTTCTAAAGGCTTCTTCCATTTCTGTCTTCAGGGGCTTGAAGTTCTTGTTGTATAGGTCCTTTGCTTGCTTGGTTAGAGTTACCCCCCAGGTATTTTATGTTGTTTGTGGCTGTTGTGAAGGGGGTTGTTTCCCTTATTTCTTTCTTGGTACATTTGTTTGTTGTATAAAGAAGGGCTTCTGATTTTTTTGAGTTAATTTTATATCCAGCCACCTTGCTGAAGTTGTTTATCAGCTGTAAGAGTTCTTTGGTGGAGTTTTTGGGGTCGCTTATGTATACTAACATATCGTCTGCAAATAGGGATAATTTGACTTCTTCGTTTCCAATATTTATCCCTTTGATCTCCTTTAGTTGTCTTATTGCTCTAGCAAGGACTTCAAGTACTATATTGAAAGATATGGTGACCGTGGACATCCTTGTCTTGTCCCTGATTTTAGAGAAAATGCTTCAAGCTTTTCTCCATTTAATTTGATGTTGGCCACTGGCTTGCTGTATATTGCTTTTATTATTTCTAGGTATGATCCTTGTATGCCCGTTCTCTCCAGAACTTTTAGCATGAAGAGGTGTTGGATTTTGTCAAATGCTTTTTCTGCATCTAGCGAGATTATCATGTGGTTTTTTTCTTTCATCTTGTTTATATGGTGAATTAAATTGATAGACTTTCATATGTTGAAACATCCCTGCATCCCTGGGATGAAGCCTACTTGATCATGGTGTATGATACTTTTGATGTGTTCTTGAATTTGGTTTGCTAGTATTTTATTAAGTATTTTTGCATCTATGTTCATGAGGCAGATTGGTCTGAAATTCTCTTTCTTTGTTGGGTCTTTGTGTGGTTTAGTAATCAGAATGACAGTGGCCTCATAGAATGAGTTTGGCAGTGTTCTTTCTGTTTCTATGTGGTGGAAGAGTTTAAAGAGTAATGGTGTTAGTTCCTCTTTGAAGGTCTGGTAAAATTCCGTGCTAAAGCCATCTGGCCCTGGGCTTTTTTTGGTTGGGAGATTATTAATGACTGTTTCTATTTCCTTATGGGTTATTGGCCTGTTTAAGATGTTAATCTGATTTTGATTTAGTTTTGTTAGGTGGAATTTATTGAGGAAATTGTCCATTTCTCTTAGGTTTTCCAATTTGGTAGAATATAGATTTTTAAAGTAGAACGCGAATATTTTCTGGATCTCCTCAATGTCTGTTGTTATTTCTCCATTTTCATTTTGTTGATTTTCTCGAAGAACCAACTCTTGGTTTCATTGATTCTTTGTATAGTTCTATTTGATTCTAAGTTGTTGATTTCAGCCCTAAGTTTGATGATTTCCTGCCTTCTGCTCCTCCTGGAGTGTTTGCTTCTTTTTTCCAATTCACCTAGCTTAGCTGTTAATTCACTAATATGAGCTGTCACAATTTTCTTTTTGAATGCACTTAGTGCTATGAACTTTCCTCGTAGCACAGCTTTCATTGTATCCCATAGGTTTGGGTATGTTGTGTCTTCATTGTTGTTGGATTTTAAGAAGTCGTTGATTTCCTTCTTTATTTCTTCCCTGACCCAGTGGTCATCCAGTAAGGAGCTGTTCAATTCCCATGTGTGTGTAGGCTTTCTGTTGATTCTTTTGCTGTTGAAGACCAGCTTTATTCCGTGGTGGTCTGATAAGATACAAGGTGTTATTTCAATTTTCTTGTGTCTATTGAGACTATCTTTGTGTCCAACTATGTGGTCGATTTTGGAGAAGGTTCCGTGAGGTGCTGAGAAAAAGGTGTATTCCTTTGTGTTAGGGTGAAAAGTTCTGTAGATATCTGTTAGGTCCATTTGTTTCATGATCTCTGTTAGACTCAATATTTTTCTGTTTGGCCTCAGTCTTGATGATCTGTCCATAGTTGTGAGAGAGGTGTTGAAGTCTCCCACTACTAATGTGTTGTGATCGACGTGCGATTTAAGTTTTAGCAGTGTTTCTTTTACAAAAGTAGGTGCCATTGTATTTGGGGCTTAGATGTTCAGTATTGAAATTTCCTCTTGATGAGTATTCCCTTTAATGAGTATATAATGCCCTTCTTTGTCTTTTTTCATTAACTTCAGTTGGAAGTCTGTTTTGTTTGATATTAGGATGGTTACTCCGGCTTGCTTCCTGGGTCCATTTGCTTGGAAAACCTTTTCTCAGCCCTTTACTCTGAGGTAGTGTCTATCTTTGGTAGTGTGATGTGTTTCTTGTATGCAGCAGAAGGATGGGTCTTGCTTACGGATCCACTCTGTAAACCTATGTCTTTTTATTGGGGAGTTGAGTCCATTGATGTTGATGGATGTTAGTTACCTGAGGTTGTTATTTCCCATTAGTTTGGTGTAGGTGATGGTCCTGTGCCTCTTTTGGTTTTGTTTTTGAGGTGTTTTCTATTCCCTTTGTTTTCTTGGGTGAAGTTTTCTTCTCTGGGTTGGAATTTTCATTCTAGGATTTTCTGTAGGGCTGGGTTTGTGTGTAGATATTGTTTAAATTTGATTTTGTCATGGAATATCTTGTTTTCTCCATCTATGTTGATAGAGAGTTTTGCTGGGTATAGTAGTCTGGCTGGGCACCTATGTTCTCTCAGGACTTGTAGGATATCTGTCCAGGCCCTTCTAGCTTTTAAAGTTTCTGAGGAGAAGTCAGGTGTAATTCTGATGGGTCTGCCATTGTATGTGACTTGATCTTTTTCTCTTACAGCTTTTAATATTCTTTCTTTGTTCTGTACATTTGGGGTTTCAATTATTATGTGGCGAGAGGAGTTTCTTTTCTGATCTAATCTGTTCGGTGTTCTGTAAGCCTCTTGGATTTTTATTGGCATCTCTTTTTTCAGGTTTGGGAAGTTTTCTTCTATGATTTTGTTGAAGATATATCCTGGACCTTGGAGTCGGGAGTCTTCTCTTTCCTCTATGCCTATAATTCTTAGGTTCCGTCTTTTCATTGAGTCCTTGATTTCTTGGATGTTGTGGGTGAGAGATTTTTTAGCCTTCTCATTTTCTTTGGATGTTGTACTGATTTTTTCCATCCAATATTCCATGCCTGAGATCCTGTCTTCCATCTCTTGCATCCTTTTTTTGATACTCACATCCGTAGTTCCTGTTCTCTTCCCTTGATTCTCCACTTCCTCTTTTAACTCTGACTGTGTTTTCTTTATTGTTTCTATTTCTGTTTTCATGTCTTGTATGGTATTGTTCGTTTTGTACATTTCCTTCTCCAGCTTGCTTGTTTTTGTCTGAAAATCTTTCATTGCTTTGTCCTTTTCCTGTTCAAGCTCTGTCACCTTGGCTTGGAGTTCTTTAATGGTGTTGTTCATTGTTTTGACTTGTAAAATTGTGGCTTCTTTGAGTTCCTTCATAGATTTAAGTTCTTCTTGAAGGGACTCTATCACTTTCCATAATGCAGAATTGTCGTCGTTTTCATGTGTTTCTGTTGGTGTGAGGTCATCTGAATTGGATGAGCTGGGATAATTCTGCGTTGTTGGGGTAATATTTCCTTGATTTCTATTTTTTCTTGAACCTTTGGCCATATGGATGTGTTTAGCTGTCTGTTTTCGTCATTTTCTGTGCTTGGATCCACAGGGGATACTTTGGTGTAGGAGTCGAATTGCTTGGCTATCTGTTGCTGCTTACAGGGGGATCTCAGGATTACTGTGGTTTTAATAGCCTGAAGCACTGTGAGCTGGTGCAGCCTATTCCCAGGTAGTGAGTAATGGTCCGGGATTGTTTCACTGCTCCCAATTCAGACTTCTCTATGTTGCACACTGAGTGATCAGCCTGTAATGGTTCTGATTGTATGGACCTGTTTGCCCAGGCACAGATTCTGTGGGCTTTGTTTGTCATCATGGAGGCTGACAGGTCCCGGCTCCACACCTAATATGTCTGGGTTTTCCAGAATACAGCTATGGTCCCCTAGCTTCTAGTTTCCCACTAGGCTTCTCCACCACAGGCCTGCCCCCTCAGCCCCGCCCACCGCCTGTGCCGGCTTCCCTCCCTAGCTCCTCTGCCACGGGTGCGCAGGGCTTTAGCCCCGCCCGCCGCCTGTGCTGGCTTCCCTCCCTAGTTGCTCTGCCGTGGGTGCACGGAGCTTCAGCCCCGCCCACCCGTGCCTGCTTCCCACCTTGACTGCTCTGCCCACCGGCTTCCCACTCATTCGAATCCTCCGCGGCTCGACTGGTTGCGGACCACCCGCCGAGCGCCCTGTTTCTTCCTTGCTAAGACTTCAACTATCCCACAAAGTTTCCTAAGTAGCTATAAGGTCCTCCTGAGGTGTGGCGAGCCCAGTAGGCTAGTGGGCGATCACCATGTGGCCTCTAATTCTGACTGCTGTGTATTGGGGTCTATCTTACCAGGCGCCTCTCCAAATGGGAGTTCCCGATTCCCGGATTTAGTGGCTTCCGTGTCTGAGAGTGATGGGGGGAGAGCCTTACCCTGGGACTTTTAACAGTCCCTTGGGAGCTGTGAGTGTTCCTGGAGGTTCTAGCCCCTCCAGTTTTTGCACAGTGTCTAATAACTCTGTGCTTTTTATGGCTCTTTTCTCCCATGTTCAAAATGCGTCAGTGCAGGTTGCCGCCATCTTGGCCCCCCTCGAGAATACATTTTCATCAGATTGTCCCAATGGCAAGTTCGTGGGTCTTCTTCTTTTCTTTAATTTTTTTTCGAGACAAGGTTTCTCTGAATAACAACCCTGGTTGTCCTGGACTCACTCTGTAGACCAGGCTGGCCTTGAACTCAGAGATCCTCCCTGCCTCTGCCTCCTGAATGCTCAGATTAAAGGCATGCACCCCCATGCCTGGCTCGTTTTCTTGATTAATGATTGATGTCAGTGATGTCCCACCTAGAAAGTTGGTCCTGCAAGATATAAGAAAGCAAGCTGAGCAAGCTGTGAAGAACAATCCAGTAAGCAGCATTCTTCCATGGTCTCTGCTTCAGCTCTTGCCTTCAGGTTCCTACCTTGAGTTCCCACTATGATAGACTGTGATCAGGATGTGTAAGGTGATATAACACCCTTCCTTTTCAAGTTGCTTTTGGTCATGATGTTTAATATCAGCAGAAAGCAAACTAAGCCAGCAATGATTCCTGAGCCTTATGAGAGGGTTTGCACTGTAGATATATCAGCTGGGATTAGGCACTCCATGGCCTGTGATTCTCTGGATTTTGACAGTGATGGATTTCTGTAATGGTCTTCAACAACAAAAAGAAGCTTTTTTAAAAATGAAAGTGAGACCTACATCTATCTGTGATATAAGGATACGTTCTTAGAATGAAGTTAAAAATTATACTTGTTTAGGAGAGTGACAATAATAAGTTTCTCCTCTAGGATCCAGGACACCATCAGCCAGTTTTGGCTAGTTTTATAGTACAGGGCATGAATTCCTTCCCATTGAACAGGACTTCACCCAGTTAGACAGCTGTTGGTTACCTCTAAGACATGCCAGTAAATGTTTGATTTGTATCTCCATTCATTGTGTATACTTACATAACTGGAATCATATCAAAAGTTCCTGAGGGAAAAGGGCTGTGAGTGGAGAGAGTTTAAGAACCACATCCATTGCAATGTGCACGGTGGTTTCCCATGACTATGCTTCCTTTTGAGAGTGGGGTAAAATAAGAATGGTGTTTTACAAAAGTTCCACTAGATCCACTTGCTTTCTGAAAATTCTAGGGTCCTCTAAGTACTTGAAGGTTTTACAATGCATTTATCCTTTCAGATCATCTGTGCGAAACTAGCCTTTTAAAAATATCAATTTTCTAGAACCCAGTATTGTTTATTATCTATGTATGGATTTACTGGATTATGTTTTTTGTCTTTACTCAAAATCCTCTTCCTGGCATAATAAGGACACCTTCTGGTTCCATCATAGTTCAAGTGCAAGACAATGATTTCATCAAGAATATGCACTCAAACCAGTTGAACATTGTTCTCAGTAAAAATGTTCACATTGAAACTCTCTGTAATCTACAAGAATGACCCTCGTGACATCTCCTAGTGATGGGGGATATAAAGCCCAAACTGGACTTTTTTAGAATCATGCAAGGCTTCCAGCAGTGGGACTGGAACATCAACCCACTCACAAAACCTTCGACCTACAACATGTCCTGCCTGCAAGATGTGCTTTGGTAATGGTGGCGCAGAACTTGTAGAAATGACCAACCAATGACTGGTCCAACTTGAGGCCCATGGCTGCCACTGAGTGGGTGGTCAGGAACCAGAGGCTGAGGGCTCAGAGACTCAGGATAGAGCCAAATATGAGTGGCAAGAAAAAAAAAAAGTCAATGAAATGATTCCTAATGATATTCTGCTACTCATATACTGATGCCTAGCCCAATTGTCATCAGACACCTGGTGAAGCCAGGGCAACCCCAAAGAAGTGGGGGAGCAGAAGGGTTGAGGATTCATTGAGAACACAGCCCACAGAATCAAAGCAGGGCTTGTAGGGGGTTACAGAGACTGAATCGACAATCACAGACCCGTTATGTATCTTAGCCAGGGCCTCTGCATAGCTATTATGGTCATGTAGTTGGTGTTCTTATGGATCTCTAACAACTGGAGTGAGGGGTATGTCTCACTCTTTTTCCTCCGCTTTTCCTTCTAATGAGTTGACTTGCCCAGCCTTAATATGAGAGTTTGTGCCTAGTCTTACTGTAACTTGTTATACCATGCTGGATTAACATTCTTTTTACCCCTTCTTTTTTTGTATTGAGGTGAAATGGAGAAAGAGTGGATCTAGGGAGAGGGGAGAAATGGGAAATGGTGCTCTGGAAGTAAGGAATAAAAATTAAAATTAGAAAACAAAGAAAAACCCAGAAAAACATTCACAATAATTCATATTCATAATTACTAAATAAATGTGTGCCACAAACTTATGTGGGTTGTTTGCAAATATTAACTCACCTAGTCTACATAACAAAGGTATTAAAATAGGTATTATCATATTTGTATATGGGAAAGCCAAGGCCCATGGAAGTTGGAATCTTTTGGTCAAGGACTCCAGCTGTGAATGGCAGAGCTTAGCTCCAGCCCACAAAGTCTGTTCACACTCTTACTTCTGTGTTGCAGCATATTTTCAGTAGATTTAAGAACATGTGTTTCATGAGTCTTTTTAAAGATTTAGGACTAATTTTCGTATCTGAGGATGCTTCTATCTTTGAGTTTGAATGTGTTGTTCTGATTTATAGATCAGTTTATACTCAAACTCTTCGCTGCCTTTTGGTAAAACTTTTAGTTGTGCTATTGAAAGGATGACATAGAGGTGATGGCACAGCATTTGGATTAAAGCTGGGAACTGCACGACATGAAGTCCAGCGAAGGGATTTTTAAAAAATATATATTGTTTGTATTTCTTAATATTTAATTGCTGAATGATTAAAAAGCACATTAGTAATAGTCTGAAGTTATTTTTGTGTGTATGATCTGGGGTTAGAACATGAGGCCTTGTTAAAATTTAGTTCTTATTGTAATTTTGTTCGTTCCCCTAATTAAAACTGTGTTAGACCAGAGTGAATAATTTCACTGACTTGCTAGAATTTGATTTCTCCTTCATTTCCTCAGTCTACCAGAAGGTGGCGCTGCAAATCATAGGAGGAAAAGAGTAAGAAGAAAAGAAGCTAGTAGCTAAGAAGTGAGTCCCTCAGCTCCAAAGTGTTGTTTACGTTTTAAGGCATATTATTACTTAGCATTTTGACAGTTCTGTTTTCAGAGTTAAAACTATTCTGTTTTATTTCCAAATCATTTCAGGTTATTCACAAAGAAAACATCTAAAGGTCCTGAAAGATTAAACCAGCAATCCCATACCAGCAGACCACCAATTCCACTCCTGCGCCACACTATGAAAATACTTACAAGACTGAACTTTCTTCAGTGACCTAAGACCTTCACATTTCCAAGCTGAAAAATATGAATTTCCAGCCAAAGCCCTCAGATCAAGCGATGTTATTGTCAAGTCTAAGCTTCTCAAAGTGAAGGGCTGCCAAGAGTATATGGCATAGTTTGCAGCTACAGGGCAGCAGGGCCACCCCCCACCCCTTCTGGAAGTAATGATGAATTAAATCACTGTTCCTTGTGCAGACCACCTTGACATCGTGCAGAAGCAGCCTCTTCATCTTAAAATGTTGCAGCTCATGTAGGCAGTTATGTTTGGGGAATATGTACATTACGTTTCTGCCAAGTCTTTTGCAAGCCCACTTACATGCATGAGACCTCTAATTTTGGCATACCTCTGCTTAAATTGTACCAAGTCTGTGACAGAGTGATTGATAACCTTACATAATCCGGTATGTTTCATGAGTCTTAAAAGTGGTCTTTATTGCCATGAGTGGAGACACACATTTATTTTATAGTCTAAGACCTTTTATGAATGTAAATTAAAAATCCCATCTAGCTGTTCATTTACTTTTGAATGTGTTTGTGTGTGTTTTTTTTTCTTCAGAATAACTTCATACTGAATTAATTGGAAAACCCTCACCAGAAGCATGAAGCTAGTATGTGCGGAAAAGTTGTGGACAGGCTTCTCTGAGATAGGGGGCTATCTAAACCACTCTTCTAGCCTGTCATCTGAGAAAGCTGTCTTGCAGAATAACAACTGCTGGATGTCAGCTGGGGTTGAAAATCTGATGGAGGTGACTAGCAATGTGTTCCTGAGCACTAACCCTATTGTGGACAGCTTTGTCAGGGGCCAGGGTTACAGGGAATAGAGGAGACAAGAACTACAGAGGTCAAATGGCATTTGTCATCTAGGTTAGAACTCTTTACTGAGTGGTTTTGTGTCAATTCAGAGAGGAAGGAACCTCAGTCAAGGAAATGCCTCTATGAAATCCAATTGTAAGGCATTTTCTTAATTAGTGATCAATGGGGGAGGGCCCAGTCGATTTTGGATGGTGCCACCCCTGGGCTGGTAGTCCTGGGTTTTATAAGAAAGCAGGTTGAGCAAGCCATGGGGAGCAAGCCAGTAAGCACTCCTCCACGGCCTCTGCATTAGCTCCTACGTCTAGAATCCTGCCCTGTTTGAGTTTTTGTCCTGACTTCCTTCAGTAATGAACAGCAATATGGAAGTGTAAGCCAAATACACCTCTTTCTTTAGAACTTGTTTTTTGGTCACGGTGTTTTATCACAGCAATAGAAACCTTAACTAAGACAAGTTCCTATCAGGATTCCTCTTTTATTGGAGCCAAAGAGGAAGGAGTGCAGGAAAGCAAGGACAAAGGGAGAATTGAGTTCCAAATGCAATGGTTGGAGGGCTGTTGGCCTCATTTGTATCGAATTAGATCTGTGAGTGATAAACTTGCAGTACAAGGATGTATTGGATAAAAGCTTCTAACTTGTGTCTCTTCTGTAGGACTGGCTCTGACCTTGGGAAAACCTGATCTTGTAAGCGCACAATGCTAATGTCACACTCTGGAAGAGCCCACTGGGGTCGCTAATGTCTGACAGGCAAGAACTGCACTGTCAAACAGCCACTGCTAGCTCCACTTTTGAAGGTTAAGGGACTGTTTTAAGTGAACTAAAAGTCAATGAAAGATTAATTTCCTTGGTCTCAGTAGCTACAGTTTGTTTGCTCAGTAGATCTGGTAGGTCTGGAATACACCCAACAATGGTGAAACTTCTCCAATGTCATAAAAGGTTTTAATGGAAAGCAGTGATCAGGATGGAACAGTCTGGGAGGCTACCTCCATGAGCTGAGGTTCACCGGTAGTTGTGGCTCCATTGTCCCCACCTAACAGATGCATATATAGAACTGTAAGCTCTCCACAGTGAGGATTAATTTTGTCAACTTGACTGCATTGAGAAATGCCTAGGCGACTAATAAAGCACAATTCTGGGTGTGACAGTGAAGGCCATTTCTGTGATCACCAATAATGGACAGCAACCAAGGGGAAGGACTCACCTTGCACATGAGTGTATGATCCAGGAGGCTGGACTCCCAGATGAAATGAGAATAAATGATAGCCAGCCAGGGCTTGTAGTTCCATTATTCCTGTGACAGAGTGCTGGCTCATGCTGCTGTGCACACAGACACTTGACACTGGTTTCTTCAGTAAACTAGAAGAGTGTGGAGTATTATCAGCATCTTTCCAGAGAGCTTCCAGGTCTTCTGTCTTGGACCTCAACTTGCATAATTGGTTCCTCTTTCTGAGGCTTCCAGCTTTTTGGGCTGAGCTGCTACTGGGTTGTATGGGTTTTCCAAATGCAGATGACTATTACTGGGCTCTGTCCTTTCCAATCATGCATGTCTCCTTTACAATCATATATAAATAAGTGCATATAAATATATATTCTATCGGTTCTGTTCCTCTGGAGAATGCTGACTAATACTTCTATACTTCCCTGGCCTGTTATAGCCTTTCACGAGCTCAGGTATTTCAAAATAGATTGAACTTTCTATCATTTACCATAAAAATCTTTGAACAATTTATAATAAGAATTTTCAGTAGTGAAAGTATTTTCCCCCCAAGCTGGAGGATTTCCAAAGGCTGCTTCACTGTACTAGCAAGACCTTAACTTTATAGTCCTCATAATCAGTGCAATAACCCTGCAGACTGTGCAGCAGTAGTCATGATAAAGCCTGTCTACTCTCATTTCTACAGTCTTCCAAACAATAATTCAGGAGTTACAAGACTGTGATTCATCTTTTAGCCTTGTTCAGGCAAGGAACTGGTAAGCACTTAGAGTTCCCTTGCTCTCTGGACTCACATAGAACATTACTGCTGGATAAGTTGATGTCTGCATCTCACGCTCTCAGAAATCAGTGCACCACACCCCCTGCCATCTTTCCAGACCGTGGTTTCAGCCCCAGATTAAGGGAAAATGTGAATATACTTTGCTTCACCTAAGCCATGAATTCAAAGTAAAGTGGACGGCTGTCTTTTGGGCCATATCTAATATCTGAAGACTACTAGAATATAGTCACCACAGGCTGACTATGTAGTTCAATGGTAGTGTGCTTGCTTAGCATGTTTGAGGCCCTGGGTTCTCCACCACTATAAAAATGTATATATACTCATCCCTTGATATAGGCTAGGGACTGGATCCAGGGTGTTCTATGGATACTGAAGTTTGCAGATACTCAAATTCTGTGAAAAGAATAATGTTACTTTTTCACAGACTTATGCATATCTTCCCATACATTTGGAACATCTCTATGTAATATACAGTATTCAATACATGATATCTAAATGGTTGGGAAAACATATTGTTTTAGAGAATAACAGCAAGTATAGAAAGTTGACCTGTTCAGTTTTGAAGCTTTTTTCTTCCAGAAAACACTTTACCTACAGGTTAAATGTATGGATGCACAACCAACATGTACGAAGAGGTGGCTATAGTTGTTACATAAGTGAATTCTGAAGTAAACACTCTCCAAAAATCAAGAATCCAATGCTGTTTCCTACCTCATAAACATAGAATTGCATCTCATTGCTTTACTTAACACTTGATTCACTTGTATCTGTACCTTAATCATGATTCCAGAAACAATTTATAACTCCCAAATGGCCTGTTTATGACCATTCTAGTCTCAGAGAGAAAGAACAACAGGTAACATTTAACAAACTGTTGCTATAGGTAAGGTTCACAAATGAAAATTTTGCACGAGTTATATTAAAACTTCATGACTGCTATAATGAGGCAGTTATATTGAGACAGTAATTTGCCAGAGGTTACATGATAGTTGACAGGTCATAGAGCTGTAAAAGTTAGGGATAATGTTCAAGTGTGAGGCTTTTAGGTTTACAGCAAGATGGAATTTTGTCTTTATGTGTTCATTTAACAATTCCCCAGATGAAGGACTAGAGCGATGGTTCTTAACCTTCCTAGTGCTGCGCTCTTTAAAACAGTTCCTCATGTTGTGGTGATACCTGGACATTAAATCATTTTCATTGCTACTTCATAAATGTTATTTTGCTACTGTTATGAATTGTGATGTAAATATCTGATATGAGATGTCTGTTAAAGGGTTCTTCGACCCTCAAAGGCTCCAGAATCCACAGGTTGAAAAAAGCTGGGCTAGAACTTTCCAGCTGCCTACAAGGTCCCTCAGGCACCTTCCCAAGAAGTGTCTTTTAAAAACAATAACCCCTGTGGAGGATGTAAATGGAACAGCCATCATGAGAAATTATGTGGGGTTTCTCAAATTGTTAAAAATAGAAATTGCTACCAATCCAGCTACCCACTACTGGATATCAATCCAAAAGAAACAAAATCAGTATCTTAGAGAGATACCCACATCCTATTTCCATTTTAGTACTATTCACAAAAGCCAAGATAGGGACTCTCTCTCTCTCATACACACACACACACACACACACACACACACTCCCTACATGCATTTATCCTTGTCATTACTGTATCCAAAGATACAGATACAGGAGTACACACTTGGATATGTGGATGTTGTTCAGCATCCACCAAAAGAATTTCTTCCTGATTCTGATATGAATAGAATTAGATGGTATTATGCTAATGATTCAGACAGAGAAAGAAAAACACCACACAATTTCATTCATAATGTGTAATAAAAAGAAATTCAAAGAAGCAGAAATAGTTCCATGGATGAAAGGTAGAAGAAATAGGATGTTGGTCAAAAGGTGTGGAACTTCATGTATGCAGGATATGTTCTAGAAATCTAACAGGCAGCGTGGGCAATAAAACTGATAATACAGCTCTGTGTACTGGGAATTTTGTAATAGCATATCTCTCAAGTTTTCTCACCATTAGAAAAACATATTGATGTGACCTTAGCTCATCTGCAGTGATTACTTCCACATATGTACATTCAAAAACATCATTTTGCATATCTTAACCATACAACATTGACATCCAAACCATTTTACTGTGTAAACACTATTCAAATATCTTGCCACCTTGTTACTCTCTTCTAAACTTGAAGTTCACTGAAGTAAAATCACACAGTGATTTTCCATATAGAAACTGGTTCAAAATTATGCCATGTGCCTTACCTGCTCATTGTATGTAGTACCTCACTGAATGGATTTGTCACAATTGATTCATGCATACTACAGTTGATGATGCTCAGGTGTTTTTTCAGTTTCTGTATTTTGTGAATGATACATTAATCTATGCATATTTCAATAGATAGAAATACTGATTTCTCCTGATCATATGCTCAGGTTTGGACCTGTTGGGTCAGGGAGTGTTGGATTTTGAGTCCTGAATTTTCTGGCCCCACTATTATCAACTGTGCAATAACTACTATTTGACTCTCTGTGAGTGCTGTGAGCAGGCTCTTAGGTCAATCAAGAACTTTCCATTAGCTTAGCTAACAACAGAAGGGAAAGTTTTATATTTGTTCAACAAATAGAGAGTCTTAGATTATCATTACATAGCTGACGTACCACAAAGTATGTGGGACATCTGGTATCCTCTCTTTGGAAAAACTGTAATAACCCCATCTTTGACAGACTTGCTTTACTCACTGAAATGTATACAGTAAGAGGAAGGTGAGCAATTGATTCCTCATTTACTTGTACTCTGTAATTAGCTAAGAAAGAAACTAATCAATTTAAAACCAATTTCCATAGTCTTCCATGCACAGCATTTGATTGCGGACTTGAATTTGCTGAACAAAAAGTGAAGCTAGCTAATCTCAATTTGTATTTCATTGAGTAAATGCCAGATATTGATTCCTGCAGCTTTCTGCTGGAGAGGCAACACGCCTGTCATTCTCTAAGGTGGAAGAACACAGTCTTGGTGTTGTTGAAATAGGTGTAGGCTAGGCGTTTCACTTACTTTAGGATGATGAAATATTTACCAACAGTGGAAGGAGAAACCTCTGCCAGCTGCCGCTTCTTTCAGATTCTTAACTCATCCTAATGTAATGTTCATTGATTCTCATTGGTGGGTGTTGCACAGAGCAAGACCTTTTGTAATGAGATGTTGGAAGATTGGGATAAAACTCACTTTACAGGCCAACTCAATTTTCTCAAGCTTTCTTGAACTCTTGACAATGCAACATTACATTTGAGTGTTTTGACCTGTATGCTGCAGAACCGTTTTCACGGCATGCCCCGTTTTTCTCCAGGAGTGATCCATGTAGCCATTGCCACAGGGTCTGTAAATGGTTTGACAAGCTGAAATGCCTTCTGCCCTGATGCAACATAGAATGTGCAATGTTGTGCTTTGTATGAACACTGGTACTTATATACAAAAAAAAAAATATGACATGAAGTGACAGAGAAAAAAGACTTCTTTCTCAAAAGAAATGCAATAACTCCAACCAAGACCTCCATCTCTTTCTATCTTCTCATGTAACATGTCAATAATAGTCCTTACTGTATTGGGGTTTTTGTGATGGCTAACTGAAGTAGTATGTATAAATGCATAGACCAATGCCTTGTTTGTTAGTGACATCACAATATACTTCTCCTTGCTTAAATATAGTTTCCCATTCCAAATATTACTATACTTTACTTCTATCTTTTCTTCAAGTATATTTAATTTTCTGTCTCTCTGTTGGTTACTATTATAATTTTTAAAATCGAATTTATTTAATATATTTATTTATTTAAGAAACTGTCTTACAGGTCTGTGTTGTGTGTGAGCATATTTGCCTCTGTCCTCTCCCTACTTTCCTCCCTTTCGGGTTCCTCATCCTGATAATTATCTTTGTTCTCTTAGACAATTTTCTTTCTACTTTCACTTATATGGTCATCATTCCTCCTTACTTATGGCTGAAAACATTTTCATTGAACATATATGCCAATTTTACTTATTCATTTCCCTGTTGTTGCACTTCTGGGTTGGTTGCCTAATTTGACTCTCATACATAAGGCTGCAGACAACATGGATACACAGGTACCTCTGATATGTTTCCTTGGAATTAGTCAGGTAAATAGAAATCTGTGGGATGGCTAGACCATCTATTTTAATTTTTGATACTAACTTTTCAAATAGATATAAATAAATATAAATAAAAAATAAATTCCCAAGGGACACAAAGAGTGTTTGGGGGGAGAAAAGGTCTTCTCCTGTAGGCTTGGATGGCCTGGAACTTACAAGGTAGTCCAGGATCAAAAGTCCTTAGACTCTTGATCCTCCTGCCTCAGCTTCTGGAGTTGGTGGGATTACAGTGTGCAACATAGTAGTTCTCAGTAGAAATGCATTGTACACTGAGTGCTTCTCTTACAGTTACAGCTGGTTATATTGTCTATGTTTATATTTCAAGCCAGCAGGGATCTTTATAGACATATAAGGGTGCTTATGTGGAAAGATCAGTATTCAGTAATGTAAATAGTATCTTTTGTTCAAGAATCACAATAATCTAACAAAACATGTTATCTCACCTTACCTACCTTGTCACGTATTAATATTCTATTTAAATAAGCCTGCAGGTAATCTATCCTTACCTCAGGTACCCATGATGCAGTTGTGGCAACACCATCAGGAAACATGAAGTAACTAACAGCAAACGATTTGCTTTACACTCAGGTTTGCAGCTGGAGACAGGATGGATAGGAATGCATTTGTAAATAACAGGGAAATCTTCCGGGAAGGACTCTAATGCGGATCCAGGAAAACCTGTAGCAATTCCCTACTGCATTAGCCAGGGTTCTCTAGAGAAACAGAATTTATATTATATATAAACATATATATATATATATATATATGAAATCTATTAATATGACTTACAAGTTGTGGTCCAGCAATTCAGCATTGACTGTCTATAAATGGAAATTTCAAGAATCCATCAGTTGCTTAGTCTTCAAGGTCAAAGGTCTTAGCTAGTCTTCATTATAAGATGGAATCACAAAAAAGCAGTCTCTACTGCTAGTGAAGGGGTAGACTTCCTAGTAGGGCGAGGGCAAGCAGGCAGAGTGAAAGCTTCCTTCTTCCATGTCCTTATATAGTCTTCCAGCAGAAGGTGTGGCTAAGATTAAAGGTGTGTCTTCCTGCCTCAAGATCCACATTAGAAGTGGATCTTTCTAATTCAAATTAAGCAACAATCCCTCACATGTGCCCTCTATATTTAGATTTTAGTTAATTGCAGATACAGTCAAGTTGACAATTAAGAATAGCCTACACATCTACTTAAGACCAGTATATATACAAATATTTACAAGTGTTTGACATTTCCTGCATCCTTCCTGCTTTTATTTTCTCTCTAGTCTCACCAGTCTATGTCCCCTAGAGCAGGTATAGAGCAGCTATGCAGGCAGACAGTTCAAGCTGTGATTTCTTTCAGATGGCCCCAAGGCCAGAATATTCTTGAAGAATGTTAAAGAGACAGGCCCCTGGAGTAAGCTGATTACCTGAAAACCCTCTTCTTCATTTTGTCTATCATTTCATTTTCCACGTAGGCTTTTCCTCAAAGAGACACTGGTCTGCATGCCTAAAAGCACACATCCTAGCATTTAGATTGCAAATGAATTGTGATTCTCATTTTATGCATCAATACCTTGAGGCTTGATTGGTTGGTTGTTTTGATTCTGTTTCTCACAGAAAGATCTATTTCTTCTGTTGGAGAAGAGGGGTCCTGAGTCTGCGTTCCTGAGAGCTGGGTCATATGATATGATCAACTGACAAAGATAATAAGTATATGACCCTGAGGTGTCCTAAGGGACAGTGTTCTGGTCCTTTCCAGGGTAATATTTTCTCCTATCCCTGCATGGACTATCCAGAGCATGGGATGTTCTTTCTTCATTAAATGTCCATACCAGGCATTAGGTGGAGTAATAACTAACTAATATAGTGTGGATCTGCATGTGTACAGCCATACCAAATGGCAACTGCCATGATTATTTCCTCTGCACATAAGAAAACTGAAGAAAAATTAATACTACTGGTCATAAGGCTGGAGTGTGGTAGAACTTCAATGCCAGGCCACACCTTCTGGCTCAACACAGCAGTCACCTTACCTACAGCCTTTCTCTCCTTCAGCTTGTTAGTTCTTTACCCGATTATGTCTAGAGGTCTAGAAATCCAAGCACTTAAACTCCCACCTAGGAGTTTCTTTGTTCAGGTTACCAGGGGCAAATAAACAGCTGGAAGGAATTTTCACCCACTGGAAGCTGTGAATTGTTTCCTGGCTGAGCATCCTTCATCTGCCATGATGGCTCCTGATAGACAGGATAGGTCTTGAAACAGGGGAACCTTTCTCCCTCTCTCATTGGCACTTCTTTTGAGGCACTGTGCTGTTTAGGGCCCTGTTGAGATTTTGATTAAAAAAGACAGATATTGTGCAACTTACATTAAAGTTTTTTTTTTCCGTCTTTCCGTCTGTAGCAAAATGTGGGTTCCTGAAACTTTCTCAAAGGAATTTAATTTCCCATGACTACTGGCAAATTTGATTTTGAGTTTTACATAAAACACCAGAAAATAGTGGTCTGATCAGAGGCTATACTTCTAACTCAATGAATCTTTGATGCAGCTTTACCTGTTTGCAACCTATTCCTTTTTGTTGCAGGCGTTAAACCACAACTTTCTAAAATAAAGCTACATTTAAAGATAATAGTATCTAAAATGCTTGACTTTCCTTTGTCTCCCCACCCCCGATTATGAAAATGCCATTTGGCTTTTTTTTTTTTTATTTCTTCAAGTTACAACTCAATCACAATTCCCTCCATACTCCCCTTGTTTTTTATGATGCTTGCTAAAGAGGAAAACATTTTCTAAAATCTAGACACTGTGGAAATTTGGTTTGAAAGTGCTCAGTGAACAATAACTAATGTTAGGGTAAAATATTATATACCCAAATAACTCTGTAATGCTCTGATGATACTGTTCCCGGTGTGTGGGTGTCTCTCTGTGTGTATATATATATATGCATGTGTATGTCTGTGTGTCTTCATATGTTTGTGTGTGTGTTTGTGTGAGTAGTCTGTGTGTGTGTGTGTGTTTGTGTCTGTATGTCTGTGTAAATGCATGGATCTTAGTGTCCTAGTTTTTATATAGATTATTTTATATATATATAATTTATGTTAACTAACTCTAAGATGATTGTCACAGTCTCTGTCTCTGAGTCTCTGTCTTCCCATTTCTTATTCCCTCCCTCTTAAATACAGCTAATATTCCCTGCTCCTTAGTGCTTTTTTAGTGTCGAACCTAAAGTAAGTAGATGCGTAAAGTCAAACGCACAATTTTGATTTGTTTTGGGATTTGCCTAATGAAGTGTGTTAGCAAAGAGGCCAGTTAAGCAAACAGCCATTTCTGAGTATGAAGCTCCATTTTCCACCACGTTTCCAGACCCCTGAAATAATCTCGGCTAGGGTATCTATTTAAATGTGACATTTCTGTCATTGATATGAAAATCTTCCCCTTGAAAAGTCTATCATTTTATTTCTAAGAACCCACACAGTCACATGGTTATATCATCCAACCAATCTCCACATTCCTTCAGAAAGGTCATGGTAAACTTGGGTAGTGATTAATCTACATTACCACAATAGTGAGAATAAGATGCTTCAGAACTATTGACTACAAAAGTCACACTTATAAACTCCATTTAATCAAACAAATACAGAAAAATGGAAAGAATCTAGTTCCATGACATGAAAGCTTTTTAAAATAACTGTTTTTGGCTGGAACCAAGCAAACGAAGGAAGGGGATTATTTAAATTTACTAACCCTCAGACCTTCATAGTCTGAGGGTTAGTAAATTTATTTACTTGAATTTCTTTGCAAGAAAAAAAAAAGGTCATTAAAGGCGTGTTCTACCAGCCCTGAAACTTGTCTTTGGACTTGTGTAGCTCTTCTCTGAGTTTTCCTTCTTGTTAAACACACGTTCTTCTCAGAAGGGAAGGAGACATCCCTGTCTGGGGACAGATGGAGGCCCAGCTGTGTGTCAAAAGGTATCTTTGCTGTGACCATCTGACCATGCTTGTGAGTGCTTATCAAATGGCAGTTCACAGCATGGTGTAAAGAGATGGACTTTCACTGTTACTTATGAGAAAGAGCTTGGGTAGTTTGGGATTGGAAAGGATATACCATGACATTATACTACATGGTTTTCATTTCCTTTTCTCTTTATACTTAAGATGGGATAGACTTAGGGGGAATCCAAATTCTCTATACTGTTGTGCAAAGTGAAAGTGGGTAAGCCTTGACCTCATGCTTCTAATGACTAGAATGATATTTGAGGGTCACAGCCAGTCTTAATTTTTTAAAATAACATTTATTATTAATTCAAATTACATCTTAGTCTCAGTCCCCTCTCTCCTCCCTCCCGTTCCCAGCCTCCTACCCTCTACTCTCTCTCCCATCTATCCTTCTCCTCTAGTGTGGAGTGCCTCCATATGTCAGCCCCCATCGGTTCATCAGTCACGTGAAGGCTAAGAACTTTCTCTTGCTTTGGGGCCCAACATGGCAGCTCAGCTAAGGTAACATATCCCACTAATAGGTTATAAAGTCCATCACTAAGACTGACCCCCCCTTGCTAAGGGATTTGTATGACAACAAAATTGTCTATAATTTATATTTATATGGGGGGTCTAGGTCTAATCTAAGCTTTCTTCTTTTTTTCGATTAGTGTGTCAGTCTCTATAAGCCACTCCTACATTGGTTGGTTCTGTTGATCTTCATGTGTTGATTTTGACCCCTCCTGGTCTCTCTGTTCCTCCTCCCTCTCTTATATAGGACCCCTAGAGCTCCACCTAATGTTTGACTGTGTTTCTTAGCCTTTTCTTTGTTCTGCTACTGAGTGGCATTTCTCATAGGATAGTTATATTAGGTTTCTGTTCCTTTGGGTCTGTGGATTGTAGGATGGTGAAAGCATGCAATTTGCAACCAAATGGATGGAACTAGAAAAGCTCATCCTGAGTGAACTAACCCATACCCAGAAGATAAACATGGCATGTATTCACTCATAACTGGATTTTAGACATATAGTACAGGATAACAATTCTACAACCCACACTCTTAAGTTTTAATGCATCATTAAGGGTAAAGAAGACAACATACACACAAATGATTATCTGTAATCCCTTGGACAAACTGGATGAATCATTTTAATTTTTCCACTTCTACCTTCACGGGGTTAGCTGATAGACATGGGGGTCATTCCTTCTTCTGCATATTGTAGATGGTTTTTGGATGCCAAATTAACACATCATGGACCTATATACCTGGAATGAATTATCCTCCCCGGGACCTGGGCCTCTGTCTGAGGACCAGCATGTGGGGAACTAGTGAGACCTAGTATATTCACATTGTGCTGATACTAGGGGTCTTCTCCACTCCCTCTCTTTCAGCTCCTGTCTTATGTATTTGGAGACTGTATTATGTATTATGCAAATTCAAGCTCAGAGCTTGTTTCATTTTTCTGACAGGCTGTTTTATTTCTCTATTAGATTGTCTCCCTTTACATAATATCTCTGTATCTTCTATTATTTGAACATTTAAATGTTTAATTATAGAAAATACAAAGCATGAAATTTGGCATGTTAGCTATTTACATTAAAAATTATTATTATCATGCTGTTATTAGGGAGTGTGCGTGTGTGTGTGTGTGTGTGTGTGTGTGTGTAACATGTATGTACCAGGACAGTATGTGTGTAGCGCAAAGAACAACTTTTGGAGTTGATTCTTTCCTTTAACTGTTGGTTCTGAGATCAGATTCAAGTAATCAGTCTTGCACAGTCAGTGTTTTTATCCTCAGTCATCATCTTGCCAGCCACCATCTTAACCATTTTTAAGTGTACAGCTCACTAGTATGAAGTGTGTTTGCATAGGAATATTCCAGCAAAGTGTATTTACTAAATTTCTAATATATGTACATATCTTAGTATGCTTTATATGCATATGCTTGCATATATTTTAAATATGTGTGTGTGTAGTTTATTCAAACTCTTCTATGTTTTCACATATTCCAAGAAGTGGCAAAAGTTTTAACTTATATGTGGATTCTCATATGTCTGGTATAAATTCAGCTTTCTCTGGGATAACAACTAAAAAGAGTAATGAGAGTAAAATAATCTACAACGAAAGGCAAATGAAAGAGAATATAAAATAAAGATAAATTAAAAACTTGACTAGTTCAAAGGAAGGCATGAAAGAATATATCAACAATACATATATAGTTGAAATGTTAATGAAGTATCATATATATACATATATGTATATATGTATATATTTATATATATAATCTGCCAAGTCTATATAATATTATTTGCATGTATAGGACTTTAGGGCTGACCACTCGGTATTAGACAACCGACTAGGGGTGCTATATGGAGAAGATGATTTTCTCTCCCTCTCAATATACCTTAGGTTTCTTTAGTTCTTTGTCTAGGGTTTGGGCCCCATGACCTACCTCCTTTCCAGGTTAGGATGTCTACTGGTGTTGTCCCTGCTCATATCTTGTTGTTTCAATTCTACATATGATATAACCTTCATGAAGAATATTCTTACTATTTTTATAGAGTCAATATTTATTTAGTTTGGTTCATTCATTTGTCTTCTGTTGCTTTCAGTGCTTTCCTGCATTTTTATAATGTATTCTGCTTAAAGAAGTTGCATTACTAACTCTAGATTTTCTGGCTATTAGTTTCCCGTATTGAATTTTTCTAAAAACACCTTCATTTCCTTTTCATTTAAAAATGGAATTTTGGCGCTGTAGAGATTGCTCAGTGGTAAAGAATACTTGTTGCTCTTGCAAAGGTCCCAGGTTTGGTTCCAAGCATTCATGCTCTTTTATGAATGGCTTCCCTTATCAGTTATATTTATGAGATCCACTGAGGTTATATGTATGATACAATTGTGTTAATCTGTACACTATTCTATTGCATGGCTATATAAATATTTATCCATTTTGCTATATGACTGGCAAATTTGGTTGACTACATGTAGAAATGGTCATAGATATTTTATTATGAAACCCATGTCCTTCCCATGTAGCATATATTCAGATTCTCCCTACCATCTCTGAAGTTAAAGAATTTGAGCATCAATTCCATGTCCAAAGTTTCACTGGCACATGACTTCCAAGAAGACAAAATTTCTTAGTAGCTGTGAACTTGTGAAACCAGACAAATGATGTGCTTCCAATACATTTACAGTAGAATTGACAACAGATGGGAATTTCCTTTTCAAAGTTGGGGAACTGCCTAGAAAAGTGAGTGCTGGATCCCAACCAAATCCTAAATCCATCTGGAAAATTCCATTAAGTCCATAAAGCTAAAGAATAATCCTATTCGGCTTGGCCCTTTGCCTTACAGTCTTATTGGTATGGTACTGTCACTTCTATTGTTCCAAGTCAAAGCCGACTAGGTAGAATCTTCCACCTCAAGGCATTGAATGGTAGTAGTCTGACTAGTGGAAACCGGGGAGGATATATCCTTGCCTCTGAGGACTGTGTGCTTTGGGACTAAATTACCTTCAAGGATATTCATCATTTTTCTTGAGGGATATTTTCCTGGTTGAATAACTGTATCTCTTCATCTCTTTTCTGGGGGAATCCATCCTGAGACAGCATTCCTGCAGTTTGCTCCATGTCTGTCTAGGCTGTTTCTGCCGATGTAATCCCATCTCCATTCTGGGTCCTTGCTAAAATAGCTACAAAAATACATGGTTAATCTCTTTTTTAAGTGATTGTTCATCACACCTGGGCATTTCCTGTAGATTTTATTTGTTTGTTTGTAGTATGGACAGATAACAAAAATTCCTAAAACTCTTAGGTCCTTGTTCTTTGTTTTTGCTTAGCAGTTTATTGTGTGTGTGTTTCTCCTCTTTCATTTAAGTGTACACATAAGGAGAAATTAGGCCACACCTTCAGCACTTCCTTTAAAAGTCTCTTCAGATAATTATGCAATTTTATTGCTCAGCAAATTCTACCTTCTACAAAACACTGGAAAACAACTCAGCCACATTATTTGACTCTTTAACAAGAACCACCCTTCTCTCCTCTCTCACAATAGGCCCTTTCCTCTGAAACACCATTAGAATCATGTTTAATGCTTCCATTCTCACTGAAAGGGCCTCTGCCCCTTACCTGGGACCAAAGCCACTTACATATCTTTAGAGATTAATTTGATAGCAATCCTTCTTGCATTGCACAGGTGCCTATTACTGAAATTCCGTGGTCTTGGAGCCTAACGGAAAAATCCACGGACCCACAGTTGCAACAAGACTGTATTGGGCTGCTTTCACCAAATTTCCTGTCTTTGCTTTGAAGAAGGCTGTCTTCTCACTGTTCCTTCAGATACCCTTTGCTCTGTGTGTCTCCATCTCTGCGCTTATCCTTTTTATAGAAGAAAACCAGCCCTGTTGAATTAGGGCACCGCTCTTAAGACAGCACAACATTCAGTCTTCAGTTACCCCCCCACCCCTTTTCTCAAGACAAAATCTAATGTAGCACAGGTTGGCCTCCAACTCTCGATGTAACTGACTCTGATCCTCTTTCTTCCACTCTAGAGTGACGAAATCACAGGCACAGGCCTTTATATTCTATTTACATGACAGCAGAGAGCAAACCCAGGGCTTTGTGCATGCTAGACAAAGACTCTACTGATTGACTGATTGAGCTATGACCTCAGCCCTTTAATTACTTCCTTCAATGCCTCATTTCCAAATACAGTGACTTGGGGGCCAGGCCTTTGCCATATGAATATTGAGAGGATACATTCAGTATGCAGTGGGGCTCAAGTCATACTTTCACTCCAGTGTGTGTGTGTGTGTGTGTGTGTGTGTGTGTGTGTGTGTGTGTGTGTGTGTGTGTGTTCATGTTCCTGGGGCCTCTATTCTGCAACATAAGCTAGTTTTCCTATTACAGCATCATTACAATAATGATTCAATAATGAAAAGTAGTACAACAAACTAAGATCCCAGCTTTGCTCTTTTTGATGACTCTGATTGTTTGTTCATTGCACTGCTGGGGATTGAACCCACAGCCTGAAAGAAACTAGGTAAGAATTGTCATGGACCTGCATCTCTAACCCCATCTACTTAATTTTGATCCTGCGTTTTCCTAGGACTATCCATTGAGTTTTGTAAGCATATTAGCATTTTAATTTCAGTTTTATCATGACTGTTAGTTTTGATCAATGCTAAATATTTCTCTCTTATCTAGAGGTCTTGAACTTGCTTTTTAAAGATGTAGTTTGAGGGATTTTATTTTATTTTGGGGGCAGTGTTGCAAAGCATCTTTCTATTTTTTCATTGCCTATAAGCTGTTTCCATTGTGTATAGGCTTTTAGCTTAGGAGGTATTTTCTTTTGCCGTTTAAAGATGTCATTCCTTCATCTTCTGATAGTCATTATTTTGTTTTTGAAAAGTCAGCATCAGTCCTATGGTTGTTTCTTTGAAGGTTCTATTGTTGTACTTTCCTTGGCCACTTTTCAGAGTTTTCTGTCTTCTCAATAGTTTTACTATGCTAGTTTCCAATGATTTCTACACATGGTTTATGGTTCTTAATGTTTGTGCCCTTATCAATCTCTCTTCTTCAGTCTAGAGTAGTCATGTGCTTCACATTTGAACAAGAAAGTCTACCAGCTTGGATGCAGAATGACTTCCTAGACCCACATACTAGAAATCTCACTGCTTAGTGCCCTCTTGGCTCCCTTACTCTCAATAAACAACCCAGAAAACTGACTGATGTGAAGAACAACTGCGCTGAGGCTACTGTGGTAGAAGAGAATCAAGTCTTGTGAAACAGATGTCTAAGATCTTAGACAACAGGTTTCTATGAAGGGAGAGGACGAGGGAAGGAGAGCAAGAGAAGGGAAAAAGAGGAGAGAGGGAAGAGATGGAGGTGGAAGAAGAGACAGCGAATAGCAGGAGGGAGGGAGGGAGAGAAACAAATGCCCCTTAGGAAATATAATGGACATTGTAGGTGGATGGGAACAGGAGGAATCAGGTGGGGGGACGATGGAGGGAGAGACTACTAGAAGAGACAACTGGAATGGTATAGCATCTCTGGGACAAGCTAGAAACTTAGGGGAATGGAAACTCCCAGGAATCTATGAGAGTGACCCTAGCTAAGATTCCTAGCAATGGGGGATATGGAGCCTGAAATCTCCTGTAATCACGTAAGGCTTCCAATCGAGGGATTGGGACACCAACCCAGCCACAAAACCTTCGGCCTGCAAGACCTACAATTCCTCTTACCTACAAGATATTCTGGGGTAAAGATGGAACAGAAATTGAGGGAGTGGCCAACCAATGACTGGTTGAGCTCGAGACCCATGCCATGAGAGGGAGCCCACCTCTGACACTGCTAATGATAGTTTGCTATACTTGTGGAGAGGAGCCTAGCATGATATTCACCAAAGAGGCTTTGCCTAACCACTTATGGAAATAGATGCAGAGACCTACAGCCAAACTCTAAGCAGAGGTAGGGGAATCCTCTGGAAGTAGGGGAAAAGGATTGTAGGAGCCAGAGGGGTCAATTATACCATAAGAATATCCACAGAATTAAGTAACCTGGGCCTATAGGAGGTCACAGAGAGTGAACCTCCAACCAGAGAGCCTGAATGGGACTCCCCTAGGCCTTGGCACATATGTTACAGTTGTGTAGTATGGTTTTCATGTGGGACTCCTAGCAGTAGAAGCAGGGGCCATCTCTGATTCTGTTGCCTGCATCTGGGACCCTTTCTTCCTACTGGGATGCCTTGTCCAGCCTAAATAGGAGAGGATGAACTTAGTCTGTATCTATCTATTTATCATCTATCTATCTATGTATCTTTCTATGTATGTATCTATGTATATATCTATTGTGTATCTATCTATGTATCTATCTATCTATCTATGTTTACTTATTTATTCACTTTGCCTCTTGGTCACAGCCCCTCCCTCTCAGGTCCCACCCTCCTACCTTCTTCCCCCATATTCTCTCCCCTTCTCCTCAGAAAAGGGAAGTCCACTCCAGTACTATCCCACCTCAGCACATGAAGTCACATCAGGACAGAGTGGTATGCACTTAGTATTACTGAAACTTGATATGTCAGGGCTGGTTGATATCTATGGGAGGCCTCCCCTTTTGTGAAGAGAAAAAGAGGATGGGGGTGGAGGGGAGATTAGGAGAGGAGGGGGAGGATACTGCAATCAGGATGCAAATTTAATCAAATAAACAATTAAAAAATAGAAAGAAATATCCTTTCAAGGCTTATCTGCCCCCAGTGACCCACCCATCTGTCTAGGCCCCATCCACTCACAGCCCATTCTGTTAGGATGTCCTCAATGATTTGTCTATTGATGAGGATAATGCTCACATAATCTAATTGTCTCTCAACAGCACCGCCAGCTGAGGACCACATCTTCAACACATAAGAGAAACAGCAGAAAAAAATTCTAATTTGCAGCAGATGTCAGAAAACATGAAGGAGCAAAGGCTTATTAAGAGTAAGAGTAAGCTATCAGCCGTCTCCTGACTTAACAAATTGAAAAGGTTGTTGTATAATGCCCAAGTTCAGAGCAAAGATTATCTCAGGATTAAACTGAAAGACACATCTTTAATATTTCAGAAAGATTTAGGGGTGTGCCTTAGAGACATTTTTTATTTTTACTGGATTAAGTTTTTTTAATTGAAAATAAATTTAAATATATTCTGATCACAGGTCCCTTTCTCCCAATCTCCTCCCAGATTTTCCCCACCTTTCCAACTTCATGCCTTTCTCTCTCTCTTAAAAAAAAACAAGCAAATAAAAGAGACAAATAAATAAGGATAAAACAAAAGTAACAGACTAGCAACAAAAAAGAAGAAAAAAGAGAAAGTAAGAAAGAACATGACAAACACGCATGCAGACACAGACATACTTGCAGACACACACATGCAGATACACAATGCACACACGTGCATGTACACACACATGCACACACACACACATGCACACACACACATGCACACACACACACACACACACACACACAATTGAAAAAAACAAAAGCATAAAAACTCAACACCGGAAATCAGAACATACAAGCAAAAAGTGCTGGAAAGAATAAAAGGCCAAAACAAACAAAAAACTCCAAAAATTTCTCTGAGTTTGTCTCGTTTTGGCCACTTGCTGCTGGCTGTCCTTAAGAGTAGGGAATACTAATTCTCCCTCCCTCAACAGTTCTAATTGTCTAAAGCTCTTCATCTAGGGGTGAGGTCTTTTGAGATTTTTCTCACCCACTTTGGGATGTCATCTGGTGTTATCATTGTTGAATTCTTGTTTAGATAACATATCATTGATGTTTTATCTAAAAAATGTTTTTAAAAATGTAACTTATATCTGGTTGCAGTGATATATGGCTATAATATGGATCCTCAGTAGCCTGAGGCAAGAAGATTTGAGTTCAAGATCAGTCTGAACAACGAAGAGAGTTCCAGACCTGTGTGAGCTGCACAGAATGCCTCATCTCAATGAAACAAAACAAACTTTGATTTGATGGTCCCTACCTTCCATGGTAAATGTGAACTACCCATCCAGTACCAACTTCATGCTCCTCTCATTTTTTCTTTCTTTGTTTCTGTTCTCATTATGTATCATTCTGTTTCTTGGTAATAAGAAGGGCAATAATAAGACATTTAATGACTGTGTAGCATGGTTGCCAATCAACCAGAACTATCTGATCATTTATAACAGTGTCTGACCCATTAGAAAGACTGTTCAGCCAGTCATTAGAGGAGCAGCCAGGAGCAGCAGATTTGGCTGTTCCTTTATATAGAAGATGAATGCCAACTCTGCTCACTGCCATCTGTTTTATTTTATTTTATTACAACATTTCTCGCTTCCCTTTCATCC
>CAJQZJ010032746.1:3406281-3463379 GCA_907164525.1 Lophiomys imhausi
ACACACACACACACACACACACACACACACACACACACACACACACATGACAGAGAGAGAGAGAGAGAGAGAGAGAGAGAGAACAACTGAGAGTATAGTCAGGAATTATAATGTATTTACCACACGCTACAGGAACAGTGAGGAAATGGCAGGTTGTGACCAGACAGCATTTGGAAGTGTAAAGATGGGGATCAAGAAAGGTTTAATGGAGGAGTTAATAGTTGAAGTAGGTCTTGCAGGTTGAAGAGTGCATACCCACCCAGAGAAGGAATAGAAAGGGAAAAGACCCAAGAACTGTGCAAGCGAAGGGCCCCAGGGACCTGGAATAAGGTTATTAACCATAATAAAATATAGAGATGATGTTGACATGAGACTTTCTCAGCATTGGGGAGTCTAATGGGTTCATGTTAGTACTAAGAATGTTCCATATTAGTCAATCCACCACAGAACCCTTTGCCAGAGTCTCTTGTATGAATACTTGGAGCAATGTTTTCCCTGAAGCTGTGTGTCTTAACTAGACTCAGGATAAGCTGCTCCTCTTTGTCTGCTCTGGTATTTTCTCTGAGATTCTTTGAACTTGTTACTGCTGACTGTGTGCTCCATAAGAAAGTCCACTGCCTGAGCCAGGGAATTTGGTTGGTGGCCAAACCTTCCACTCTCAAAGTGCCAAGTATGTCTTGTGGTCTGTAACTGGGAATGAAGCAATATAGTCAGGTTGTGTTATCTCCTCTGTTGAATTTGTGTGTGGAGGTTGGGGGAAAGGGGGAGGGTATAGAAGGAGAGATAGACACTGGGAGAGATAGAGAGACAGAGACAGGGAGGAATACATACAGAGAGAAAGATAGACCCATGAAGTTTCATTTCTTTTTTGGGGGTGGGGAGCAAAAGGTTTATTTCACCTTATACTTCCAGGTAACAGTCCATCAATGAGGGAAGTCAGGACAGGAACTCAAGCAGAACAGGTAAGAACTTATAAGCAGGAGCTGAAGAGTCCATAGAAGCACACTGCTTACTGGCTTTCCAGTTCATTGCTTGCTTAGCCTACTTTTTTTTTATTGCATCGAAAACCATCAGCCCATGCATGGTACTACCCCAGTGATCTGTACCCTTCAATCATCCAACAGGAAAATGTACCATGGGTGAACCTACAAGCCAATATATTAGAGACATTGTATCAACTGAGTCTGCTCAAAATGACTCTGGCTTGTGTCAAATTGACATAAAATAATCAGAAACACCAAATTTCCCATTTTTCCTACTTTGCCACTTCATATCACTTCTATATGCTCTCGAAGTTTCATTTCTTACATTAAAATCTTGCAGATTTTCTGGATACCCTTCAACTTGCTTGCCAAACTCCTCCTTCAATAGGTTCAGAGTTATCCAATAGTATGCTAAACTGTTTCCTCTGGCTTTATTTCCTCCACTATTGCAGAGATACCAATACCAATGCACCATTTTCTTCCATTTGCTTTTGTCAATTAAATAAAAACCCAAAATGACTAGAAAGAAATTGATAATTGGCCAAAGGCTCTCTGTCTCATACCTGGATGGTTTTGTTCTCAACTTTGGTCTAGTTGGTGAGTTTTGAAAAATCTCTTATGGTCAAACAGAGGAATTGCTGGCATCTGAAAGATTGTTCCTGAACTTTACTGACTCTTCCTGGGATCTGGGAAGCCACTGAGGGCAGCCTTGTTTGTTTGCCTGCTGGCTGATAAAATTGAATTATCAAGTCTGAGTGTAGGAGAAGCCTTTAGATTTCAAAAGCAGATAGTTATGGTGGCAAGACCACATAAAGAACTGTAGGGGCATTAGGAGAAAGGATACAATTTGAAGGACAGCAGAGGAAAGAGCTGGGAGAGGGATAACTAGGGAGGAAGTGCTGGGAGTGGGGCTGAAAACATGGCTTGGAGAGAAACTGGAGACAGATCAGAAGTGGTAGCTGCTGGAGAGCACAAAAGAGATGGGGGTGAAACTTGTCTTGGGAGAGTTGAATGGCAGGTGGTGAGATGGTCATCAGCAATCTCATTTCCCATGGGGGCTAACTGGTTTGTCTGAGGTGAGTGGGACATACTGCTGGCAGAGTTCTGGCACTTATTGTGTTAAAAATACCCTGGTAGGGTTGTTTCTGCTTTGTTACCTCATAGGTAACAAGCCTTTTTCTATTATTAAAAAAAAACTTCACACAGAATATATTCAAATAGTTTTCTAAAATGTCATTAAAACTAAGAAGGTACTTAAAAGGACACATGAGAAGGCACATCCAACAAGTACAGAAATAAATTAGAGATGAGAAAAATATTAAAATACCTGACCTGCGTGGGTATCTGCATAATGTTTAAAATGATCTCATCCATTTAGTTCTAGTGTTTGGTGTCCTGATCTGAAATATGAAAAATGTTCTCACAATGGGGCAGGTGAACTGAAGGAGGCTATCTTAATATACAGTGAAATATAAATTAATAAGCTCTCTAAAGCTATTAGTAAAAGTACTGAAATACATTAGCAGGTGCTTGGGCTCAATGTTCTTTGAAATCAAATTTATTACCAAAGTTAATCTGGAAGGCATCAAATCTGTGCTGGGTAAAGGGGCCGACAACTGGGAAGATTTCACTGAAGTTCCAAATTGTAAGGGGACCAGAATTCATAATCCTCTGGGACAGGAAACCTGAGCACATGGGGAGTTAAGAAATGTACATCTTGGAAGAGGGTTGAAAAGAAATCCGGCCTGTTGCTTTTGAAAGAAGTGTCATTATTAGCTGAGTTGACTTAGTTATGAACAACTTCAAATCTGCTACAGTAGCCACCAAGATACACTTCCCTGACTTTCATATCAGCAGGGCTTCTACATTCAAAAGCTTGCTCCAAACCCATTCTTGCAGCAATTGCAAGCAGCACTGCCTTCCCATCTAGCCTGCCTACCTGCAGACACTTGACCTTTGCTCCTTTACTCCAGAGGCTCTACTTTTCTCAATCAGAGCATCTTGGAGATGCTGTGATTCGGATGTGCCAGTCTTCATTCATCAATCAGCATTCTCTTATGGCTTCTTTGTTATGCCATGGCTCCTTCCATTCACCTGAACAGGTTATCATGAAGAGGAGTATAAAGAGAAGGGGAAGGTGGAACACACTGCGATGCTCCAAATGTATCTCTTGTCCAAATATTTATCATACCTTTTTTATTTTGTATTCAAAAGAATATGTCCCTTAGCTAATTGACAGGCAACTTTCTGTGATGAATTCATAGAGCCACTCTCTTCCTTGTTATTGAAGCTAACAGTCTAGATGCTGTGTTTGGTTTTGATTTCAGCTCCTCTATCTTCTTGAATTCATAATCTTTAGATTCCCATCTACATTTATTCTCATTTTGGGAATTTATGCTAGCTGTTGTTTATGCCTCAAACAAGCCTTTCCAAGAATATGCATGTTGATATCTTTGCATGGATAATCCTCTCTTCCAGAAGTCTTTCTCTCCCAATTTAAAGTTACATAATTGAACACAGTTGCCAAGATGTGGGCGGTAAGCCCTCCTTGCCACATCGCTGTATCATAACTTTTCATTTGCTTTTCTGCTTCTTCATTACAAAAATGTAAGCTTCGTGGGAGCAAGGATTGTTCATGATTTGTTTTATCAAATATCAGTTAGTGTACAGAATAATGGGTTTATTCATGATATTTTCATACATGTACATTATTCTGCTCATTTTCATTTACCCTTCCTAATTTCTCTTCTTGCTTGTTCACATCCTTCTGCTTTCATGTCATATATGTGGACACACACACACACGCACACATACACACACACACACACACACATCTTGACCTCACATATGAGATAAAACATATAACATGATAATGTGATAATCAGTGATAATCAGTTCCTAGACAAGTGCCTGATACAGAATAAACATACTATTTACTAGATGGTAAAACAACCATTTATTCTCAGTCTTCAGTTCTTATGTGATAGAGCTTGAAATGTTAGTGTTTGTCTTAGGATGTTTGAGCAGTTTTCAGTTGCTCTTAAGTTATCCATTATAGAGGCGGGCTACTTGGATCACCTTTCAAGAAAGGTTTGACCTTCAGCTGGTAGGGATGTGGTCATTGGACCGGTTTCCAATATTAGTGCCATCAGAGTCCACCTCAACTTGGAAAAGTGGGACCACTTTCTTAGGTAGCCCTCAACTGAGGGGGAAAGAACAAGTTCTAATTTTTCCAAAGATTAGTAACCCTCAACAGGAAATATCTTTCTAACAAGAAACCTCTACTCTGGCTTTCCTGTGGACCAAGGTATGTCAGGACTGTACCACGGTCTGGGCTGCTCTCTCCCAGTTCTCTTTCTCTCCATTTTCCTGTCTCAGGGTTCAGGTGTGCACTATGGCCTGAAAACTTTGCTTGCTCTTGTCTTTTTTTTTTTCTTCTCTCTTTTGATCTTGCATGAGTTCAAGTTCACAGTACAGCCTCTTGCAATTCTACTTCCTCCCGCTGTGTGCTTGAGTGCTTCTCTGGGAACTAAAACTTGTGTTTGGATTACTACTAAATTATAATGAGGTCATTTTGCAATTATTATTATTAATTACACCAGATTTCAAACCCTGGGCCTTTTGTGTTTGTGAAGCATCTGATTGACAGTGGTTTACACTCAAACTCCTGACACTTTAGTGGAAATTATAAAAAGGTTATTTGCAATCTTCTGTTGTCTAAAGATCTTAAAGTACCTGAAGGTATTCACCTTGGACAATGGGATTTTTTTTTTTTTTTTTTTTTTTTGTCAACTAGGAACACATTCACCTGGGGAGAGGTTTAACTAAGGTATCATTTCCCAGGAATGATGATCATTAGGCTGATTTACATGGAGCCACAAAACTTCTACACAACTGCTTAGGAATCCTCATTAACTGCTAATAACAACAGTGGAGGTGAACAACCAATTATGGAGGATTTGCACTTTCCAAACAGTTTCTAAACAATTGACAGAACTACATGACTTGGCAGGGCTAGCAGCAGCAGCTTCAATGTAACAGAAGAGAAGCCCCAAATTTCTGAGGACTTCTCTAAGTTCTGAAGCTGTGACTCAGCTCATGAGCTTTCTGACTCCAAAGCCCCTTTCCTGTCATATGCACCATCATGCCTCCATCTGGAAGAGCACCGTCAATTAGAAATCCTATAGTGATAGGGAGGATATCAGATGAGAATTAAGATACCTACATTCTAAAGAAAAATGTTTGATTTATGATCAAAATTTGAACAATAACAAGCTGGCTGCATTCACTAACATGACCCTGTGTTAATTCTCCACCCTTGTCACTAACTGACAAGTGGAACTTTTATATAAACGTGGCTGAGAGAATTGTATTCAGTCATTTTTGCTTTCTTATTTTGTTTTATTTCAATTAAATAGTCCAAGGAGATTACCTTGTTCTGTATCCATTCTATCTCCTCATCTAGAACTGTCTTCTTGTTGTATAGAAGATGTGATTGTTCGAAGAATCACATTTCCCAGGCTTCCTTGCAGCTGGGGCTCTTCCCGTGGCACAGTGCTACTAATCAAGTGGATACATATGCAGCTTTCATCTGGGACTCATCCCTTCTGCTGTCACAGCTGTGACAGAGTCCACAGGGTTCACAAGTGAATTGTCATGGCAGCTACTTTCTTTGTCACCCAGTTTTGGACTGATATTTCTTGAGAATAACTTCTGAAAGCTCATGGAAGAACAATTGGTTTATAGGTTTGGCTGCCTTTCCTGTGATCCGGTTATGTATGTATGTATGTATGTATATATGTGTGTGTATGTGTATATATATGTATATATATGTTCACTGCATTCTGGACTACTACATTTACTATGATTTAAACTCACTAGATTATGTAGTTTAAGTTGAAGACTTGGAGCTATACAATTCACAGTGGTGCCTGGCTTGAGAGGAATGAGGAGCCACTTGTACAAGAAAAGGCAAATTTACAAGTGCCAAAAGAATCTTATTTTATTTGTTGGTAGTTGTACACAATCTAAACCTGAAGCATGGGTTTCCATAGATCATCCTGCTATAACTCTCACCACTTTCTTCTTTCACTTGCCCAGTATTATGAGCAGCCAGACTCTAGGCCATCACTTTCCTATGGAGTGCACACAACAAAATTTAGTTGTAGATGTTTATTGCCAAAAAGTGGTCTTTACATTCCATTTTTCAACTTTTTGAACTGCTGGCCTATTTAGACCTCTGAATGTAAAGGCTGTATTTGCTTGGACTCAAGCAGTAGGAACTGACTGCTTCACCACCCTTGTGTAAAAATTACAGAGCGGTAGTATTTCTCATGTATCTTCAATGCCATTCCTCAGCCTCTAAGAATCCTTCTCTTTTTGTTTCCAAAATAATCACCACGGCTACAATGAAATCAATTCTGATCCACCTTATTCAGGCTACCAAATATATGTCACTGAAATTACAGGGCATATTGCTCTGTGCTTACACTGTCAAATACTGTATGATAATATTCATAAAGTCTCACCAGCATGACTGCCTAAACATGAACTGAACAAGGATGATGCTAATAGACATGTTAACATAGACAGAAGAAAACTCAGGAGGCTTCAACCCTACACAAAGAACTACAAGTAAGGGAGGCTGAGATGAGGAGAAATAGTCTTCCCAGGAAAGGACGAATAACATATCAATTGGTTATCCAATACCAAATGGTCATCACTGAAAACATACATACACATAAGATTATACAGAGTGAGAAGGTTGTATTTATATATTTACACATGTCTGTAAAAATAATAAATAAAAAATAGAGGTCTTGTATTTGAATTATAGGAAGGGGTGTGTATATAGGATGCTTTGGGGTGATAAAAGAGAAGGGGGAAACTATCTAACATTATAATCTCAAAAAAAATTAAACAGCAAGGAAAAGATGCTCTGGTCAGTTGTTTTTAAAAGACAGTTTTGTGGAGACCTAAGACTGCACAAGGATTCCTTAGGGCCTCATATAGATGTGACTGTCCCATCTCTCTTCCCTTTGTGTAGCTCTACTATTGCCTTTTTATGTTCTGCTGCTAAAAGCAGTCTGAAAATCACTGATCTCATGAACTCCTCGGCCCCTGCATTAATCCCCTTTACAATGATCCTCACAGCTGGCTACCTAGAATTGCCTGAATATATCCAGTGATAAGGGCTCATTACTTTGCTATGTAGCACATTCTATTTTAAGAGGCGTTCCTCTAGATCACAAGACCCTATTTCTGAAGATTACTTGAGTTGCAGGACATTGAGAAATCAGGCTGCATCAGAGTTAGAAGCTTCCTCCTGGCTGGCTAGCTTTCATGATGCCGGGAGGTGATAAGCCAAGTGCTGGGGGAGAAACACTCACGAACGGTCCTATCCAGTTTGGGGCTTCAAGAGTTACAATAACAACACATCTGGCAAGATGTGTCCACTGGTGAAATAGTGACATGAATATTATGTGGGGTGAGAGGGGCGGGTAACTAATCTCTTCGTGATTATATTTGAGGCCTGCTTCACAAGCAGGAAATCACTTTCTATAATGTAAACCTGGTCAAGAGCCTGTTCCTGGAAAGGTCAAAGTGTAGGAGAGAATCTTCTATGGCTGTTTTGCTAAATGAACATGTGTCAACCTGTCTTCTAAATACCCAAGTTTATACACATAGATAATGCTGCTCCAAGCCTTCATCTTTCTGCAGTGGACAATGTTTAATATAGAGCGTCACAACTGGTAAAAGTGTGGCGATCGAGTAATGGGGAGTGTTTAAGCCATGAAAGGGATAGCTTTGTCACCTGTTTGAAGACTCTGAGAGCATATGACAAAGGGGGGCGGGGAAGGTGAGAGCCAGAAACTGAGGAGTTCACTGCAGCACTGGACACAACATAGTCATGGCACTCCTGAACTCACTGCGGATGTGGGCAGCTGTATGAGACCTGTGCACAACTGGCCCCCTCACAGATTCGTCATGCATTGGGTACCATTTTCACAGGTGGACTTCAGAAGTTAATGGTTGACAAACTGCCCCTGCTCTAGTGAGTAAACACCCGCTCACACCCACATAAAAAAAAAGTCAAAATTAAATTCAGTGAGTTTATAAACATAAAATGGGAGGGGGTATTTTTGAGAAGAAGAGTTTTGGGGATGGATGAAAGTGGTAATGGAGATGCATTAAAGGGGACCAAAAGTTCAGTATATTATGTGCGTATGAAATTATGTGTGTGTCAAAGAATGAAAAAACACAAAAATTATATTTTTGGTTTGTAATTTTCTAGACTGAGGGAGAATAATTTGTAGCTAAATGATTCCACTACTTAGTTCTGGTTAATCAAGCCTTTCTTTTTCTTTTCTTTCTTTCTTTCTTTCTTTCTTTTTTTTTAGATTTTTTGAGAAAGGGTTTCTCTGTATAACAGCTTACTCTGTAGACCAGACTGACTTTGAATTCACAGAGATCTGCCTGCCTCCACTTTCCAAGTGCTTGGATTAAAGGTGTGAGCCACCATACCCAGCGATCAAGGCCTTCTTTATAAATAATTTTTATTCACAAACAAGTAATTTTAGTGGTTTGGTAATACGAGACCTCGTTTTACATCCTTTCTGGGTGGAAATGGTCAGATGAATATTGACCTAATCCTTTTATTTACATATTGTTGCAATAAAATCTAAAACTACCAGAAGAATGATACCAAATTACCACAAGCAATTCACCAGATACTGTGTGGCTTATGATGTGCAACTGAGGTGAATGGGCAGGGAAAGAAAGGGGGAGATATGTCAAGGCTCACTTTCTATTAAGGCTTTCATGTAGTTTTCCATATTCAGTTTTAGAAACAATCATCTTAAGTCTCAGACACGTTAAGAAAATGCCATGAGGCGTCACAGCTAACAAATGATGAAGTTGGGATTTTTAACCCATGTCTAATTCTAAAATCTGGGATCTGCTATCCCATAGGGATTTCCCAGTCCTTTTCTGTTCACTCTTATGGTATTATAGTAATATACACAGTCTGACAATCCTTAATGCCCATTTAATAATTTTCTTTATTTGCCTCAGTTAGTTATCTGCACAATGGACATAATAATCACAGGTGCTTCCCAGGACTGTTCTGAAGAAAGGGGGATTGACAGGTTGTACGCTCACTATCTTCCAGCACGTCCGTGTTGGGCTATGTTGATGTTGTGTTGTTTGGTCACTCTGTCCCATGCCTTTCAGTCAGCGAATTTAAAAGGCACAAAGGCATTTGTATACCACATGTAGCCAAATTAAAAGCAGAATGCAAAAAGGTATTTATTAAGAATCCTTAAGTCTCTTTTATGCCCAGAGGCTTTGGTGGATTGGATCATGATGTCAAATAAGTGTACAAGTGGGAATGGGTAAAGGAGGTAAAGAAGATGGTTGTAGGGGTAATTTAAAAGATCGGTTACAGATGGTAGACAGGAAGCAAGCTGTGTCAGGCCTAAGGACAATGGAGGAATTTCATGCCCTGTAGTGAAGAACTACAGAGGTGTATATGATACTTATCCTGGGAAGAAGACAGCCTACTTCATAGGCACACCAGGTCAGTTCAAAGGCATCACTGTGGTACTGTTTTTATCCCCTTTCTATTTGTGACCATCTGATTCTGGAAACAAATCCATTAAACCAAATAGGTTAAGTTACAGAACCCAGCTGGTGATGCGGCTGTCAGACAGCCATCTCCCTGCTGGTGTTAATGGTTTGTGGTGCAGCATCCTAACCCCTGGCTATCCTACCACCCAGGAAAGTGCGAGGCTGGGGGCCTCAGAACATCACACACTTCTCTAATGTGTCACAATTACAGAGACAACTGTGCTAAGTAACTTTCCGCTGATCTGCTCTGAAAACTTGCAGTGTGTTCAATAGCCCTCAAAATTTTTCATTTGGGACCTGTGGAGATATGGTATGGTGGTGGTTACAATGAGCAGTGGTAGAATAAATAGTACTTTTAAGAGACTTTTTTTTCTTCCTTTCCCTTTTGAAGTGTTTAGCTTGTAAAAAGAATTTGAATCCGTTTTAGCTGCATTTGTATCTCAGTTTAGCACATTGAAAGAGAAAGTGGCAAGGTTGCAAAGAGAGCACAGGTGCTAGTAGCTGGAAACTTGGATCACACACTTTGGCAAGAAATAAGCTTCTGTTTTGCTGGTTGCAATACTTTACAAAGAAGCGGTCAGCTGAGACATTCCAGGAGGACAGCTATGGGACCCAGCCCATTGATGCTGTCCATGGTGCTGATGTAAGTGTCAGACACAGGAATTCATGGCTCCTTGGTGGTAGTCTCTCCAGGCTTGTAGGCATAGTGGAATCCAGAAGCCAATCCAGGTCTGCAAAAAGCCTCTTGCTATTATGAAGAGTACAAACTGCTCCTAGAAGCATTGGGGATGTGGCTGTTGTGTCGCATGTGCATCAGTAGGTGGCAGAGAGTAGAGAGGCTATGTCTACATTCACTGTTCTGACCTATGAACATCTGAATGAATAGTAGCCTAACATTCCTGGGGGTGGGGGAAAAAGACAAGCAGGATACCAACACCATTTCAGTTCCACGGGGCCCAGAAAAGGAACTAGCCTGTGTTGACCACTAGTCCAGCACCAGACGAGTACCAGATGGGCTCTCATGTCAGGAAGAAAGCCAGAGACTAGGGAATCCCTTCCATACACTGGTTGAGGGGCTTGTGGGTAAGCCATTCCCAAGGGTGTGATTGTGGGAGATCCAGCCCTGCTTTCTGTTTGCTTTTTGGTGTTGTTGAGAGAGAGATCCTCTTTAGTCTCTTTCTCTTGCCCTCACTATGCCTAACAGGCGGGAGAGTTGGTTTTGATGCGCTCATGAAAGCAGGAGAGCTGTCCCAACCCCTTACCTTTTGCAGTACTCGGGTTGCAGGCCCAGAACCAGGGATTTGAGTTGGCCCACTCCAACATAGACCCCATGGATGAACTGCTGGAGCACGTGAAGAGCCCAGTTCCACAGGCCCAAAACTACAAGATCTCCACAACACAGGACAATAACAGCATATCTGAGAGGAATCCCAGTGAGGTTCTGGTATTGACAAAGTAGCAGAAGCCAGAGGCCTCATACCAGACCAAGAAGTCATTATAATGACCATTTGGAAGCAAACATGTGTGGACAAAAGGGAATATTGTGGGACACAGTGAGACACACTACAGCTTCCACAATGAGATTTTTTTTTTTTTTTAATGTGGGGAGAGGTTGCAAGGGTGGAATGTGGGCCTGAGGGAAGGTGAGAGATGAGAAGGAACAGGGTGCATGATGTGAAATTCACAAAGTAAAACAAAACAAAAACAATAAAAAGGGAAAAAAAGAGTACCAATTCTCCTGCCATAGCTTTGCACTTCAGAAATTGGTGCAAATGAGATGAGAAGGAGATGGCGGCTCTCAAGGCACACCCACACTGATTCTGTGGCTGCGATTCATCATGTTTCCAGGAGAGTGCAGATCAGCACTTCTCTTTTTAGGTGACAGGGAAGGGTTATTAATGATGATCTGGTTCTCTCTGAGACCCACACTCCAGTTAATAAGGTCATCTAGGAGAAACCCCATAGAGGAGGCTGTGCATGAAGGTGGGCCACGTGCTAACAGGCAGGTGAGGAATTATTTAGCACAAATCTTGGAACAGGCTGGTTTCTCTAATTTTCTATTCCAAGAGAAAAGTTCTTTCCTTATTGCTTCAGTCCAGAAGTGATTTATTTAGTCTTGGGCTGCATTGTCCTTTGGAAGGCTCTCTGACTGTTTTCTGCCAGTAAGTAGTGGGAAATTCACTCAGTGAGTTGGTATGGCCCTAAGAAGCTATATATTTTCTTTAGGGAAAATTGAGAAGGGTTGATGACATTTAAGAATCCATTCCAACATGACAGGGCAAGACAGTGCAGAGATTCCTCCATCTGGTATTCTTGCTGAGGCCATTTGGCCAAGACTAGAATTTGATCTTGATGAGAAGCCCTGTCGAAAATTGTCCAATTCCATTCTAGGAGCTTGAGGTCAAAATCCCCAGCTAGCTTATCTCAGCTTCTGCTAAACTGCCTGCTTGTGCAGAACTCCCACCTCCAGCTAATTAAGAACCCACCCCCTTCAGTTTACTGCTTATATTGACTTTTGTTAAATTGTTTCCTTGTTAAAACCTCCCCCTCCAGCTGCAGAGTGAAATACCAAGATGTTGTTTTTTCCTTCAAAAACTCCTCACTCTAAACCCTTGACTCTAAATTTGGGTTTTGAAAACTTGAATTTAGTCCCAGGCAGTTGGGAAAAAAAAAAAACCCTTTCAATTGATTGTAAACTGTATCTGAGTGCTCGCCTCTGACAGGCTCCCTGTAACACCAGCACACTGTGGGCCATACCTACAGTGGCTAGCGAGTCAACAAAGTCATGTATATTCTGACTCATCTTCCTTTCAGTTTCATTATTATATTTTAAAATGATGAGTCTCACATATCCCAGGTTCAATCCAACCTCTCAAGTGCTTGGATTGAAGCCATGTACCAACCACCACATCTAGTTTATGCACTGATGGGATCAAATCTAGGTCTTGGCAGACACTATATCCTCATTCAATGTACTTATTGATAGTTCTTCCATTCATGGACCTATACTCACTCTTCTCACATAGACACTGCTCTTGAGACTTCCTATATTTTCCATGCCTATTGTCTTTGCTTGTGCAGTTCTGTCTGTAGCCAGAGACCCTTGTCCATTCTCTTACTAGGCACTCAGATTTACCATCTCAGAGGCCCTCCTTAACTCCAGGGTTGCCTACTCACAGAAATATTTCTGTGACACTCAGAACTTTCACATTGTGCTCACATTCTTAAATTATCCATTTACTCATCCGTTTACTCCATTGCCTTCATCATTTCTTGTGAGAATGACCCAAGCATTATTTATTCTTACATCCATAGGGTCTCAAGGAAGAAATGAAGGGCATTGTGTGTTGGGTGTGGGTCCTGGCAGTGTGACATTGAACTGTGTATCTCCTCCCCCCCCCCCACACACACAGATGTCTCTTGAGAACTTTCCTATATTTCCTCTGTCTATTGACTTTACTTGGGCAGTTCTGTCTGCAGGCAGGGACCCTTGTCCCTTCTTCATTGTTTGTTTTTGTTTGTTTGTTTGGTTTTAGAGACAGCGTATTTATATGTAGCCCTGGCTGTCCTGGAACTCTCTATGTAGACCAGGCTGTCTTTGAGCTCACAGCCGGCCTCTGCCTGACAGGTCCTGGGATTAAGGTATGTGCCACCACACCTGGCATGTATCTTCAATGGAGATATAAAATATCTTTATTTGTCAACTTCTTATCTGTTACAGAGATACAGGAGTGAGAATAGTGCACACTTATCATAGGGGACCTTATGCAAATGTCCATTTTAATGGCTTCCAAACCTTGAGATGTGTTTGTGCTCATGACTGGGAGCCAGCCAAGCTGTGTCAGCCCACTTGAGGCATAGATAATCAAATGCACAGCTTCTCTGACAGGTACTGATTACAGACACTATTAAAAAAGAAACGGTCATAATGCAGGTGACAAAGACAGAAGCAGCCTTCTGAGTGGTAAGTTATTACTCTGAGGAAGATGACAAAGCCACAGAAGCCTTACCTGAGAGCAAGAACTACTACTTCTCTTTTCTGTGGGTGGTGGCTAAGGGAAAAGAGGGCTTATGTAGACAATAATTTGCATTTTATTAAAAATAATTGGAAACGTTTATAGATAGTTCTTGGAAATATGCAACTGTCAGGCATGGATGGAAAAGAAGAAATACTTTTACCCCAATTGTAAGAATTTCTAATGTCATAGTGAAAAATCAGGATTTAAATGATTAAATGTGGAGAGCTGTCATCTCAGCATTATATTAAAATAACTCGCATCCAGCAGGTGCACAGTATTTCTTCCTTTAAATCTGTCATTTCTTGGGAGGCCACAGCTTCAGTCAGTTGTGTTGGTGACTTTGTAGCCATGGAGGTTTAACAGTAACAGGGAACCCTCAGAAGCTTTCTAAGAGTGGGCATGGGTGGTAGATGAGGAGGGCTCATTAACCTCTGAATGCCTGGAGCAAAACGCTTGCACATCTATTTTGTTTTGACGTAGGGGACTCTCTGGAATCTTAAACTTGAAGTCGAATGCTTGCAGATAAATTGCTTTCAGCAGTGCTTCTCAGACCGCGATGTCAGGTGGCAGGCAGAATGAACTGCATTTGTTTATGAAATCTTTTGTTTAATGGGACAATCAGGGTCTCATTACAGCCTCTAGTCATGGCATTTTTAATGATGGTCACACCATGCTGCTTTTACATGCAAACTGTGGAAAGCTGAACATTGGAGGAAAAGCTTAAATCGGTGGGGTAGAAGAGAGGAAAGAGATTGCTGGATCGGGAACTACATGTCCTGCACAACTGAATTGAACAGCTGTATCTGTACGTCTCTCTCTCTCTCTCCCCCTCCCTCCCTCCCTCCCTCCCTCTCTCTCCCTCTCTCTCTCTCCCTCTCTCTCTCTCTCTCTCTCTCTCTCTCTCTGCTTTTTGGAAAAGGCCATTTAACCTCCCTCCCTACTGTATTGTTTCCTGTGACTCTCAAGGCAGCACCCCCTCCCCGTTTCTCTATTTCTCTATTTCCCTGATGTGCTGTACTACACAGTAAAGATTACTCTTTCTATACTTCTGTTTGTTTCTTTCTTTTTTTTTTTTTTAGCTTTTGAAAGTGTATCCACATCTTACTCCACAATATTCCTAACCAGAGAGAACATCATAGCAGGGCTATTTTCTATTTTCTCAGCCTATCATGGTATATAGAGTCTACCTACCATATTGTATAGCTTGATGTGTGTGTGTGTGTGATGTGTGTATGTATGTATGTATGCGTATGTGCCTACATATGTGTATGTGCATTAAGAAGCCATAGACAGGATCTATCACTGGCCTGAAGTAGTTCTCTATTTAGGTTAAGCTGGATGATTAGTAAGTCTCAGGTATTCTACTGTGTGCTACTTCAGATGTGTTCATTACTATGTCTGGATATTTTTTTCAGCATGTGTGTGTGTGTGTGTGTGTGTGTGTGTGTGTGTGTGTGTGTGTATGTGTATGTGTGTGTGAATGGGGGTATGCCTATGCCACATCACACTTGTGGAGGCTGGAGGACAAACTTGGGTTTCGGTCCTTGCCTTTCATCTTGTTTGAGATCATTTGCTGCTGTATATGAGGCTAGCTGGCCCATGACCTTCTGGAGATTTTCTGCTCTCCAGCTCCCATCTTTCCAAGAAAGCCCTGAGGTTACAGACGTGTAGCATCTGTCTCAATTTTATGTGGGTTCTGGGGATTTGAGCCTACGTCCTTATGTTAACACTGTGTTTTATCTTCTGAGATGTCTTCAGAGCCCCTTTCTTTTTGTGTAAAAAAAGTGGGAGTTGTGGGGGTTTGATTGGGGTCCCCAGGTTTGCAAGGCCAGCACTTTTACTGAGCTCTCTTCTGAGCCCTTGGAGTTTGGTTTTCATTCTTATAATAGTTCTGACCATGGCACAGTCAGCAAAGTAAGGCAAAGGAACCACACCACAGCAGATAGTTAAGAACATAAGATTTGGGGCTCAGAGCTTTTCTATTGCATATTTCTATACAGCATTTTGCTAGCTACTTAACCCTAGAGATCTTCAGTTTCTTCTGTAACAGTGGCTTCCTTAGCAGTTTTTTGAGGGCTAAGTATCATATATACAACTAGGGCACTTAGTACTGACTGTGTTTAAAAAGAGCCAGCTATTATTCATGGTAGTATTGCAGTAAGGGAGAGGGGGAAGTCTGACTGATGGCACCACCCATTAGGGCTAGAATCCAACATGCCTGGTCATAGGGCACCTGAGCCTCCTGAGTTCTCAGAAGGCTCTTCCCTGCCCTTGCCACCTTCTCTAATGCCTAAGGGCTATGCATATTTTCCACCTTTCAGCAAATCCACATCCAGCTAGGGAGGATATAAAAAGCAAGTGAAGAGCCTGCAGAAATGCAGGTGCAGTTAGGGGTCCCTCAGCCAAAAGACGCAGCATTTCTTCAAAAGCCTTAAATGTCACCTCTCCTTGCTCTGCTTCGCTGGAACCGCCCTCAGCATTGTCTCTTCAGCGACACTGCCTGAGCCAGGGAGTCTGAAAGAGGAAGTCACCTTGACCTTCCTTCTTCCCAGAAGGAGACACACGCGCACACACACACACACACACACACAAATGAAGCCATCAAAAGCATCACAGTCCTTCCTACTCTGTGTGTCTCAAAAGCCCCACTCTGACCCCATCGATCAGTCATAAAACATAAAATCAACAGATCTGTTTTCTATTTCATGCAGAAAAAACCAGCACTGACCACTAACTTTGTCAGCTACTTTGCAGAAATATACAGCAAAGGTGGGAGTCCGCTCTCTTATATCTCTTATATCTCCCAAGGCTTTTTTTTTTTTTTTGTCTAGTCCCAGATGACAGCTGTGGGGCAGAGCAAAATCATGCTGTTAAATACTGAGTAAGGGAAGCTCTCCCCACTATCCCTGCATAGAGGGTGCCTCCAGCAAGCTAGTGATTGACAGTCTGAATAAGCAGTTTTTTCTCCAGGCTCAGGTGCAAGAGGCACAGGCAACCCAGTACCTGACCTTTACAGCTGAGCTTGGCACCCAGAGGCTAGCTTGCTACTACCATTACCTGCTAAGGTTAAAGTATTGTCAAGTTAATTGATGAGGAAGCTCTACTCATGCTACTTTCCTGCTGAAATAATTTTTGAATGTGCTCCAGTGCCTACAGGATCCAGTCCAGTTTCCTTCCTCCGGCATCCATGGCTTGTTATGATCTGACTCCTATCTGCTTCCCTAGTTGTGGCTCTTCCACTGAGCGGCAGTCCTGTGATACAGACATGCTGAGCACTTCTCTTTGCCATGATTTCTTGTCTTTGCGTTATCACTGCTGTTCCCACCCCTGTTCTTCTCCCTTTCCGACTCTTTGCCTCTAAATGTCATTTGCTCTTTAAGTCTTATTTAAAATACAGTTTCCTCTGTGATACCTTTCCTGTGTCCTACAGAGACAGATGCAACTCTTTGCACAGACCCCTCTGAAGACGTTCAGTACTATCCATTCTGTACTATGCTTCATCTGTGTTTTGCATTCTTTGCTATAGTCTAGGCTCCACGAGGGCAGTACCATGTCATTTCACTCTAAGGAAGGTCCGAGCATTTATTCCTAGGGTATCTGCCATCCACAGAACATACTTAGTAACAACTGGTTTTGGGCGAATGGATGGTCCCTTCACAGGGGAACATCATGTGGATTGAGGAAGGGATATGCTTAGCTATGCTCATGATAAACACATTAGTACAGAAAGAGTCTGCTCAGAAGGTTTCAGGCATGGCTAGTAGTTAAATACAGTATGCTCAATATCACTCCCTAGTTGAAAAATTCCCTCAGTATAATTTTTTTTACAGTATTGAAAGGGTTGTCTTGTATCTCATACTCCTATATTAGCACTGATACCTTGAACTCTCTTCTCTCTCTCTCTCTTTCTTCCCTCACATTTGGTTAAACTACCTTTAAAATAACCTGGTTTTATTTCCTTTTTGCTACTCTTGTTCTTAAGAGATGAATTCATAAGCAACATTCAGAAGGTGTTATTAATATGCTATCTGCTCTTTATGACTCCTGAACATATATTGAGATATAACATTGTTTCTTGCTCTGTGGGTCAGGAAGATCAAAAGAAAGACATGTAATCCTTATAGGAGAATTTCTTGCAATTTTCTTAGGAACTGACATTTTGGAAGACACATGGAGTGGCTAATTATTGCCACTGTCACCACCACAAGCAACAGCAGGTACATATTATCAGAGTGGATTTGAATTATTAGGTCTGCTTGCTGCATCCACTATATATTCTCTTGACTTTAGGGGATGGAGGAAGATGCCTTACCTATTTTCTAATTTTTCACTGCCAGCTTTGCCAATTACCACATATTGTCATTTATTTAGAAAGAAATGATTCACTAAATTCAAGTTCTTCTGGCAACCCATAATCGTAACTTTATTTCAAGCAAATGAACTCAATATGTTCAAGGAAGTTATTAATTGTACCAGGCCAGACTGCTCTCCCTTTGAATGACTGCAAGTGGAGGAAGGTGTTTCCTCTATGCACTGGAACAGCATTTATTTTTCATGTCATTACTGAGAGATCACCAGTGTTGGGGAGTGACCAGTAGGCTATCCTGACCATTGACAGGAGCATTAGAACAGCAGAGGTGGCCTGTGTTCTAAAGGGTTGCACGCTATGCTCAAGTTTTCAGTTCTTAAGCATTGAGCGCCAGGCATGGAAAAGAACCTATCCCTCCATTAAGATGGTGCTCTCCAAGCATGAAGGAGAGATCAATGAGGGATCACCTCCTAAGCAATGGCATTAGAGTGCCCATGCGCCTCTTTCTTGCCCCAGAGCAGTGTCTTTTATTTTCATTTCTATGCTAACAAGGTACACCTGTCCTAGCGAGTGTTCTGAAGAGATTCTTTCATGCTCAGGGCCTGGGGAGCTTTAACATAGTTAGATGTACTCTAGCAGCAGGTTGCCATCAAAAAATTCTATAATAGGATTAAAATAAAAGAGAAATGTACTTGCGGTGGAATGGCAATGATTATTTAACACGTTTCAAGTACTTGGTGGGAAGGTGCAGCACAAACACGGCAGACAGACCTGCTGTGTGGGTTTGCTGCCTTCTTAACAATCAGGGTTTTGTGTTGCTGATAGCAGATTTTTGCAGCTCATCCTCACAGAGCTCAAAGGCTGTACAAGGAGGTATTTGGAACAGGGCCTTATCATTACTGGAGATGATGTTATGTGGTTACGTCTCTATCTATGTGTGTGGCTCTTAAGTCACATAGAATGTGAGCTCCGGGAAGGGGAGCAGGCTCTGTGTCTGCCTTGTTCATTTCTCATTCCTAGCTCTGGAACTCTGCCTGGTACATAACAGAAACTCAGTGGTGACGTGTTATCTGATGAGAAGGTTCTCAGCATGGATCCCGAGTCTGATGAAAGTACAGCCCTCCTTAATAACCTTAGGCATCTGTGTCTCACTTCTAAAACAGGGATGGGAGTACAGTGACTTTCTGGCATTCTTGTGAGACTGCCTATCTATCTAAAGCAAAGAAAGATATGTACATACCCAGCAGGTTGTGTTTCATGGTTTGGAGCAGAAGTGCTAATAAAATTCAGTTTCAAGATTTACAGTGGTGAGAACACTTTTGGGGGTCACTGGTGCTCATTCAGTTCAAAGCTCTGGCATTGGTAGTTTCTGGAGAGATAGCAGGCACTAATAATAGGAGAGATAGCAGGCACTAATAGTAGGAGAGAGAGCAGGCACTAATAGTAGGAGAGAGAGCAGGCACTAATAGTAGGAGAGATAGCAGGCACTAATAGTAGGAGAGATAGCAGGCACTAATAGTAGGAGAGATAGCCCTTACTATATGCATAGGATGGTCCAGGAGCAAGTCAGCTGAACCAAGCACTGGAAATGTACAATGTCATCCTGGAAGGCAGGAGGGGAGTCTCAAAATAACACTGGGTTTTGGCATCTAGAAAAACCTGGTGTTATTTTGACATTATTTGTTATTTTTTATTATTTAATATAATATATTAAATAATAAAAATATATTTAATATATTATATTAAATATAATACATGTGTGTGTAGCACTGGCATAGAGAACGTATCAGAACATATCCATGCGCAATAAATCCCCAGAGTTTAATTAGAGTGATTTCATTTTTTTTTTTCTGGTTGTGGAGTACTTAACTTATACTATGGTAATTACTTCAACTCAGCTGCGCACCTACAGACACTCTTTCATGTCTTCTCTCTCTCTCTCTCTCTCTCTCTCTGTGTGTGTGTGTGTGTGTGTGTGTGTGTGTGTGTGGTTATTCTGGTAATGATCAGTTTACCCCATCCTACCAGCACCTCTCATCCCCTTTCTCTGTCCTTTGTTCTATTACAACCCAGGAGACTGGTCCCTACTGTTATGTCACCTACATAAGTCATCTTGCCTTTAGCGTCATCTCCAACCTGATTCTTTCAGTTCTGCTGCAGATCCTTCTGTTATTTCTAATTCTCTGTCTGAAGTGAAGGATCTCATTGTTGTTCACTCGAACACTGCAATAGCCTTTTACCTGGTTTTAATGTCTCTAGCCACTTTCAGCTCCACTTGACTGCTTCTTATCACTACTGCCAAAGCCAGTCTCTAAAAGGCCTCATTGCCTTGAAGAGTTCTCTTAGCTTCTCCGTCTGCCACTGCTTGCTAGGATACCTGTTTCCAACTGAGAGAGATTACCTGATATCTGCAGCTCCTGTCCCCCACCTTCACTCGGGAGGTAATCTGCCTTAGGGTCCTGGTCCTACACAAGGGCTCTGATGCCACCCTTCTCTTTTTGTGGATTGTTGTGTTTTCCCTGACCCTCTTTTTTAGTATTTGAGAACCTACTGGCGTCTTCCCTGTGTGGGTTTTCTCCTTTGTCTTCCCACCCTTATTTCGGTCTTGTTCTTGGTGTTCCGCAGTTCTTAGTGTCAATGGTCTTTTATCTTCTAGCCTGAGTGCTCCTTGAATCCAGGAAATGGTTTTGGTTCTTGATGTTCAGCTAAATATAATACGTGTGTGTAGCACTGGCATAGAGAACGTATCAGAACATATCCATGTGCAATAAATCCCCAGAGTTTAATTTACAAACTTGGAATAATAATGGTTTAACAATAATAATAATGATAAAGCAGAACAATTCTAACAGTATACTATAAGTTAAATGAATGTGGTATCTCCTTTCTCCTCTCTCAAATTACCTCATATTGTGCTATGCCCACCCTGCTTTTGGGCATTGTGACATAGTATTAGGCCACTAGAAAATAAGTGCAGTGATACCATGACAGTTGAATTCATAACCACATACCCACTCGATGATTAATGGGCAGGTAGCATATACAGTATGGATATATAGGATAGAGAGATAATTTACTGTCTAAGCTCTAACTAGAGCAAGGCGAGGTTTATTATTATTTTTAATCACAGAAAGAAATCAAGGGATATTTATCTATGCAATTTTACATTAAGTAGATTTGGACCCATTTCAGTTATCATTAGTAACTGAAATAATAAAAAGTGAACCTGTGTGTGTGTGTATGTGTGTGTGTAATGCACAAGTATTCTTGACCCTCACCATCATGAATATTCTCAACAAAATCACCTTTTAAGGCTCCAGCTTCTGTTCTTGCCATCAGCCTGCCCACTGTGAAAGGCTGGTACATAACAACCTGTCTACAGAATGTACTCATTCTTCCTGAGTCCACATTATGCCTTACTGTAGCCAATTTAACTCATAGTTGTTAGCTAGAGTGGCAACTACATTTAGCAAAATACAAGGATGTTCCACACACATATGGGAGAGGGGATAGAAAAGGGGATCCTTGAGGATTTACTTATGGTCCCCAGAGTTGGAAAGTGAAGGCCTCTTGGGAAGAACTCCAGCTGGTAGAAACATGCCAGAAATCTCATCTGTGTGCAGTCAAAAGGCCACCAAAGCCCCAGGTTGCTGGTCTAGCCACAGTGCCCTTCCTCATCCTCTGATGTTTCTATTTCTCTTCAGATCTGATCTCAGAATGTCTGTAGGGCAGTTCACTAGCAGAGTATACTGAGAAAGGAGAGAGAGAGAGAGGAGTTAATACTTGGTAGTAGCTCCAACTCTATGATCAATAACATCCTGGAGAGTGTTTGGATAATTATATCCCAGCCACACGCATTTGTTGAAATACTTTACTAAGTCCCAAATGAATTGCATGTTGGTCCAGACCAATGGTCTGCCATTCCTAGATTTAAACCCCTGTGGAGCTGGAGTCTGGCTTAAGGCGTTTCTTACACTGGGATGGTCAGACTAACTTTTAATTTCTACATTGAACTCCGACCCTCCTGCTGACAAAACAAACAGCACAGGAATAAGCACAGTGCTAAACAATAGAAGGTGACACAGCATCAGAAGGAAGAATTCTTTCTCCAAGGCGGCTGGTATGGGGTCCACAGTGACCTCAGGCTGCCTTGTCACACACAAGGGTGAGTCACTCTGTGCCAGAATCACATGGTCACAGGGAAGAACAAAGGTGGTGTTTGTTCAGAGTTCCCGCTTGCACGATGAGGTGAGACAGTTGCCCTGAATGAAGGAGACAGAAAGAATGAAGGATGAGGGTAATGTGGCCGCTTCTCCTTTTTCTCGGCCAGTAAAAGCTTTAAATGGATTTTGATCTTCTGAGACAAAACTTAGGTACCAGATTGCAGATATGCACTGTGTATTTTGCTGTTTCCAGCACAAAGCAGATTCACAGCAACTGAGATTGTTTGTCAAATTCCTGACAAGTACGGAACTCCAGCACATTGGCAGGAGTATTGTTGCCACTGGGGAGGTGGGAGCCCTGAGAAAGATGACCCAAGACCCTTCATCTTCCAAAAGGAAAGATCCAGGGAGATTTCAAAATATCCCCAACAAGGAAGCAGTGAAATCTCAGCCTGGAAACCTCATTGTCCAGGGCCACTTTGCTCTCCACTAGCAGCTGCTGGATTCCTGTGGATGACTAGGTAATGGCCACGAGGACAGTTCAGTTGCCTGTGCCATTAGAAATGGATTCTCCTCGGGCACAGAAGAAATTCTAAGATGGCTTAAGAGTGCAGAGCCTAGAAATCCTAAGAGTGTGAACATATCGATCTTATTTTCATTGCAGCATTAAGACTATCAGGCAACCAATATGGTTTAGCCTGTTCCCCAGACCAAGAAGATCAAAACAGCGAGAAAGAGTTCCATTTTTCATCTTCTTTTCAATGGAGGATGAAGTTGTCATGGTGTTAATGTGGGCATTGTCTAATTTTTATTGCCTTTGGAAGTAAAAACACGTCTCTCTCACCGGAGGTTGTGTTAGTGTGATCATAAATATCCCTTTATTTTCTTTTATTTCACAAACTATGACTCTTGGTATGAGCTATAGTATACTTCATGCAAATTTTTTTTTTTTTTTTTTTTTTTTTATTTTTGGTGTTTGGAGTAAACTGCTTTCAGTGTGTTTGGTCCCCTTTCTTTCCTGTGTCTATGGAATTAGTCGTCTAAGAAATGACCACAAGATGGCAGTGTCACACTGCGTAGCTGAAGAAATTTCAGACTAGCTCCTAAAGTTCCGCCAGCTTGTCTTAACCTTTGCTGAAAATCCAGAAGGTGGCAGATTTTAGCTATTTATGAAAAGACAAGGCTGATGAACAATGTTTTTTTTTATGTATTTTTATTTATTTTTCCAGAATGAGATTATGTGCTGAATCAAATCATCTGTGATATTTAAAATATTTGAGAATGTATCACATTTTTAAGAGCATGTAAAGCAAGGTGAAGGAGCTAACAAAACCAACAGTGACACAAAAATCTAGGTGAAATTGACCAATAAATTGAGAACTCCATTACAGGAACAATTTCTCCGAGTGTGAGTCGCAGCGTTTGAGTGATAACCTAAACCCGTCTAAACTTTGTGAAATGTTCAAGGCAAAGACAGGAGGAGATAGCAGGGGCCGCGGGGGAAGCAGACGGGGCAGCGTGGGCACTGCTGTTTGTATTTTTCCCACCAACTTTTCTAGTCGCTCAGAGGACTTTCTGCAAACTTGTGCTTGTGAGTTCAGCTCTCTTCAAGGTTACCTGATTACCCGAAGGGATCCTAGTTTAAAAAATGAAAAATGACAGCTTGAACACAATAGTCCAATTTAGAGGGATCACATACCCCATTCAGCTTCTCTGGCTGTTGCATTTTGCAACCAATATGAAGCCACATCTGTTTCGTGCGAGATGTTGTTGCAGTTCCAATTCTTCACCTCCAACCTCAGGGTTAGTTTCTGGGAGTTTATTCTAAGGGAATGCCGGCTTTTCAGTTGGCTTTGGCTCAAGGCAGCAAAGATGGGCTTGCTGTGTCAGCTCCTGCAGGGTCTACACGTTTGTGGTAGGGGGCCTGGGTGGCAGGATGGCAGGACAGCAGGATGGCAGCTTGGAATCATTCTTCTGAGTGACAGCTCTAAGCAACTCCAATGTGCCAGGGAACCGTGTTCACACCGGCATCATTTATCTCATTTAAATATTCTGGGAGAGTAGGCTCTGAGCTAGAGGTAGATTCTTTGTTTTCCAGACTGCAAATGGCCTGGCAGCCTCTCTAAAATGGATGAGGGGGTAAGAACGGAAGAAAAGAGAAGGGAAAATGGTGAGAAATTGCAGCAAGTGATATATAAGGTGAGTCCAGAATTCAATATCCAGGACGAGGGCACACATGTCTCAGACCCCAGATACATAGCTCAGAACTGAAGGAGAAATGGGCAGGAAGAGAGATAATCTTTATCTCTGCTCCCAAGCCTTTGGGAAGAGCTAAGGCTAAATCACTCTCTGAGGAAAGCAGGAAATGAAGCCTGTGCCAGGTTGCACATGAGTTCCAGAGCACAGGCCACTGGCTAGCTGTGTCTTTCCTTTAGCTTCAAGTCACATCCTGAGTCCAAGCCCATTCTGCACATCTAAGCTTCAGCAAGCAGTGCTTAGGTCTGAGCTGAGCCACAGCATTTCAGTTTTAGTTAAGAGGTGTTGCTGGATTTTACTTGGATTTAGCATCAGAAATCTTTGCAAAAAGCAAGAGAAGGAGGAGGAATGCATTGTGGCATTTGCCACAGCTCAGTCTGTTTCGGGGAAGGACATGTTAGAGATTCATTTCCTTTCCTGACATTTTAAATGTCCATCCATATATGTGAGGCTTACTTACTCATCCAACTACACAACCTTTTGGGTTCCCTCCGTCCCTCCTCCCTCTCTTTCTTCTTTTCCCCTTCTTCCCTGTCTCCTTCCGTAGCATTCATTCTTTCTTATAAGCCATCATGCAACTGATTTTTGATTGGGGTAATAACTTTGATTGAGGTTGTACTTTGGTTCTTGCAAAGCAATGGATCATTCTACAGTACGGGGTATTTTGCATTCAGTTTTGCAGGTTCCTCGTTTGTGGTGTCTGAACTGAGTTACCTCCAAAGACATTTTCTGATCGAAGAAGTAAAACAGGGCTCAGAAAGTGCTGTGGTAGTCACTGACTTGTGAGGCATGAGGCTTCTTATCTGCAGTGGCCCTAATAACCCCGTAAGCCCCAATCTAGCCAACCAAATCTGTTGGAATTGATGGTCTGTGAGTTTGCTTGGAGTGTCTGGAAAATATTTCAATTTTCCAATCAGTTGGTTTAAGCGAGCCTATGGCATTCAGTAGAAGCATGCTACTTGGGGGACTCCTGTTGGTGTGATTTACTTACCTCTGCGCATGCTCCTGTTTCAAATTTTATGTTGTTAGCAGATAGGAAAACTGCAGTGAATTTCTTTCTGAATTAGAAATCCAACAAAAGAAAAATCAACTCGTCTAACTGCTTTCATCCCTGGATGTCTCAGAACTTGCTCAGTGACTCTGTAGAGCTTCGTCTCATTAGCTGATTTCTAACTGGAAACCTGGTGTTCCCAGAATACAGGCTGAGAGAATGGGAAACCTTAGTCAGTTAACTGTGGTGATGCTGGGGACCCAGGAACAAGGGCATTCCTAGTCTCTGCAAGAGATTTCTTCCTCTAGACAACTGTGAGATACGACTGCAAAAGATGACCACTCATCAAAGGCCTTAGGTTTGGTTATGCTTCACCTAATATTGGGAAAAGGGTGCCCTCAATCCACTTCTTTTGTCAAAGGAGAAGGAAGATACTTACATTAATCCCTGAAGGCAACTCACATGTAAGGGTGTCTGTAAGAGTATTTTGACAAGAACTGTTCATCATATGAGACATAAAGAAGTGCTGGTTTATAACCAAATGCTAGGAAAGAAGGGGTTTTGATGTCAATAGTGCAGTTCCTGGTTTGCATCTGGTTCTTTTCTAGAACTGGATAGTGGCCCTGTCCTGCTGTTTTGAACTCGGGTGTCACCGTACAATTTGTTTTGGCCTGAGAAACATAAATATGTGAAAGCCCATGTCACTTGTAGGCAGAATACTATATGAATAATGACATGCGGGGATAAGCCATACATACTTAGGGTAAAACTTAATGCACTTAGGGATGAATATATCCTTTTTCCCATATTCCTAATCCCTCTTCAAACATTGACCTCTTGCCTTGACCTATTTGCAATAATAGTAGTAAATTAATAGCCATAAAACAAAAGATTTAACACTTAAGCTTCACACATTATGTTTCATGGACTTGGCTATAGGCTTCTACACCCAATTTGCTTGTGAGAGTTTTGACATGAAGTTCGTACTAATGCTTCCTGTGCATGAGGAGTTGAGTGGCAAAGCAGTTCACCAGTACCACACAGCTAGGCAGACAGACATGGAATTTGAAAGCAGATCTTTGGATCTCCTCCGTTCACTTTTCTCCTTTACCCTCGATGCCTAAAATGCCAACACATCTTTATGGTATGAGCATGATGATGGCGTAACTTGGGGCCCACCTTAATGAAGAGAAAGACTATGCTAGCTGCAGGGTCTCACTTGGCTTTCTTCACATTGCACTGGGCAGAAGATCAGCTGCTCTGCCTATTTGTTTTTATGACATACGGTCTTGCTATGTAGCCATGAGTATCTTGGAATATATTACATAGACCAGGTTAGCCTCAAATTTACAGCAACCCTCCTACTTTTGCTACTCTAGTGAGTGCTTGGGATTATGGTATGTGCTGCCCGCCTGGCTATTTGGCCTGTTCCTGAATCCAGTATGAGGTATCACTTAAATCTGCAGACTAACCCATGTCTGGAGATTCTCACTCTCAGCATCTACTTGGGAGAAGAAATTTTGCAGTAGATATGATTTTAGCTGGCACAGAGGCAGCAAGGGGACTTTTAAATGAGACCGTGTTTCTTTGGCATTATCATTCTGGGGGTGCTAAGATAATATGAAACAAAGCAATCTTTGCCAGCCAGGGTCACTATAAATTTAAAATTGCTATTTGTGGAAAAAATGTTGCTTAGGTCTAATTGAACCAGATTAAATCTCTGTAGTGAATGTAGCTATGGCAAGTGCTCAGTTCTATGCTCCCTTTGTCTGGGTGGCCACCGTAAGCTTTTGAGTTAGTTTAGTAGTTGTCAGGCTGTATATAAAAATAGAGTATTACCATTACACTCATTAACAGAGACCTGATTCTTTTTAAGCCTCTTCTAACATGACCATTTGACAAAACAAGAGAAATGTTAGGATATCTGATTAATTTAGATTGAGAAATTAATGATGCGGCATAGTTAACAGTGCTGCTTATATCGCGCATTAAGTGGGTTGTGTGGGAGACAGCCTTCATCTTGGGGAGAAGCCTGTTAAAGCGTACCACATATCTGAAAGTCAGTCCCAGTGATCAGGCTCCTGTCTTTGAGACTTACAGAGGTTGAAAAATCAGATTTTGATGGTGTGTGGTGCTTTTCTGGGGGATTTATTTTAGCAGAGGATGAATTGGCTAAAGAAATAGTCATTTCAACAGTTCACACATTCCGTAGCATCAAAGCTGCGCTGTAGAGGGTGCTGCTCACATCCTTGCATCCTGCAAGGGCCTGGAGAATGTTCTCTGCTTATCTCTACCTTGACACAGAGTCCTCCTCACCTAAAGTGTTCTTGGCTGGCCTCTTGGAACACAAAGGACTAGCTCTTTCCAGGCAATCATCAGTCAAGTTCTTCTTCTGCATGGATGTAGGTCACAGGGTTAAGTAGAAAAGTGAGAAGGGGTCTGGTGCAAGCTCACCTGGGGTAGAGCCCCCTGTGCACGTTGTTGAGCAGAGCACCAATGTAGCATCTCTTAAATGATGATCAAGCCTTGCTAGACTTATGAAGTGCTTGAAGTTCAATGCAATTCTGTAGAAAACCAAAGATTTCTTCATTGAATTGGCATTAATTACTTTTTAAATGTAAATTTTCAGCTGCAAGCCTTTTTTAATATTAAAAAAAAACCTTCTAAGCACATCACAGTAAATCAAAGACTAATTGGTCAACAAATTATAGGGTTTAAAGCTCAGTCTGTCTCTTCTCTCTGCTTTTTTTTAACCATAACTGAGTAAAAATGATTAACAAATATGAATGTATTTTTTATTCCATTAATAATAAATTACCGGTGTGAGTCCATTTTTAGGAAAGTAAACATTTGATTGGGGGGGCAGAGTGATATTATGTTACCCTTTGACACTCTAGGCTGAGTCTGGTCAACTGCTTAAGGCAGTGGCCCTAGAGGACAAGTAACAATGTGGTTAGGGTGTTAGGTTCTGTGGACAGAATTAAGCAGACTCCATACAAATTCAAAAGTTACTGGGGCTTCCATTTGAAAGGTCTGCAGAAAGCTGGTAGGATGGTGAGCTACTCAGGGGTCTATAGAAGATCTGAGACAGAACCTGGCCTGAGAATCCAAATGAATGCTGTTATCCCTGGTTGTTGGCAGTTTCAGATCACTTCCTATCAGCCATAGCTATTTATATGCAGAGGCAGATTCTACAGCTGTAAAGAAAATGCCTTTGAAATCAGAGTTTCTTCTGCTTTTTGCTTAAGAATGATTTGTGCAGTTGTGTTTTAAAATAATCATGGGGAAGGGGCAGAGTTATTTCCATGGGGTGGGACGAGGCTCCACTGAGTCTTCTTTTCAAATAAAATAAAAAATTGTGTATTGGTTGAACACGGAATATGCGCTGAGAAATTAATTATTGCCCATTGGTTCACAGTTATGTTAGTATTGCAGCCTAGACTTACACAGACCTAGGTGGTATTGCTTCAGTCACTCAATGTTGCCGTCTTGATGCAGTCCAGACCTGTCAGAAACCAGATATGTGAGGGCACTGTCTGTGTAGCATGAAAAGCTGCTTTACAGTAAACCTTTGCTTGAAGGTACTCAAAGATGATGATAAATAATAGTGCAGTAAACACACAGGCCAGTAACACAGTTCTTTGTCATCATTTCCAAGCATTTTGCACTTATATAATCACGTGACACACTTTTGCATGAAAAGTCAGCACTATCAATATTTGTGTCTACCAGCATCACTGCAAACATGTTAACAGAATTTTATGCTGTGAGCTTACGGCAGCTATGCCATGATTGGGTGATCAGAGCTTTTCAGGACCATTAGACTCTCATGGCAACACCATCATGTAGACCAGAATATCATTGTGTGGACCATGGTTATGGTTCCTCTGTATTCATTTCCTACACCACACACCTCAGTAACAGCATGTGCTGTAATTCTTTTCTTGAGAATAATAAAGAAAGGTGTTAGGATGCTGTCTCTGTCTGCAGAGCAGCTACAAGTCCTCAAGATCATTCTGTAAGCCAAGCTATTACCCCTGGTTGTCAGAGGAGAACAGATTCAGGGGATGAAAACCAGGAAGCACTGACTGGAAGGTTTACACTTACATAAACCTAAACAGTTCATTTTTGGGGGGGGTAGTTGTGGGTTTATTTTGTTTGTTTGTTTGTTTGTTTTCTTGAATAGAAGGAACTCTAACATGATACAAAATCATTCACTTTCCTGAAGAGAGTTAGAATTATTTAGGCTAGGCTCTGAGGTATAGAAGACACACAGAAAGTTAATGTGCCTTTTGGGCCCCCGTCTAGAGACAGTACCCTTTAGTTCTCTGGGCTCCCTTCAGCCATGAAATTCTGTAATTGCTCCTGGAATAATTTTCCCTTTCCCTGTGACATGATAAGAGCTCTGGGGTTAGAAAGTGATCTAACAGCATTGTGACGTGAATGAAATGGGTATTTCTAAGAGTTTTGGTGAGAGCAGTTCAGGTTCTATCCTTTAAAAAAAAAGCCCCCAAACGAAGCAAAACAAACAAAAAACCCCCAGACATTCCATGCAAACAGGGGTGTGGTAAAAATGAAGACTACCACCACTCAATATTTCTGCCTTTCACGATTAGAACAGTAGCTTAAGCATTATACAAACTTACTAGTTTGATAAATAGCGTATTTAAAACCTGATTTAACCAAAACTTTTTAAAAACTGTCACGTGAGCTAAAAATATGGGCAAGCAAGTTGGCCATTCATATTTCATGTTTCTTTTTCCCTTTTTATTTGCAATTCGTTTGGTGAAGCCTTGATTAAAGATGTCACAGCAGTGAGAAAGGCTGGGCCTCTCTTCCCACCAGTTCGCATGTGAAATGCTCCGAAGCCAGTCCATGTTGGTTTTAACCCATTATCCTTTTGTCTTCCTTTACATATTCACCCAGAGTCACGCAAGAGTACTGAGGACCAAGACAACTGGAAGATTACTTTTTTCTACTAATCTTAATCCCCAAATTTCACATGTTGATAAAATATAAGACTCTTCCAGCCCTAAATTAATGAATGGTAATTATGGCAAGTCAGAAAGAACGTGGAGCAAACATGATAACCTTGGGCACCTGGGTGCACGGACCATTAATGACTGCTACTCAGGATTAACAGAATGTTCCAATGGACTTTTTCTCTTCAGGCAAGAGTTAGCAGGGAGGTTTGGGCAAGTCACTATGTTTCGGTGACAGTAGTGATCTGATGTGTAAAATGAAGGATATAATCAGATGCAAGCAAATATTTCTGTGTATTGTAAAATCTATAGTGTGCTCCTTTCCTTCTTCTGCAGGGCTTGCTAATGTAGAAGGCTTTTAAAGTGTTTGTTGGATTCAAGTGAGTCACATCTTGCTCGGGAAAGCATCAGAGTGCAGAAGAGACAGCCTACCTGGAGCCTCTGTGGTGTAACTACTGTGGGAAAAAGCACAAAACAGTTTGTCTGGTGGTGAGCAAGGATTATCACTCTCACTCCCAGGGGTTTTCTAAGGCTCCAATGAGATTGCAGAACTAAAGCTCTCAAACGACTCAAAAGACTGTCCAAGTGGAAGGTATTAGTATTAAAAACAAAACGGAAAACCTTTCTTAAGAATATTGATAGGAACATCTTTATGCACACAAGCGCTTCATTATTGAACTGTTTTTCATGTTATTAGTTTTTGTTGCTTTTGATTTCAAACTGTTGATCAGAACACAACAGATGTGTTCACAGAAGTGGCTTTTATGCCGTGAACAATTGACTTTGGGTTCCCTGGATCAGTGCATATCGGGACCATCAAAGCCTTCATGATGGAGGGATGGAACTTCCTTCACAGAGGCCATTTGAATCTTGAACCTTTGAGAACATCTCCAGTGACCTAGGCTGAGGTCACAGGAAGGAGCCTGGCCTATACCCAGCAGCCTGTTTTGTTCAGTCTATTGAAAGAGCACCAGGAGCTGTTTTAAACTTGAGGAAACTGACTTCTTTACATGAAGAAACTGAACTATTAAGTTACAGAATTAAGATAAAGACCAATTCTTCATGAATGATTAGGAGTCCCTGGAGAACTTTATGTTTCTTCAACAAAGTAAGGGATCCCTGCCATGAGCACATCTTTCCAAAGCTCTGATTGTCAAGGCAAATAAATTATTGCCATAACTAGTTTAACAATCATGGCATCATCTATAACTTATTGATTAGTTGCGATTTGCCCCTGCGATTTGCTGACTGAATCAGATCCCGAATTTCAGTGAGATGGCACTTCATCTGTGTGACCATATAGTGTAAGGAGTACCCTCTAAAGAGAGCAAGCATAGGTCAGACTTTTATGATGGCTTTCGAAAGGTCAGTTTTATCTGAGCTTTTCTTCCAAGCAGCTCCACTGTGCAAGACATCGTCACTTCTCACCTTTCAAAGTTCTCAGAGTTGTGAAATTTCTGAAACTTCCTTGACTAACTGGTGAGAAGGAATGAACTCTCATAGCCCCCAGATAAACATGCCATAACTTTCCCTCATTCCACATTATGAGGAATGCCTGTGTATTTATGATTCTCTGAATAAGAGGTCCTACTCAGTACATTTGTCTGCTAACCAGTTCATCAATCAAAAGTCAGGTGGAGAAATTTAGATTTTTACAGACTTGACTTTTCAGCATCAGGATTACATACAGAATAACTGGAAATTGATAGACTCATCTTGTGTTCTGCAGTGTGGTTAAAGAGAGTGAGAGAAAGAAGGCTCTGAAAGTCATCACAAATTCTAGAAAATGAGCTCTGTGGAAGCTTCTATCGGTTATCATTTTATGTATTGACTCATAGCTTCTATGTGATGCAAATCAACTCCCAATTTGAACTAATCTATCAAAATTAGTCAACTCATCTGAGAGTTGTTATGAATAGACACATAAACATGTGTAATTTATTGTACAATTAAATTGAAACACAGTCCTTGCTTTGGTCAAATATATGGTATCTGCCATATATTCATAACATCTGTGTTATTATTAATATGCTAATCACCAATGCCAATTTTGGGGGTGGGCATAAATTTTATTTGTCATTTTACATGCAACTACTGTTGCTCAAGTAAGGCCTTTCACTTTTGTAAATGTTTACTGTAGGATAAAAGATACTCTTTTTGCAAATCCTCTTCCTGGAAAATTCCATCCAGTCTCCAACATCAAAGAAAGAAGGCAGCAAGAGCAAGCCTTTCCAGAAAATTACAGAATATTCTTCCAAAGAAAGAGGGGAGCAGCAGTAAGCCATTCTAGAAAATTCCATCCAACCATCAATGTCAAAGGCAGAGGGAGTGGGCTATTCTGATGCAAAGATTCTGCTTACCCTGAGATCTGCCTTTCCCTTTTTTCTGATTCACAATCTGGCATCAGACTGCTTCATTTGTCTCTTGCTTACTGACCTCAAGTGATCAGGGATTGTTCTATGACCTTTCCCTCTACTTCACTGCTCCAGAGGATTTCTCTTCCATGGCTGAAAAAAAACCCAATAAATGACCTCAAAATTTCATACTCCATAGAAACAATGAAAATAGAATAAGGGAAAGGGGTTTCAGGAGCACTTGGTTTGGGTTATTGATTTTAGTGCCTCCAAGTTTGTACGGATCTAATGCTTTCCAGAAACAACTGAGATTTGAATAATTAAAAAAAAAAAACAGTGCAAGGACTATCTGAAAAGAACCATGCAGCAACGGTTTTACTATTGTCAGTGGACAATCCAGTTCACTCTGTTGAACTTTTGCCACATATTTTTTTCTCCACAACATGAATTGCAATGGCCAGTCTCATTTTGTCCACCATACACATATCCAGTGGGGAGTCTCAGGCAAAGGCCAGCATGTATCACATAACATGCAGGTTATGACAGTCTCTTCCTTTTGCTTACATTGCTTACTCAAACATACAGGAACTTTGACTTTTTTACTTTGGGAGTGAATTTTCTGCTAAGAAGGGAAAAGATTCCAAAGATAATACTTAATAATATGGTCCATATAGATAATACAAAATAAATAAAAGTCCTAGTTAGTATGGGTTTTGAATTTGGAAGAAGTGAAGAGTTTTAATCATGTCTCTAGTCTTCAGATAAGTTGTAACAAAACCTCCAGGGTAACTTCTAGTCAAATCCAAGAATGAATGACTATGGGGATTGGTCCTACTACACCCTATGGTGAACTCTTGGCTCTTACCTTTTGGGTAGATGTTATTGTCTTTCTTGTGATAATTAAAGGCAAAATAAAATTGTACTCTACATTTTTTATGGCAGTACTGGCAATAAAGTCTAGGACCTGTGCATGCTAGGTAAGTGCGCTCCTGTTGCACAACACTCCTAGCCCTTGTACTTATAAATATGACTGTAGTTAGGCCATTGCTTCCCACTTGCTAGATGGTTAAAAATGAAAGAGCATGTTAATTTGGTTGTGATAGAAAACGGTACTGAGGCAGAGGCCAGTTTTAGAGCTACCAGTTTGGAGAGACAGCTTTGTTTCAGTAGGACATTTTACCTACAAGAGTGGTATAAGTTATTTTTGGGAGGCTCATTCATATTCATGGCTGGGAAGATACCATGCTGGCTGTGAGAGTATACATTATATCTCACACAATGAATTCCATATTGTTTATTCTGACTTAGATTATGTGTTTTGCTTTGGAAAGTCTAAAAGTAGGTGAAAGAATCAATTCATATGATGCCAAAGTGGGAAAAATTGGTCTGCTACTTTTATTTCCCAGTGTTGCAGTAAAGAAAAGGCAAATAAGGAGTGTTTTGTTGCTGACTGGGTGGAGATAAATTGGGCACTGTCAAATCTGTGATAGCTGTTGGGTGGAGCCTACAAGAAGGGACTCCCAAGCACCACAAATGGCCATTAGTGAAGACAATGGCAAGCGGGATTATATAGAGGCCTTTACTTCCTGATTCATGTTCATCACTGTCCATGATAGGCAGGGCTCTGGGTAAGGCTGGGGAAGAGGTATTGGCTATGAAGCATAGTGGGGTTTCAGCACCTGGCAAGCCATCTCTGCTCTAGACTTTTCAGCATAGCAACCTCAAACAGCCAGACACACCTCACTTAATACCCCCTCCCCCTTTTTTCTTTCAGCTACAAAATTAGGATGGTTGTTACTTTAGGGATTTAATGAAGTTCGGTTATTTGTATTGCCTAGTATATAACACGTTTTAAGTATTGTCTTTTTTTTTTTTTAATTCTACTTCTCCTATAGGTGGGTTATGGGGGTTCTTGAGAGAAGTAAAATGAATTTGTAATCCCAAAGGGGTTGCACTCCACTGGGACACAAGACATGCCTACAACCAGCTATGATATGGGCTACAGCAAAACACTGTGCTAATAAGAGACAAATATATAAGGTTGCAAAAGAAGTGCCACGGTGAACTCTACTGGGGAGAGAATGGAAAAGAGGTTTTTGGGGCAGAGAGTGTTAGCAATGGTCCTGAAGGATTCGCAAAGCAGTTGTTTCTGGTCCTGTTGATGAGAGATGCCCAGGAATATGCAGTGAGAGCCAGCTCCTTAAAGAGGTTAGTAGAGTGCAGAAGAACTAAGCATCTTTCAAAAATATAGAGAGACCCAGGAAGAAAAGCAGGGAAACTATGTCAGGCTAACTCTCAGGGGTAGGGCAAAGTCTAATTACCCAAATTGAAATCTGGCCTTTGAAACAAGTCCACGAAGTCTCTTGAACCCATAAAGACCTGCTGTAGAAGCAGAGGCATGCCTGAAATAATTAGCTTTGTATTTCAGCTCTTGTTTGGGAATTCTTGGTTTGTATCATCCTTTTCCTCGGAAGCTGAAGAGGTATTTTGAGAATGGTTTGAAAATTGCCTGGGTGGTGGCAGGGCAGGAAAAAGCAGAATCAATAAACCATCAGGGTGAATTTTAATTGCATATATTTCTAAGGCTGTGTTTACCTGTACACCTCAAGACTACTCACTAGAGAAAGTCAGTGCACCCCTCTTTTAGGGTTTCTTAGGCTTCTGGGGATAAGTAAAAAGTGGGCTTTTGCATTCTTTCCTTAGAAAGTAGCATGTTCTTCCTTTTCCCTCTTAAACTAAAGTTCATTCTACCCTTCCTATTATCTGCATAAAGGGGTGTTTATTTTGAAAAAAACTTAGTCATAACACTTTATATAGAAACTAGGCACAGGGAAGAAAGCAGCCTTTTTTTTTTTTTTTTTTTTTTTTGATGTGATACCAATGAATCCTTCAGGGCAGAGATACAGTTACTCTCAAACAGAAAGAGATCTTTATGCTCACTGTGTATTGTGAAGTCTCAAGGCCAATGGGTCATGAGATATGAATCCTAGAGATGGCTGTGCTGGTTTTATTTCTATTTTCCCTAAATATTGTCTTTGTACACCTGTGTAGCGTTTAAGAAATTTTATTAAGATTTTTGAGAGAGCTTCAAGCCCGGATTTGGGCTTAGAAAACATAATACTCCTATGCCCCAAGCAGGTGGAAGGAATCAAAGTGAGAAAGCCTGGAGGATTTCCTTGAATCTTTTTCTTGCAGGTGTCCCACTTTGCCCTTGGTGGTGCAGCCTTGTGTTTGTGGGGTGCTCTTGCCTCCTTAACTTTTGCATAGAAACCGTTGTTCAGTTGAGGGAAAAGGTTATATCTGAATGATTTTGTTTCTACATGAGTTTAACTAGTCACCTTCCAGGTGCCCAATTCTGTGTTTGATGCTTCCAGGAATAGGCAGGAGATTTATGAGGCACAGCCTTTGATCTTGGAGAGTGCCAGAGTGCTAGAGGAAGCTGGTAAATAAACGTTATTGTGTATGAGTCTCCTGCAGAGATTGTCATCCAGGAACCCCTCCTGGATATGCTGTTTCTGCAGTTCTGGAAGAAACTCATCAACCTACATTTAAAGGGGTCAACTGGGTAGTTATGATGCAGGGAGCTTATACCTCAGACTTAAGAGAGTAGTTTTTATGAGGCGGCAAGACCCACTGTTCAAACATTTTTCTGCTAGGTGATTTAAAAGAGATTTGCATCTCTCAGTCTTTATTCATAATCTATAAAGTTATGACAATGATGACTATCTCCTAGGATTGGTATAAAAATTAAACTATCCCTATTTCTAAAAGGTTCTAGAAATACCCTTTTTTTTTCTCAGCATCCTTTTCAATAACCCAGTTGTAGAGATAAACAGGCTGTTTTAGCTTTAAAGTGGTTTCATATTTGCCAAACTGAGAATGATGTTTAAAATCTCTCCCACACACCTGGTTCTTTGTATTGCCTAAATTGCATTGTTAATTTTCTGTTTGTCTGTATTTTCAACTGAAGGCTTTGGCAATATTCAATGGCTTACTCAACCCAGAAACTCTAAGGTATTATCAGGTCATAAAAATTATATAATTTTTTGAGGTATAAGACAGAGTCTGGATTTGGGGTTCAAGTGTGTTATACAGATGGTAGGAGAGAATAGCTGCTCTCAAAGTTTGGAGAAGGTTTTCTGGAAAGGATAAGAATGATCCATGAGAAGTTAGTATCGGAAAAAGCTAAGGGATAAACTCCACTATGAGTGACAGTCAGGAGTACTGCCTGTTGGTGAGAAACTTTACATCTAGAGGTCAATTTCCTTGGCACATATGTTAGAGCAAATGGTCTGCCTCTTGATTTACATCAGTTCGTAGTCATGCTAGTATATCACTTGAGAGAAACCTATTGGCTGTCAGAAAGTTAAGAAGAATTGCCTCAGGGATTGATCTACATATAGCTACCATTATCTAAGGAGCATTTAAAATCTGGGTCAAAAGTGCCAGGGCCACCAGGAGGACAGAACAGAGGTGGCTAAGGTGACAAGCAGGTTGGAGCTTGAAGACACATCAGGATTTTGCTAATGGCTTTTAATCATCATGGAATCAGTAGAAATGTAAGAATAGTTGATGGGGTGGGTAGTGACATTGAATAGAAATATGTGTGTTGGGGTCCTCACCATGAGAATCCCATGAGTAATTCTTTTAGATCAGCAGCCATGATAACTTTTGGATCTTCACTCTAGTCTTGATTCTAATTTTTTTTTCAAACTTCAACCATCCCACAAAGTAGGAAATACGCCTTTTGCTCATACAAATGTTGTGATGCTCCTTGAGGAGAGGGCTCTCAGTTAAATCTAGAGCAGTGGTCATTTGAATGTTTCTCCCTTACAGCCTTACTCAGTAACATCACACAGGGTTATGAAGGAAGGAGACTTTAGGAATCATCTAGTTCTATCACCTTATTTTTCTGAAAATAAGGCGGGCCCAAAAAGACTGTATAACCTTTTCAAAGTCACACAGCTGCTCTGGTCACAGAGCTGTGTCTAGAACCCCAGCCTCTCCTGCCACTCACATTCCCAGGCTGTGCTTTCTCATGATGATTGGATACTTGTTTGAATTTCCATTTGTCTCTCTTGGAGCCTGGATTGATGTGTGTGCTCAAGCTGGGCAGACCACTGCTCAGCCCTTCAAATAGAACAGACTCCCTTTGTACTAGCTCTCGGAATGCTAACCACGGAGCTTGGAGATAGGGCTGACACTCCGGGCTCACACGGATGACAATTTCATTAACTGTGTTGCTGAGCTTTAGCAATCCACTCATCTCATAATTGTGCTAAGCTTATTCTGGTGGAAATGCATGAGGATGTTTTGAACAGTTCATAACAATGAAATCATTGTTAAAGTTTCAACAACATTCGCATTATATATTCATGAATACTTAAAAACAGAACAAAAGCTATTGTTGGGGTCTTAGCTAGCATCCTTTTGGACCAAAAGCTTACCTTTAAGGGTTCATTCGAGGCAGTCATTTGTTTAGAGGTGCCCTAGAAACAGCTTGGCTATAAAAGACAACCATCTACCCTTTGCAAGCTGCTGTGACTACACACCCACTGGCAATGTGGCACTTGCAGAAGGAAAGGGACAAGGACAGCTTCTCTTTGGTCTTCTCTTCCCTTCCCTGCTCCATAATGACTATTTCTAGCTTTACTTTGAAGCATTGGGTATAAAGGGACCTTTAACAACATCAGCATGTTTTCATTCTATGAAGTTAAAAGAATATGTTTCTATGCCATAAAGGGATGCATTCAGGATTTCTTTGTTTACATGGGGACCCAGTGCTATGCAAATCTCTGTACAGTTGAGTCCATGTTATGTCTCACTCAAAACTTAGCCATTTGAGTGAATAAAGCTATTTCCTTTTTATTTAGTTTCCTCAGACTCTGAGAGAGGGGTGTCTCAATAACATCTTATGTTGAATAGATCAAACATCCTTGATATAATATGGTGTAATTTCTTTCTCTCTATTCTAAGTGTTCACCCCTCTTGTAGTGCTAATTGATCTGACAATTGTCAGTCAGATCTTCCACTTGTAAAATATATATGAAATAAAGGCTTTTACTTAAGATTGACCCTTTATTTCTGATTTTCCATTGAGTCTATTTCCTAGCTTCACTTTGAAAGAAAATAATAATATATCTGTATTGATATGCTTCTTCTAATTCATTCAAAGTACTTGTCAGAATCTAGGTGGTTTAGACCAATGAGGTTTGCTTCTTGCTGACACCACAAAGACTGGCTGGTTTACCTGCACTGTCCTTCTAACTAAAAAGAGTCATCCTTTAAAGCATGGCCATTACCTGTAGAAGGGGAAAGAAGAAGTTGTACATCTGTACCATAGCTTCTAGAACTTTCCTTTGAGGAAACTAACATCTTATTTATTATACATGGGCATATCCAGCATTGGAAGAGGCAGAAACTAGAATCCCATCATGTGCACAAAATAAATCAGCAGTGTCTGTTGACCAGCAATAACGACTGCTAGTACCTTCCTAAACCATCTCACTCACTTCTGAATATTTAGTTTAGATGTTTTCTGACCACTAAAGTGGAATTATGATAATCCCCTGAGGTTTGGACTGGGCATGTTTTTCCCCCCTCTGGGGGTGAGTAGAAGATAGAATTGTACACCACCCACTTATCTATAGAGAAAATCAACAAATTCTAAGATTTTGGAGATAGATTTAGAACACGTAGGAAGCATATAAGCTCCTAAGAAGGGCCCATTCACCTGATGCATGCAGTCTTGTGCACAGCTGCCAACACTGCCTTTGCTGCTTCTGTAGTTTCTTGGTAACTTTTATGATCCAGTGCTTGAAGACTTTTGACTCTGAGAGTCACAGTTCCCAACTGACAAGGAATATGAATCACATCAGTCATACAGACAAGGAACTGAAACAATAAATGACAGGAGAAATGTGAGTTAGTAAAGTTTTAGTAATGACGCGGATGAAAAGTAGGTTGATAAGAGAGAAAAGTTATCTCAAAAATCTGGTTTGAGAAGGATAGATTGAGCAGGGCAAGCTAGAATCTAGAAGGAAAGATAGGATAAGCCTTTATGTGAGGAGAAAATGGGAGTTTTAATTAAAAGCCTGGATTTTGGGATTTCCCAAAGGTGTGAGTGGAAAAGAGAAGTTGGAAAGTAGCAGAGACCTGAGAAGTTAACCCCACGGACAGCGTGTACGTCTCATGAAAGCACTGTGATAGTCAAGTGCTTAGACGAACCACTTAGCACTTAGATGCTCGCAAACATCTGGGGCTTCTGTGTCTGTGGAGGTTGATTTTTAGAATCTGTATGGAGAAAGAAGTCTTCTTGGATCATTCCACCATGGAGTGTGCTTACAGAAAGAGAGATGATTTTACTGTGAGACAGAGGTCTACCCATACACTACAAAAGTACAGGGAAGGGAGAAATTGAAGATTCGTTTGTGGTTTCTGTCTTTAGTATCAGAAGTGTTGACATTATCATACATCAGGAAAACAATAATAGGTATCTATCCATCATTATCTGTTTCATCTTCATAGAAGGAAAAGGAATATAGCAGAGTATATGGAATAATCCAACTATCTAGACCCTTTTCTTCTCCCTAAAGAATACCAACCAGTGAGGTGCTGTGATAAGAGCCTCCCATAGCACTCAAGGCTTTGCATGTTTTACAGAGAACATCGTTACAGTCCTCAGAAGAGAGTGGTTTGAACATTAGAACAAGTTCATCAAAATCCAGGTTGAGAAAGGAACAATTTAATTCTGGGAAATGTAGGTCAAGTGAGCCAAACTATCCTTTTGAAACAATCACTCAAGTCACTTATAGATATAACGCATTTCCTATGAAGGGCTATCATACAGATATGCAAATTTAAAGCTATGAAAACTTATTACAGGACATGTGGAGAAAGCAGGTGTGAAAACACCTTTATCTTAAAAGACCCACAATGACAATTTGCCCTTTCTTTAGTCTGGGTTTTATTAGCCCTTCTGCCAAGTCATCAGGATGACCCAGGCTCTCCAGTTTGTGGGAAAACTTGCACATGCAGATAAGGAAATTTTGCAAACACTCGTGGAGTAGGTCAACAGGAGTGCTGGAATCCCGTCTGGCCCTGTTTACTGTGGGCTCCTGGGACAGTTATAAAGCCTTCCAGGACCTTTCCTTTTTCACCCATAAAATCACAAATTCAAAAATCTGTTCTGGTTTTACAACTTTTTAGTTTGTAGCTCTCAAATTTAAGGTTCTAAATGGTCTTTGGCAAAACTATACAAATTTGCAGAATCTTCAAATAAATTACAGATAGATTTTGTGCCAATCCAACATTCTTTCAGAATAGCCTTGACCTTTCCTGTTTTTTCCATTGTTTTTCTTTTTTTCTCTTTTTGTTATAAATAAAACTTATTTGTAAATTAAGCCCTCTCATGCTCCTGTCTGATTCTTTCAGTGATGTTATATCCCACACTTGACATTTCTTTTTCATTTTGATGAAATTGTGATATCACATAGCAATGCATCCAACTAGATTAAGCAGAGGGAGCAAGATAATTACAAATGAGAGTGTTTCTATATACATGTGCCTAAGATATCAGCCTTGATGGGAAGGAAAACTCAAGCAAGAACTCAATGGGAATTTGCTCCATGATACTATGGCTTTAGACACAACACTCTTAAAGATCATAGTGAAAGCTCAGATCTGACCCCCAGGGAAGAGGCAGCTAGCATCAGCTGTATTATACAATAATCAACTAAATCCTATATCAGGTATGTGGTCTTTGATCCTAATTCATTAACCTCAGAGATCCTACTCTTCCTTATCTTTATAGTCATCTTCATTAGTAAGTCCTGTCTCCAAAATCATTGAGATTATGACTGTAGAGTTATCCTCTGGTTCATGGATACAAAGGTTATGACTCCTAAAGGAAAAAAGGAGCTGATTTCCTCCCAATGCCTCCCTACCCCAAACTATAAGGATGGATTAATTGTGAGAATGCATACTATTTTAAGTTCATATCAGAAGATATTAACAGTTTTGCAGTTTCATAGGAAAGACACCAAAGTGACATGAGTATTTATTGTCTTTTGCTTTTCACAGGAATGCTTTATGACAGTGCTATAATCCAATGTTCAGTGTGGCCATCTCCCAGGTAAGCCACGAGTGACTTGATGTGGTAAAGAGCATCTCTTCAATTTTCACCATAACGGAAATGAGTGGTTGCCCCTTCAGTGGATTGCTTGATGTGAAAATTTACAGGGAGATTCAGACAGGACAAGCAATCCAAAGTTAAGACAGCAAAGTTAAATTATATAGAACTTCGAAGCCTTGCCACAGGTGAGACACAGGTTTTATTGTTGACAAGCCCAACTAGTTGTACCTTCCCCTCAAACTTAACAGTTCTGCGTACATATTGACTGTTTCCTGAAATAATTGTTCATTTTAACTTCACAATAGGAAATCGCCTTTGCTCTGTGTTTGCAGAATGGGATGTTGAATTAAAATTTAATACCACCTCTTTTGCTCTTCACCAGTCCCCTTTTCATTTTCATTTTAAGATAGGGTCTTATCAAGTAGTTCAGGATGGCCTGGGACTCCTATGTAGCCCACTCTGGCCTTGGATTTGTGGTAATCCTCCTGTCCTATTCTCCTGAGTATACATTCTCTAGCCGGCTTTCCTGTCAAGGTTATATTTCTACCTGTTCTTTCTACCTATCTAAGAAGCAGCCAGGCTTAGCTCATATTGGTTGCATAGAGACTATGAGTACAACCTCTGCAATTGTCTCCCTGCCACTGAACTGTGACTCATTCCATTTAGCACATTGCTAACGATCAGTACCATTAGAGACTTTTCATTTTTAAACGTTTATTAATTCATGTTATATCTCCAGCACAGCCCTCTCACTTCATCCCTCCTGATCCCACCCTCCTACCCTCTACATCCTGTTCCACCTCTCCTACTCCTCTGGTGTAGGGTGCCCCCACATATCAGTCCCCCTCAGTTCATCAGTCACATGAGGGCTAAGAGCTTCCTCTTGCAGATCATAGGAACAAATTAAAAGGAAACACTTTTTTTTTTTTTTGATGTAGTGTTCAAGATGGTGTTATCAGGAGGTAGGAGTTAGGGAAAACAATTAGTCAGGCACATAGAGTCTTCATCTTGTGTCCCTAAGAGACTCCCAGCATGTGACCTTACGGTGAATTACAAACCAGCAGTCAGGACATCTTTGAGCTGACTATGAGCTTCCAAAACTGTGAGAAACAGTTTTTAAACCTATTCCTATTTAAATCTCTATTCTGTGGGATTGTTTTGTTGCCGCAGCCTGAAATGATTAAGTCACATGAGATCCTACAACAGAAAACTGACTCAAGATAAAAGTGAAGAAAGCTGAAGTGTGATAGTAACAATAATGTACCAACCTCAGGTCATTAGTTGGCAAATGTCAGTATGTGCTGTGCAAGGAGGGGCTGGATCTGTATGCTGTTGGTACAACCAATATAACTTTTCTATAAGTTAGAAACTATTAGTTTTTTTTTTTCTTCCGAGACAGGGTTTCTTTGCGTAGCCTTGTCTGTCTTGGACTTGGCTTTGTATACCAGGCTGGCCTGGAACTCACAGAGGTCTGCCTGCCTCTGCTTCCCCGAGTGCTGGGATTACAGAGCTACCACGCCCTGCTTGTTAGAAACTATTCTTAAAAAACAAACAAACAAAATAGGGTAAGTAAGAGAACTAGAATGTGAAAGACTAAGAAAGTAAAGTAAGGTCATGAATGAAGTTGGAGGAGGAATGAATTATATGGCTATTACATCTCAGAAAAAACAAATACAAGAATTTCTTTAACATTACTTGGCTCAGTTATTGATCTGCCATGTAGCTGTAGACTTTGGAGCAAGAGGAATAGTCTGAGCTGGTGGCCTTCCCTGAGAGATAGTCCTGATGTGGCAGGGCAGACTCCAGCACTGACAATGGGTACAGTTTTAACGGATCAGGGTGTTGGAGGCATACTTTACAAGAGCCCTCTGTCCAACCACTCCTGCTCTGAGTCCTGTCTCACTGAGTCTTTATGATGTCATCTGGGATTGAGGGAGGATCCTTATTGAATGTATCTGTTTGTGGGCTATGAAGTTTACCTGCTGGTGGTGATCAAGACAACCTTAAATTTCCCTTCAGTTTAACTGATCTGCAGAGTCTTCTCCCAGATTGGTAAATCCCTGAGGGCAGTTTTAAACTCTTCCTCTTCCCCTTTGGAATATAAATCTTTTGGGAAATGTGGTGTTAGAACCATTCCTTTGAAATGTAATTAAGAACGTTTGCTGGGGAGGGCGTTTTCTTCTACTCTGTTGGGCAAGGTAGGAGCCTAACTTTCATTAGCAGTTAGCTAACATTGCTGACTCATCCCTGTGTTTAAAAAAACCTTCTGACTTTTGTTTTAGGGAAGCTGAGTTCAGTCCCCTCCACTACAAGTCTTGGCTCCAGTTCTTACAGTCTGTGTTGTTTATAACAGATAGCCAGTGAGGTTTTTCTTTTTATTTTTCCTTTTCCTTTTGGAAAACCTCTTTATTGATTCTTTGTGAATTTCACCTCATGCACCCCAGTCCCATCCATCCCTCTGTCCCTTTCTTTGTACCTGCTCTCTGCCCTTGCAAACCTCCTGACAAAAGGAAAAAAAAAAAAACAAAACAAAGCAAAACAAAACTCGTTGTGAAAGTTGTAATATGCTACAGTGTGTCCTACAGTATAACCTTTCATCCACATTTTTTTATTTTTAATTTTATTTTCAACTTTTTAAAATTAGGCCACAATTATAAGAATTATAAGGCTTAGCATATATTCCCAATGTCCAGCCCATATTTATTTGGCAACTGACTTTAACATTCTACTATGCATCCATCTCCATGAGTTTAAAGTTCCATATCCAACTCAGCTTCCATCCTAACTTGCATCACAATTTTAAAAACACCTTCTTAGATCCAGAACACCCTCTTAATTCATAAACAACTTAAAATTTAACTATGGGACTATAGCTATCTAGTCTTCAACCACATCAGAGACCTGAGAAGGATAAATATATCTGATTATACAGGAAATGCAGGACCAGCAGCTTCCAAAACTAAGAAATGACATACAACTGGCTGTCTGGACAGTTCCCAATTTCCCTCTATACACTGCAGCATCAATCTTTAGCTGTTTGGCTCCATTTCCCGACAGACATTAATTGTAAAGCGGGAATTATGAAGGACTTGCCTACCCTGTCTTAGAGCTAGGCTGCCGATTTACCTCTTTCCAAGTTTTGTCCTTTTTGGGCACCATCCACATTTCTTTACTTGCAAATGTTCACTGCAATGGGTTATTGGTCTGGTCTGAGGCCTCTGGCTTCTGCTACACTATCAATACTAGATCCTCACCAAGACTCCTCTCGGATATCCTGTTGTTGTCCTGTGTTATGAAGATCCTGCAGCTTTGGATCTGTAGGATCAGCCCCTTCTGGAAATCCAGCGGTTCACAGATGAGGTAGATGTTTGGGTGGGCCATGAGGTTTTACTTTTATTAGAAGAAGAATGCATAGCTTGGCCAGACCCATAGAAGAGTAAGCTGTAAGGAGAGGGGAGATTTTGAGGTTCCATAGAACTTTCAGAGCACAGTATGCAAATTTTGGGGGGTCATGTAAAGGAGTAACTTATTAATGGGAATAATTTGCATAATTGTGGCAATGGGACGGCTATAACTATTCACATTTCTTTTTAATTACAGCGTATCTTTACATTTTGGTTCAAATTCATCTGGTTGAATTCTCAACCACCATCTCTTCCTAGCTGCTAACCTTCGTGGGTGGGTTGGAGCAAAGGAATTCTGAATTCAAGTTAAAGTGCGTTCTTCAACTGCAAAAATAGGGGAAAGCTGCTGCACCTAGCACATTGGATATTCTCAGCACCAGCTATGGCTGGAATCACCATCTTACCCACAGCTTGCATGGCCCAAGTTCTGGAGACCTCTGATCTCCTGTTTGCATCTCTTCTCTTTGATTCTCATTAGCACTCCTGGTTCCAGCCTATAGTAGTTTCTCCTCAGAGCTCCTGTACTTTATCTACTCTTCTGCTTGGGAGACTCCCCCAGTTTTCTTATTTTGGGTCCCTGCTTAGGTGTCAGTCTTCCAGAAAGGACTTCGGGTCATCTTACTGAAATTAGCACTGATTATCACATTGTAATCCCACACCCTGCCTTGTTTCTCCTCACAGTGCCTGTCATTATTTTTCTTAGCATTTATTTATCATTGTTTGCTTTACTCCAGAATTATAAGTAACATGAGAATAAAATATCATATATTTTAGTCACTGCTGTATTCGTAACACTCAGAAGTGACTGGCACATGGCAGGTATTCAATAGAAATGTTTTTACTAAATAAGAAGACAGAAGGGTTTGCATATTAACTAGCTTTGAAAAAAAATCACAAAGTTGGGAGGCAATTTAGAAGATAGGACTGGAGAACTTTGGATTTTTTTTTCCATTTCTTACTTCTGCACCTACTTAAATTAATCTTCTGTCTTTCCCAAACTCCTCTTTACAAGATCCCCTTCATTGGCTCCTGGCTTCCTTTTATCAACTTTCTCTCACCAGCTTTCCATCTAATTTCCAATCTCATCTGAAATCTCATTGTCTTTCACTTGCTTCTTAATCTCCAAAGCCTCTCAGTACTCTATACCATGTCTCCAGAGCACACAATGCATCACAGGACCAAGCAACTCCAGAGGAGGAGACAGTATCATAATTAAGCAATGGATAAAAGATTTAAGAAGTCGTGAAGTCTTATGAGTTATAACTAATTTAGAAACTATCAAATAACCCAAACAACATGAATTTTGTAATGGCTTTGGAAAGCAGTCTCTGGCAAACACTAGAAAACACTGTACATAAATTGAGATGAGGTTCCCTTTGGATAATTCTTCCAAATCATTTCTGACATAAGTATTAAGACAAAGCTGGGTGGGAACCCCTTCTGGAAAAAAAATACACAGCCTCTACTGTTCTGATTTTTCCTGATTCCCCATCTCCCTCCCTATCCCCTTGTTAGAGAATTTAGCACAACAATAGTTTCTATCACCCAGAACCTGGCTTCAGTACCATGTTGGTTCTTCTAACTTACTCTTTTGGATCTTAAATTATGACATTCAAAACTCCTTTAAAAGTTATTCAGAAACTGAGTTAGGTATAGAACTTTAAACTCATTGGGACAGAAAATAGAATATAATTATCAGTTGCCAAGTACATATGGACTGGACATTGGGAATCTGTGCTAGACCTTACAATTTTCATAATTGTTGCATAACTGTTCTTATTGTTTTGTATTGTATTTATTGTTATAAGAAAAAGAACCTTTTATTGGACTAAAAGGAGGAGCTATGGGGGGACACCTTAAATTAAAAAAAAAAGCAGATAGGAAGCTGAGGTGGAGGGTGGGATAAGGAGGGGATGGAGGGAGGGGAATGTGATTGAGACGTAACTTGAAGAAATAAATAAATGTTGGGAAAAAAGGAAAAAATAGTATTAAGAGAAACAAAGAACCATCACAATAGGGAGAGGACAATTAAAAGAAAGAATGAACTAAGACAGGACCAGAGTTAGGTAGATGGATACACAGAAGTGTCCCTCCCCCATTTTTTTCTTTACCTAGTAAAAGAATATATTAGAATTATGATTTCTGAGAATTTTGGGAAAGCTAGATGCAACAGGTGGAATGTCTGAGGATTAAGGAATTCATGGTAGAATAGGAGTCAAGAACATATGTTTGGTCTGTGAATTATGTACAGTTTACCTTGAGGAGAGCCAGGTTGCATCCCAGTCATCAGAAGTGAGTATGTCAAGAGCACAGCCCCATTCTGCTCTAGGGTTTGTAGGGGAGGATGATGGGATTCTGTGGCATGGGAATTGATGGATGCTGAATTTATAACCCCTCAGCACAAAAGCTTGTGGAGAGAGCAATTAGGACAAGAGCAACATTAGAAATAAGAGAAAATGTTAGTGCTGCAATCTTGGCTCAGTGATGATGCCAAGATTGTCAGAGGCTTCCCATGGTCCTTATACTTCACTGGTAAGTAGCCTCTCTTAGAGGAACTTCAGCAAATAGCTAGGAACTATTCACATGACTTCAGCCACCGCTCCCTCTACTGCAGTTTATTGCTTTATTTTTTATTACTGGGACTCATTAACATTCCCAGATTGTGTAGGAGACATGATGGAAAGCTGTGGTATTTGCAGGCAAAGTCAGATTTTAGGCACACAAATGCCATCACTGTTCTCCAGTCTGTCCTGCAATCTGTACTGCACATTGTCCACTCCTGTTTGGCTTCTGACTCAGGAGTCATCCCTATGACCTAGTTAACATTCACAATTTATTCAACACTACACCACATCATTTTTAGTTCTTGTAATTCTTTGCAAATTGTGAGAGATAGTGCTCATAATCTTAATTACTATTTGCTCGAATGCATATAGACATCAAGGTATCGACTCATGATGTGGATTTGGTTTTATCTACTTGACTATAAACCCCCAACCTTTAACCTTTCTCCATTCAAACTTTTGAATGCCTGTAAATGAAAGTGTTCAACAGGAGGTTCGGCCCACACAGCCACTCAAAAATGTTTAGGAAGTTACTGTTTTGCTATGCAAATAAGATTGTTTCCCATGCTGAGAACCTTAAGGGCATATTTTCAACAGCCCTCTAGAAAAAAATCACACAGAGAAACTAGAAAAACATTTTAGGTCAAACAGATATTGGTGTGGTCTGAATTCATTTCCCAGAATTAAACACAGGTCAGTAAATGTACAAAGCAGAGACATTGACAAAGTTGCAGTGTGAAAAATAAGTTTGAATTTAGTCAAGTCAAACAACCGAAACTAAAAGAGCCCCCAAAACTCTATGTAAACTAGCCATGCATGTTTTCCCTAGTCTCCTTCCATACACATTTTGCTTGGCCACTCTCTCCACCCAACTTTATGTTTTGCACTCAGTCTTCTTTGACTGGTGAGGGAAGGCACGCACCAATTCTCCCACTCTACTCCTTTAGGCAAAACTTTTGCTATTAGCAGTCTCCTCTTCAATTAAAGAACACTAAAGCTTACATAAAACTTGCTTGGATTTTAGGATCTGTATACACTAAGTCCTCTTCCCCCAGTGTGATAAACTAAGTTGCAAGGAACCTTGTTTTACCTCCACCTCCCAAGGCCCCCTGAAGTCAATTAGAGCTTCAAGGCAATTACTTCTAACACTAGATCTTCCTTGAGTCCTTGAGTCTGTTGGGGCTGAGGCAGGAGTTTGTGGGGATTGGTATTCAGGTAGAACTGGATGCTGTGTCAGCTTATGACCTTCCCTAGTCCCCTGTTCTACCTAGAAGATTAGTTTGAGTTAGCAACAAGGGATTATTACATTCCTTACCATTCCTCCCTCCCCCCATCCCGCCCCCAGGCAGGGCTAGTCAATCTTCAGCCCCTCCAATTTTGATTCCCTGGGTATGCTCAGAGCAATTATAAGTAAAGGAAACACTCAGTGCTCCTGGGGTAATAAATTACACTGTGCTCACCTAATTAATAAGGTTACGTGCCCTGCCCAATTATAATCATAAGATATCAACCATTTAAACAATTGGTTCTTAAAAAATGAACAATTGGAACTGAGCTCATGGTACACAGCAGGGAGGCACATCACATAGCTGAAGGCAGACACACTGAATCCTTACAGGAGTGATGGAGGACTTGGGCTAGTGTTTCCAGAAGTGGCCTGGGAGTCAGTGATTCTGAGCTTTTCCAAGGATCACAGTGTTCTGGATGATCTTGAGGAAACCATTTAGGCATGTTAAGTCTGTAAGAAATTTCTGAAAGAGTCCTATTAATAGGACTCTGATAATTTTTTTTTTTTTGGAGGGGTGGTGGTTACTGATAAAGGCTTATGCTACAACGTGATGCACTGGGTAAAAAGATTGAGCAATAATTAAGAATAATGCCGCTCTTCCTTTAAAATGATTGCCATAACAGTCCTAGTAATTTCAAAAAGCAGCACAAGGGATACTGATCCAGGCTGCTGGGATACATTGGAAACAACAGAAACTTTACAGCTTTCTTTTCTCACCAAAATGGCAGCTATGACAATGGCTGTGATGATGTGAAGGTGGCTAATTAACATAATAACTTGCAGTCTGATTAAGGGGCTATTTACCTTGGAAAGCATTAGAAAGCCTTCAAAAACGTCTACTAAGCAGTTAAAATTCCATTTAGATCTTTGCAAATGACAGAAGAATGCGGTCTCACTGTTCATATCAAGAAGCATACAATTACTGGATGACTATTATATGGGAGATGGCGATATTGGAGAATTGGGTTCTCATTCCTTTCAGGTCTTTTCCTTCTGTTTTTATTTGCCTCCCTCCTCTTTCCTACCCTCCCAGTCTAGTCCCCCCTTGAGTCTAATAGTCAATCCACAGATCAACTTATGAATTATGATTTGTAGTTGATATTGAATCATAAGAAGCTCCTCAAATATACTGTACCTGTAGCTAGACTCCCTATGAATGAGCCCTTCAGATATTCTGTATTCATAAGTAGAAGCTCATTCATGGTGTAGAATGCTAGACTCTATCCAATTCCACAGTAAGGATAATGTACAATGAAGTCAGTATTTGCTAACTCTTGGAATCCCAGAATCTTCTACAAGTTATAAACCTCTAACTTAGTTTCAACCAAGTTTGTCACTCTCTGGCCAATACAAGCAAAACAGAGTTTCTAGGTATTAGGCTGGATCACTTAGAGCCACAGGAACTCTGTCCATTTGGCATTAGTAGGTCTACAGCAGTAGTTCTCAACCTGTTGGTCATGACCCCTTTGGGATTAGAACAATATTTTTTACAGGGATGGCTAAGATCATCAGAAAACATAGATATTTACATTATGTCTCATAACAGTAGTAAATGTAGAGTTATGAAGTAGCAACAAAAATAATTTTATGGGTGAGGGTCACCACACATGGAGAACTTTATTAAAGGGTCACAGCATTAGGAAGTTTGAGAGCTACTGGTCTAGAGTATAGATAAGAAGCAATTATTCTCAGTTCTTACAGTATAAGGGGGAGGTGCTACAAAAAGCACATTAAGGAGAATCAGGGGCCTGGTAAGGACATTGTCATCAAAACTACTCTTGTGATTAAATTGTTTCTGCTAAAAAAGATATATTAAAATTGTAACCTGAGCCTACAATTTTGGCCGGTTTTGGAAATGGGGCTGCTGTGGGTGTAATTAATTAAATACAGATCATTAATGTAAACTTTATTCCAACATGACTCATGTCCTTATAAAAAATAGAAACTTGGACACAGACATGAACACAAGGAGAATGCCAGGTGAAGATAGAGGCAGGGATCTAGGTGACATATTTACAATCCAAGGAGCATCAAAGATTGCCAGAAAAATCCAAGAAGCTGGAAGAAAGCAATAAGCAGATTCATCCTCCCAGCTCTGAGAAGGAAGCAGCCCTATCAGTAGCTTGATCCCACACTTGCAGGGTCCAGAACTAAACCAGGAAATTTTTGTTGTCAACTCTCCCAGCTTGGGGCACTTTGTTATGGCAGCCCTAGAAAATGAAGATGGTACCCATGCCATTCCTTGAGTATCTGGGACAATGATGGCCCTTGCTCCAGAGACTTTGCAGGATAGAGTTGATTACTCCGTAATAGTTTCTAACAAACATATGAAGCTTAATACATTTTGGCTATTGTGACTGCATAATTATCATGCATATCATTATATCTGTTTGAAGACGTTCTTATTCCCTTTTCTGTGATTCTCAACACAGCTAGATTATTAAGTTCCTGAGTTGGTTGAAAGCTGACTCCCTCAACTGTGCAGAATGATTCATGGGTTTATAAACCTAAATTTTAATTTCAGAGCTGAGTTAAGGAGATGTTAGCCTGCCTTTGTGCCAGTGTAGAATGGCATGGATGTAATGCAGTGTAATACACACCCACTGGGAGATGGCAGAAGAGTTGCCTCACATAACTTAATCTTTAAAGCTACTTATGGAAGGCTTTTGTTGAAACAGACAAGGCTCCCACAATTAAATTACCATATGTTAAAGGGTTTCATTATGGTGTGATTCTGTTATTAAAATCAGTAGCAAATAGGCAGTGTGGACTGCCTGGTAGTGAGCAGGCACTACCGAGACTGACATTCTTGTTAATAGGCACGAGGATGTGAATCCTCAAGAAGCTCTAAAATAGCATGTTCTCAAAATCATGCAGTTGGTAAGTTTTTCTTAGTTTCTCATTTAAAGTAAAGGGTGTCCACCAAAAAGAATGATCTTGCCAGTTTATATGGCAGGCCATTGGCCACTGAAGATCCTACACCTAGGGAGAAGAAAATGCAGAAGCTAGGTAGTGCAGGGTTTTGGGATCAGTAAGGCTCTGATGTCTTGATGACAGAATGATGGTGTATCCGGATCTGTCTTCCTTATCACCCTCATCAGCCAGCATCCCATATAAAGCATTTGTTTTCCCAGGATGTTTCATATGCCAGTGAAAGCTAGTGGTCCCGACAAATGGAATACCTTCTCAGGTGTCTGTCATAATTCTCAGCATGCCATCTCTCACAGTTGCCAGGAGATGCTTTTGTGGACTTGGGGTTATCATCTGAAATGGACTCAGAGTTGATCAAATACCAACACAACTCTGAAGTATGAATTTCTGAAATCAGTGGCTTTGCTTGACCAAATGGAGCTTCCCACGTGTATTTCTACTTTGAAGTTTTCTTTTTTTTCTACTGGAAGAAACCTTTCCATAACTTTTCAAATCTGGTTGATTTTTCACTTGCTGTTTGAAAAAGTAGCTGCTGGGAATAATAACTGAAATAAAATTATATCAGACAAATGGTTGTTTCCAGCTAATGTGCTGGAGGAAATAATCAATAGCTGTAGTGTTGGAAAATCAAGCATATTGACATTAATATTACTATGTTTTCCTCTTTCCACTAACATTTTAGAGTGTGCTTTTAATGCATTCATTGTTCAATGCTAGCAGTCTTATTTCAGATATATCTTAGTAATTTGGCATTCATTTTTCTCAGGTTGCTAATTGTGTCTCTTGAATGAGGTATGTAATTTCATTAAAGGTTATGCTTACTTGCATGTATTTTTTTATTCTTAGTAATAGGAACTCAATATATTTAAATCTATTGCATGTTTCCATTTAGAAAACGTTTATTTTTCTCTGCTTACTAATAGGCTGCCATAGCCTGTTTTATAGATATATGCTATTTATGGTGATGTTTGCTATTAGTCAAAATACACATTTTATTTTATAAGTATAATTTTTATGCATTTAATACATGCAAGTTATTAATTGAATGACCAAAATTCTCTAGCAAATATCTGCTTGAACTATGATATCAGTACATAGCCATTGGCCATTGTATTCCCCACTGTGAGATCCTTGCCTGTTGTGACTTAGCTCTAATTACTGCTGTCCTGGGGTCTGGAATTTTCTTTAATCATAGCAAAGTTGACACATATCATTTTGACTATGCTTGACACAAGCTGTGTTCTGTGATGTGTTCACTTATTTGGAAAGACTCATAAGCTCAGATATTTTTGACCCAGTGGTAAGGTCTTTTCACTGTAAGGTAAAGTGTGTATTATACTTCAGGAATATACCTGCTTTAAAATCAAGCCTTCCTATAAAACTACAGAGATTCTCTTCTGCTCCTTCTTACTACTCTTATCCATACACCAAGTTCTGTTCCTGAGGGCAGCCATGTCTAATGGTCTCTTCACAGCTCTAGGCAGAGGCACTAACTGTACTAGTGTTGGTAGCTGGGCGAAGTGGCAGAGCAGCTCACTGATGGACATGACCAAGGCAAGGCCTGTGGAGAACAGCATTTGTCCCTTTCAAAAGTCCCTACTGCTGTCTCCAGTTCTTCTGACGACTTTCTACATAACCTCTGGTACTATGTGCTTTTATACTTCAACTTTCTGATGTATTGATTTCAGGCAGGTGCTTATTGTCACCCACCGTGAAATATAGGAACTATAGCATGCTGAACACTACCTTGAGTCTCCCTCCTTATTCCTGTAACTTTCTTATTTTTAGACCTATAGTTTCTCTGCATGATTTCAAATAACAACGTCGTCATCTACTTCTTGATATAATGCATATAAGCACTGACTCTTGACTCCTTATGATGTGACATAAGATTATATTTTTTTTCTGCCAAATTTTGCCAGATTATCCATTGTTTGCACACTATGTAATTTTTCAACATTATAGGTTATATTTAAGAGTAGTTTTAAAAATCTTTAAGATCAGTAGTCTATCAATGAAGACTTTTGAAGACTTTTAGCTTTGGAAAATGTTTTATTTTTATTTTCTAAAAATTATTTTCTGTCTTCTATCTTTCTTAGTTTTTCCTTTGGGAACTTGATATCTTGATGGGTTTTTTTTATATCTTTGTCATTTTGAACTAAGTGTTGGGAGATTCCTCAATAATAGTTTCCATGCATCCCTTCCACTATAGTTTTCATTCTGAGGATCAGCGTTTTAACTTTCAAGTTCTCTGTGATTTTAACATATGTGCAGTATATGTGTATCTTTATGTATCAGTACATGTGTATATATATATATATATATGCATATGTGTGTTTGTGTATTTCCTAAATTATCTTTATATCCTTTGGGGTAGTATTGTCAGTTGTTTGTCTTTATTCAGCTCTAAATTTGAACATTGCAGGAGCCTCTTTATTCCTAATATCTTCTGATCTAGGGAGCATCACAGGTTTCTTGTGCCTCCTGTAAGTTTGCTTCTACAAAATTTTGTTACCTCAAAGGATGACTACAAATCTAGTGTCTGTGGGCTATGTGTGTCTGCCTCAATCCTTCCAAATACTTAAGAGAGTGCCCAGCTAGAAATACCAGTCCTTTTAGCATATCAGAAACACTGTGCTGTACTGGCTGTTAATCACTAAGCATGATGCTCTACACTATCTCTACAGAAAGTTCAGAGTTAAGGCCTCCCTTAGTTTCAGTATGGGAAGAGAGGGGCTCCTTCTTCCACTGAGACATCCCTCCAGGCTTTGCTCAGGTTGGGCCTCAGTATGAGCCTGCTCATTTCCACTTTTCAGATTTTCAGCCACCTCACCTAACTTATGAAAGTAGGCCTGCTGCTCCTGATGTTCTTTTGGGATTTCTTTGCTTTGTATACCCTTGTTATTTCATCATGATCCTTTCTGAGAATGTAAGGGTAAGAGTGTGTGTACTCTGTCTATCCTCAGAAGTTCCCTTTGAGGGCAGACATATTCATCACTATTTCAGAAAACCATAACTCTTGGAAATGTTCAATTTCCCAGAGGATTTTCCTTCTTCCTTCAGAACAGAGTACCATCAGATCCCAGGACCACTAGAGGGAATATATATTTTCAATGAACAATGAACTATTTTGTTATGGAAACCTGAGTGCATACAAAAATCAATGAAATAATATGACAAACACCTCTATGGCTGCCACCTTTTTTCAACACACATCTCTAGAACAGTCTTCTTCCTCCTCTGTTGTGCTTATATGGTCCTCTCACCAAGTCACTTTGAAGAAAATCTGAGCATGACATTGAAAGGAAAGCTTAACGGATGGGGATGGATTTTTCATGCCAGACCACGAGTCTCCTTTTGCCTGTCCTGTTTCCTGCTGCTATGAGGTGAGTCTGCATGAGGAGCTCTTCCCATGGGCTGGGTAGGCAGCAACAACAGCTCAGACAGCTAATAATAGATTCTGCTCCTCCCCCAGTTCTTTTTTATGTTTTTTTTTCTGCAGGGATAAACTATTCAATTAATATCTCAAATAAGAAGAAATAGTTAAATAAGATATATTGCCTTAAAAATATAAGCTGCTTCTTATCCTCTGGCAGCTTAACTGTTACTTGATTCTTTCACTTTTCTTCTAAAGGTTTCTAGCACTGGTTGCAAGAATGAAGAGAAAGAGGCAGGAGCTTATGAGGCCAGTGCTGGCTAACAGGTCCTTAAGTAAGGGTTTTAGAAACTCCTCTGAAATCCAAGAGGAGCTCTCATAAAAATTTTATGGTGATAACTGGCATCTCATACCCTTCTTTTTTTTTTTAGGTCAAGAAAAAAAAGATACACAACATACACACACACACACCCACATACACACACATACACACACACAGACACACATACACACACACACACACACAGACTCACTCACATATGCATGCATACACACATACTGTTCCAGTGTTGTATATAGTATCATATGTGACTCAGTGTTACCAGATTTCAAACAGCTTCAGTTACCATGCTTGTAGTAGCCATTCTCCTATAGCATTCTTTACATCTAAAATGCCTCTTACTATCCCAGTTATAGGCTTTTAATTGTCTATGGAACATCTACAATGTTTGGTCTAGAACACATCCTCTGATGTTGATCTTCATGGATGTTTAGGTATTTTAACTAGTGTGCTGTTTTATGTCAACTTGACACACACTAACGTCACCTGAGAGAAGGGAACCTCAATTAAGAAAATACCTCCATATGACTGAATTGTTGGGAAGCTTGCAGGGCATTTTCTTACTTAGTGTTTGATAGGGGACAGCATAGCCCATTGTAGGTGATGCCATATCTGGGCAACCGATCCTGGGTTCTATAAGAAAGCAGGCTGAGCAAGCCATGAGTAGTAAACCACTGAGCAGCACTCCTCCACGGCCTCTGCATCAGCTCCTGCCTCCAGGTTCCTGCCCTGCTCGGGTTCCTGTCCTGACTTTATTCAATGGTGAACAGTGATATAAAAGTGTAAGCCAAATGAACCCTTTCTCCCTAACTTGCTTTTTGGTCATGGTGGGCCAGCACAGCATGAGAAACCATAACTAAGATAAGCATAGTTGTCAGAATTGAGAATTTGCTCTTGTAGGCTAGATGGCCACCACTAATTGTACAGATGGCTAAAAGTAGATTCCACTCTCATCACCCAGTTCTGATCTATGTTTTCTCTGTAGGAATAAACTATGCAATTAACATTGTTACCTTTTCCTGGCTTCACAGGTCACTGGTAAAGTTATCTACTCTTTGGCTGAATAGATGTTGGCTCTGGATCTCACTCACCATATGTTTGCCCAAGTCCTGCATTTACATTTTTTCTTCCTTTTCACTCATACACATTTCAATATTTATACCCACTCTCTTAGCTCTTCTTCATGGTTTAATGTAGGACCTTCTTGTATAGTTTCTTTGCCTATTTTGTCCTCAGCTCTGTCTCTTTGATTAAGTTTTTCAAAACTTTATATTGATAGTCGCAGTTCTGACAAATGACGTACACCTCCCTTGGCCCCCACCTCTGCCATTGATTCCTTGTCATATATGAAAAGAGTCTGAATGCCTTTTTTAATAA
>CAJQZJ010032746.1:3463779-3549661 GCA_907164525.1 Lophiomys imhausi
TTCCTCCCTCCTCCCCTCTTGGCCCCTCCCTTCCTCTCTCCTTCCCTCCCTCTCTCCTTCCCTCCCTCCCTCCTTCCCTCCTTGTTCCTCTACTTGGTACTCTCCTCCTCAGATGAGGTGGGCCCTCACATATCATACTCCCTCAGATCTTGCGTCATGTGAGGCCCAAGAGCTTCCACTCATACTGGAGCTTTATAAGGCCCACCATCTAGTGTGTGGGGTTCCACTAACCTGCAGCAGATTCCATGACTCACTGGTGGGTAGAATTTTTCCTAGGATAGATATGCTAGGTTCCTATCTATTTGGGTGTGTGGGTTGTAGGATAGTTATCCTCTGATGTATGGTTAATATCCATTTGTAAGGGAATACATACCATGTTTATCTTTCTGGGACTGCGTCAGCTCACTTAGGATGAGCTTTTCTAGTTCCATCCATTTGGTTTCTAATTGCATGATTTCCTCATTTCTGATAGCTGTGTAGTATTCCATTGTGTAAATGTACCACAGTTTTTTTATCCATTCTTCAGTTGAAGGACATCTGGGTTGTTTCCAGTTTCTGGCGATTACAAATAAAGCTGCTATGAACATTTTTGAGGCAATGTCCTTGTGGTTTCGTTTCAAATCTTTTGGCTATATGCCCAAGAGGGGTATGGCTGGGTCTTGAGGTAGATTTATTCCCATTTTTCTAAGATATCTCCAGATTGATTTCCAAAGTGGTTGCACAAGTTTGCAGTCCCACCAGCAATGGGGGAGTGTTCCCCTTTCTCCACATCCTCGCCAGCATGTGCTATCATTTGAGTTTTTGATCTTAGCCATTCTGACAGGTGTGAGATGGAATCTCAGAGTTGTTTTAAGTTGCATTTCCCTGATAACCAAAGATGTTGAACATTTCCTCAAATGCCACTCAGCCTTTAGAGATTCCTCTTCTGTGAATTCTCGGTTTAGCTCTGTACCCCATTTATTGATGGGGTTATTTGATTTTTTGGTGTTTAATTTCTTCAGTTCTTTATATATTTTGGATATTAGCCCTCTGTCAGATGTTGGGTTGGTGAAGATCCTTTCCCACTCTGTAGGCTGCCGTTTTGTTCTAAGGACAGTGTCCTTTGCCTTACAGAAGCTTTTCAATTTTATAAGATCCCATTTATTGATTGTTTGTTTTATTGCCTGAGCTACTGGTGTTCTATTCAGGAAGTTGCTACCAGTGCCAATGATTTCAAGGCTTTTCCCCACTTTCTCTTCTATTAATGTTAGTGTGAATGCCTTTGTCTGGCAATTCAGCTTCCCCCCAGCACAGATTTCCTGTATCCAGGTCACATCTCATTTTATCCCCTTGCTTTTTCTTTGTCGTGTACCATTTCCATGGGAAATAAACCCCATAATTTTAGACACATCAATTATAAAGCAGTATTTTCTGCCACCTCAGTTTGACTATTTTTTCTTTTACCTCTTTGGAACAGTTTCCCCCTAGTTTATTCTTTGTGATGCTTTCAAAAATCTTTTTTTGTCCTCCTAGTTTTACTTATTTTGACCTTTAAGCGTCCCTGGGGTTCATTTGTACATGCTCAGAATATTTACTTTATTCTGCCTTATATCATGGTTATTTAGGCATTACCTTTACTTTCTGCCAGAAGATGTAAAGCTCTGAGGAGTGGAAAACATCTCTCCCATTTTCAGAGGCAATTTTCTTACATGTTTGTATCTTCCCCTATGTGGTATCCACTAAGGATGCCTGAATCACTCACATGTGATATTCACTGGTAAATAAGAAATTGAGATCTATAAATATTTTACTCCTTTCTTCTACACCTACTCTCTAAGTCCCAGATATGTGTTTTATAATGCCAATCATTGGCTGGCCATCAAGTTTCCCTCTATTTTCTGTACATGATGTATTTATGATGTGTAAGGCTCATAAAAAAGCAGTGGGACTTGCTGACCCAACATGATGTGTTTTTAGACTCAAAATTCCTTTAATTGACCTTTGGGTTTCTGTTCACTCATCATTAATCTGGAAAGATACACTGGTGGAAATACAGCTCTAGCTATGAGAAAAACACTCCAACTTCTCAATTGCTTGATATACTTAATCTAAAACTGTATTAGTTTCTCTACATTGTAAAAGTAAGGAGCTCTCTCTGGTTTGCTGGCATGGTACCCAAATTTTTTAACCTCTCTCTGACTCTTGGCTTCCTCATCTATGAAGTGGGGATAATTGTTTATTACATATTATATAATTACTAGATAATTATCTAATTTACAGCTTTGCCACAAGTGTTAAATGACTTAATATAAATGAATTAATGTGAATAGTGTGGGCATGCTGGTTGCAAGCTGACAGTCAATTTTCACTAACCCTGTCAAGAGGAAGCCTTGAGGACATAGCTTACTTGAGATGTACTCAGGCTTGAGCAAGGACTTAATACTGCATTACTAGCTAAGGTAGAAACCACCATGATCACAGTAGTTGGAAGCTTTCAGTTTTCAAAAGCTTCAACTTGCAACATGTCCTAGGAGACCATTTTTTCTGACCTGTGTTTTTATTCCTGGCCACTTTACTGCATTTCTGCTACTTCTAAAGTGATTTTGTTGCCCTCTCTTCGGGCTTTCAAACCTATTTTTCTGTGTACAACATTTATCTAATTTTATTGTTATTTCTTCAGGAATACCTTCCCTGATAGGTACTTATTTTTACATTGTTTGTATTTAAATTATTTTTCTTAAAAAATTATTGTGATCATATTGTTTTCCTTTTCACAACTCTTCGCAGATTCTCCCTACCTCCCTTCTCAATACAACTTTATGTTCTTTCTTCTCCCTCTTTCTATTTCTCTCAAAAAACCCCACCAAGCCAAAATAAAAACAAAACAAAACAGGAAAAAGCAACAAAAAAAAAAGTAAAAACAGAGAAAAAGAAAAAATCACCACCACCACCATCCAAAACAAAAAATGCACACGCACACACAGAAATCATGGAGTCTTCTTTGCATTAGCCATCTACTCCTGGGTATGGGGACTGCCCTGGGATGTAGTTAATATATATACTCAGTGACATTCCATTGGAGAAAAATTAACTTTCCCTTTCCCAGCAGGTTATCAATGACAATTAGTTTCTTGGTTTTGGGTGGACTTTCTTAGTGTTGGGGTTTTGTCTGGTTTGAACCTATACATAAGTCCTGTTAGGCCAGTTGCTTCCTTGGAGTCAACTCCTACGTCTGGCTACTATAATCTTACTGCCTCCTCTTCAGCATAGTTCCCTGAGCATTGAGGTGAGAGGTTTGCCAAAGACAACCCATTTAGGGCTGAGTACTTCAAAGTTTCTCACTCTCTTCACATTGTCTATACTGTAAGAAGAAGCTTCTTTGATGAGGGCTGAGTGAAAATTTGAAATTTGCAGGTGAATGGGTAAGATAGAAATAACTCTCCTGAGTCAAGTAACCCAGATCCAAAAAGACAAACATTGCATGTTTTCTCTTACACGTGGATGTTGACTTTTGAGCTTTAGATTTGTGTGCATCATTATAAACAATTGCAGAATTCAAGTAGCTAGTAATGGGTTAGAGAGGAGGAGGGACATTTCCAAGGTAGGGGAATAGAATATAGTATTATAAAGATAAATTAGAATAGAAAGATTAAATTGGGAAGCGGATGGGAGGATTGGATAAAGGAGGGAAATATTAGGATGGGCAAGTAATCCCAAGGGCCTGTGAAAAGCCATGTGGAAATCTGCCAGTGTAGAAACACCCTAAAATGTATACCTACATGAAAGGAGTTTGAATGGAGTCACCATATAATGGAGAGATAATGCTCCCACTAGACATCTTATGCCACCAACTAAAACCTCCATTGCCATGAACAGGTTAACAGGTTATATCTTGTTGGGTTGTTAGCCAAGTGGGTCCCATAGAAAACCCTCCCCAAAACCAAAGCTGTTGGTTACTCTCTATAACTTGATGGAAAGGCCCTTACTTACGTCACTGAACATGGAGAAATCAAGCTGGTGCCCACTAGAAGCTCTGCCCATACTGACTAGCATTCTTGGTGATAGAAGGTACTTTGCACACTACCAAAGGGGAGATTATCACCTAAAAAAGAACCTGTGACCTACAACAGTGACCTGTCTGTCAGTTACATTGATGTGATAGTAGCACATGTGTTAGGGGAGTAACCACTCACTTTTTTTAAAATTAGATTTAAAACCCACTGGGTGAGATAGAACTCATGTGTGACACTGTTAAAGTGGACAATAAACTGATATTAGATAGCTCATGGGTTCGAAGGGAAAACTTATACTATTATTCTGGTAAAGGAACATAGTAATAAAATTACATAGCAATATGACATTAAGAGTCATTTCCTGACAGAAGCCAAGCCCAGGCAAAATGCGAGGTATTTGAAACTGTTGTATATCTGACTTTTTTACTAGTACGGGCCCTTCCGGTAGGGAACCAGAGCTTACTTGTACACAGCTCCTCCCCTTGGATTAGTTAGGTCTCCACCTAGGAGGCGGGGCTGAATGACTCACCTTATAGGGGTGGAATAATGCAACTCAACTCCTACAGCAATGTGCCCCCTTTGGACCCAAGTCCAGAAGACAACTAAAAAATTCCACATGGCCAGAGGCCCCAGACAAAAAAAAAACAAAAACAAACAACAACAACAACAACAAAAAAAAAACAGAGCGAAGTGACTCCAACAAAAGAAAGCAACGTTATTCCATTCAGCCCGAATCACATCACCACAACTGAAACACATGAAAACAATGACAATTCTACATTATGGAAAGTGATAGAGTCCCGTCAAGAAGAACTTAAATCTATGAAGGAATTCAAACAAGCCACAATTGCACATATGAAAGTGATGGAAAACACCATTAGAGAACTTCAGAAAAGGTGAGTCAACTTGAACAAGAAAAAGAGAGGGCAATGGAAGACTTCCAGGCAAAGACAAGCAAACTGGAGCAGAAAATGTACAAAACAAATAACATCACTCAAGAAATGAAAATGGAAATGGAAACTATAAAGAAAACACAGTCAGAGTTAAAAATGGAAATGGAGAATCAAGGGAAGGGAACAGGAACTATGGATTTGAGTACCAAAAATAGGATTCAAGAGATGGAAGAAAGGATCTCAGGCATGGAAAATTCGATGGAAGAAATCAATACAACATCCAAAGAAAACGAGAAAGCTAAAAAATCTCTCACCCACAATACCCAAGAAATCAAGGACTCAATGAAAAGATGGAACCTAAGAGTTATAGGCATAGAGGAAAGAGAAGACTCCTGACTCCATGGTACAGGAAATATCTTCAACAAAATCATAGAAGAAAACTTCCCAAACCTAAAAAAAGAGATGCCAGTAAAAATCCAAGAGGCTTACAGAACACCAAACAGATTAGGTCAGAAAAGAAACTCCTCTCGCAACATAATAATAGAAACTACAAATGTAGAGAAAAAAGAAAGGATATTAAAAGCTGTAAGAGAAAAAAGCCAGGTCTCATACAATGGCAGACCCATCAGAATTACACCTGACTGCTCAGAAACTTTAAAAGCTAGAAGGGCCTGGACAGATGTCCTACAAGCCCTGAGAGAACATAGGTGCCCAGCCAGACTACTATACCAAGAAAAACTCTCTATCAACATAGATGGAGAAAACAAGATATTCCATGACAAAATCAAATTCAAACAATATCTCCCCACAAACCCAGCCCAACAGAAGATCCTAGAAAGAAAATTCCAACACAGAGAAGATAACTACACCCAATAAAACAGAGGAAATAGAAACCTCTACAGCAACTAAACAAAAAGAAACACAAGATGACCAGCTATACAAAAATAATGGGAAATAACAACCCCTGGTCACTAATATCCATCAACATCAATGGACTCAACTCACCAATAAAAAGACACAGACTTCCAGACTGGAACCGTAAACAAGACCCATCTTTTTGCTGTATACAAGAAACACATCTCACTATTGAAGATAAACACTATCTCAGAGTAAAGGGCTGGGAAAAGGTTTTCCAAGCAAATGGACTCAGGAAACAAGCTGGAGTAGCCACCCTAATATCAAACAAAATAGACTACCAATTGAAGTTAGTAAAAAAGACAGAGAAGGGCATTACATACTCGTTAAAGGAAATAGTCATCAAGAGGACATCTCAATATTGAACATCTATGCCCCAAATACAAAGGCACCTACATTTATAAAAGAAACGCTTCTAAAACTTAAATTGCACATCGATCCAAACACTTTAGTAGTGGGAGACTTCAACACCCCACTCACAGGAATGGACAGATCATCAAGACAGAAGCCAAACAGAAAAGTAATGAGTCTAACAGAGATAATGAACCAAATGGACCTAACAGATATCTACAGAACATTTCACCCAAACACAAAAGAATACACCTTCTTCTCCGCACCTCATGGAACCTTCTCCAAAATTGACCATATAGTTGGACACTTTTAAAGATAGCCTCAACAGATACAAGAAAATTGAAATAACCCCTTGTATCTTATCAGACCACCATGGCATAAAGCTGGCCTTTAATAGCAAAACAATCAACAGAAAGTCTACACACACATGGAAAGTGAACAACTCTTTACTTGAGGACCACTGGGTCAGGGAAGAAATAAAGAAGGAAATCAAAGACTTCTTAAAATCCAACAAAAACGAAGGTACAACATACTCAAACCTATGGGACACAATGAAAGCTGTGCTATGAGGAAAGTTCATAGCACTAAGTGCCTTCAAAAAGAAAATTGTGACAACTCATATTAGCGAATTAACAGGTAAACTGTGTGAATTGGAAAAAAAAGAAGCAAAAACTCCCAAGAGGATCAGAAGGCAGGAGATCATCAAACTTAGGGCTGAAATCAACAACTTAGAAGCAAAAAGAACTATACAAAAATCAATGAAACCAAGAGTTGGTTCTTCGAGAAAATCAACAAAATAGACAGACCCTTAGCCAAATTAACTAAAAGACAGAGGGAGAAAACACAAATCAACAAAATCAGAAATGAAAAGGGAGAAATAACAACAGACATTGAGGAAATCCAGAGAATATTTGGATCCTACTTTAAAAATCTGTACTCCACCAAATTTGAAAACTTAAGTGAAACGGACAATTTTCTTGATAGATTCCACCTACTGAAGCTAAATCATGATCAGATAAACAGATTAAACTGCCCTATAACCCCTCAGGAAATAGAAACAGTCATTAAAAATCTCCCAACCAAAAAAAAAAGCCCAGGGCCAGATGGCTTTAGCACGGAATTCTACCAGACCTTCAAAGAGGAGCTAACACCAATACTTTTCAAACTCTTTCACAAAATAGAATCTGAAAGAACATTGCCAAACTCATTCTATGAGGCCACAGTCACCCTGACTCCAACACCACAAAAAGACCCAAGAAAGAAAGAGAACTTCAGACCAATCTCCCTCATGAACATAGATGCAAAAATACTTAATAAAATACTAGCAAACCAAATTCAAGAACACCTCAAAAGTATCATATATCATGATCAAGTAGGCTTCATCCCAGGAATATAGGGATGGTTCAACATACAAAAGTCAATCAATGTCATTCACCATATAAACAAGATGAAAGAAAAAAACACATGATAATCTCGCTAGATGCATTTGACAAAATCCAACACCCCTTCAAGCTAAAAGTTCTGGAGAGAACGGGCATACAAGGACTGTACCTAGAAATAATAAAGGCAATATACAGCAGGCCAGTGGCCAACATCAAATTAAATGGAGAGAAACTTGAAGCATTTCCTCTAAACTCAGGGACAAGACAAGAATGTCCACTTTCACCATATCTCTTCATATAGTACTTGAAGTTATTGCTAGAGCAATAAGACAACCAAAGGAGATCAAGGGGATAAACATTGGAAATGAAGAAGTCAAATTATCCCTATTTGCAGATGATATGATAGTATACATAAGCGACCCCCAAAAATCCACCAGAGAACTCTTACAGCTTATAAACACCTTCATCAAAGTGGCTGGATACAAAATTAATTCAAAAAAATCAGTAGCCCTTCTTTATACAACAAACAAATGGGCTGAGAAAGAAATAAGGGAAACAACCTCCTTCACAATAGCCACAAACAACATAAAATACCTGGGGGTAACTCTAACTAATCAAGTAAAGGACCTATATAACAAGAACTTCAAGCATTGAAGAAAGAAATGGAAGAGGCCTTTAGAAGATGGAAAGATCTCCCATGCTCATCGATAGGTAGGATCAACATAATAAAAATGGTCATCCTACCAACAGCAATATATAGATTCAATGCAATTCCTATCAAAATACCAACACAATTTTTCGTAGACTTGGAAAGAGCTATTCTCAATTTCATATGGAACAACAAGAAACCCAGAATAGCTAAGTCAATCCTGTACAATAAAAAAAACATCTGGAGGTATCACCATCCGAGATTTCAAGCTGTACTACAGAGCAATGGTTGTAAAAACAGCATGGTACTGGTATAGAAACAGACCAGTAGATCAATGGAATCAAATTGAAGATCCAGAAATAGACCCATACACTTAAGGCCACCTAATTTTTGACAAAGAAGCCAAAACGACACAATGAAGAAGGACAGCATCTTCAACAAATGGTGCTGGTCCAACTGGATGTCCACTTGTAAAAGAATGAAGTTAGACCCATACTTACCACCTTGTACAAAACTTAAGTCCAAGTGGATCAAAAACCTTAACATAAGGCCGGTCACACTAAATCTACTAGAAGAAAAAGTGGGAGAAACCCTTGAACTCATTGGCACAGGTGACAACTTCCTGAACAGAACACCAACAGCTCAGGACCTGAGATCAACAATAAATAAATGGGACCTCATGAAACTGAAAAGCTTCTGTAAGGCAAAAGACACTGTCATTCGAACAAAACAGCAGCCCACAGACTGGGAGAAAATCTTCACCAACCCCCACATCTGACAGAGGGCTAATATCCAAAATCTACAAAGAACTCAAGAAATTAAATGCGAAGAAACCAAATAATCCAATCAAAAAATGGGGAACAGAGCTAAATAGAGAATTCACAAAGGAGGAATCCCTAATGGATGAGAGACACTTGAAGAAATCCTCAACATCCTTAATCATCAGAGAAATGCAACTCAAGACTACTCTGAGATTCCATCTCACACCTGTCAGAATGGCTAAGATCAAAAGCTCAAATGACAGCACATGCTGGCAAGGGTGTGGAGAAAGGGGTACCCTACTCCATTGCTGGTGGGAGTGCAGGCTTGTGCAACCACTATGGAGGTCAGTCTGGCGATATCTTAGAAAACTTGGAATAGCTTTGCCTCAGGGCCCAGCCATACCACTTCTGGGTATATACCCAAATGCCTCTTCACGGAATCATAAGGAAGTTTCCTCATCTATGTTTATACCAGCCTCATTTGTAATAGCTAGAAACTGTAAACAACCCAGATGTCCCTCAACCGAAGAATGGGTTAAAAAACTGTGGTACATCTACACAATGGAATATTATTCAGCTATCAGGAACAATGAAATTATGCAATTTGTAGCCAAATGGATGGATCTAGAGAAGCTCATCCTGAGTGAGCTAACCCAGACTCAGAAGGATGCATATGGCATCTATTCACTTATAGTAGGATTTTAGCTATATAGTAGAAGGTATCGATACTACAACTAACACACCAAAGGGAACTTGGACATAGACATTTTATTTTTTGTTTATTTATTTATTTAATATATATATTTTTTCTATTTTTTATTCTTTTTGATCTGTCTGTCTGCTTATTTGTTTGTGTGATTTTTAGTTCTCTCTCCTGGGCAATGAGACACTTTTCACTGGTGGTACTGCCTCGTAGACCCCAATGAATGAGTAGGCTCTTGGCCCTCATACGACCTCTCAACTGATATGAGGGACTGTTATATAAGGACACCCCACCCCAGAGAAATGGGATGGAAGGATTAGGAAGTAAAGAAAAAAAAATGAAATGTGATGTTTCGGCCTTTTACTACTAATTATCATAAACTGTTTAGGATAATTAAGAAATGGAAACTAATAGTTATACAAGCTGGTCATTTTGTTAGGTACTATGACAGCCTATTATAGCTATTTTCTAAGCTAATCAGAAATAAAGCTGCTAAGAGACAAGCAACATCTGCTTATCCTAATGTAAGAGATAGTTAGGGCCTCTTCAAAAACCTCAAGAGATCTGCAGAATGTGGCATTCAAAGATGTTTTCACAACTTTAGATTTTTTTATATCGAGACATATCAACTCCTGACAGCAACCCCTATTCTACCCCAAGTAGAAGATGAGCATCGAAGAATCTCCAGTGGGAGATAATTGAATTAGTCGCAAGCCTATCTCTTGGTAGGAAAAGCCCCTTGCTCCAAATGTAGACAGAATGCTGTCCAAAAAGGACAAAACTTGGAAGCAGGTAAGTCAACAGCCTAGCTCTGCCAAGACAGGGTAGGCAAGTCCTTCATAACCCCTGCTCTACAATCAATGTCTGTCAGAGAAATGGGCCAAATGGCTGAAGATCGATGCTGTAATGTATGGAGAGAAAATGGGAACTGTCCAGGCAGCCACTGGTTTGTCATTTCTTAGTTTTGGAAGCTGCAGGCCCTACACTTCCTATAAAATCAGATATATTTATCCCTCTCAGGGCTCTGAGGTGGTTGAAGAACAGATAGCTAGAGTCTCTTAATCAAATTTTGAGTTGTTTAGGAATCAATTGAGTGTTATAGATCTAAGAAGATGCTTTTAAAATTGTGTTGCATGTCAGTATGAATGTTGAGCTAGATATAGAACTTTAAACTCATGGAGATGGTTAGATAGTAGAATGTTAAAGTCAGGTGCCAAATACATATGGAATGGACATTGGGAATGTACGCTAAGCCAAATAACTCTCATAACTCTGGCCTAATTACCTCTGTTGTTTTGTATTGTATTTATTATTATAAGAGAAAGAGCTATTTGTTGGACTGAAAGGGGAAACTGTAGGGGGAAATAAGATCTACCTTAAACAAAAAAAAAGGGGTTGGGAGAGGATGGGGATTGAGGGTGGGAGGGTGGGACTGGAGGAGGGAATAGGGAGGGGACTGCGATTGAGAAGTAACTTGAAGAAATAAAAAAATAAAGAAAAAAAAAGAGTCATTTCCTGTCAGGTGCGATGGCACTCACCTTTAATCCTGGCATTCAGGAAGCAGAGGCAGATGGATCTCTGTGAGTTGGAAGCCAGCCTGGTCTACAAAGCAAGTCCAGGACAGCCAGGGCTATTACACAGAGACACTCTGTCTCAAAAAAATCAAAAAAAAAAAAAAAAGAAGTCATTTCTTGTGGAAATGAGTTCAAGCATATTTCCTATTTTCTCTTCTATCACATCAGCGTATTGGGTCTTACATGGAGGTTTTCGATCCACTTGCAGTTGAATTTTGTGCAGGGTGATAGACATGGATATATTTTTATACATACATGTAGCTATCTACTTTTACCAACATGTTTTGAAGATGCTGTCTTTCTCCAGTGTTTATTTTTATCTTCTTTGTTAAAAATCAGGTGTCTGTAGGTATATGAAATTATGTCTATGTATTTGATTCTATTCCATTGATCAGTGTGTTTGTTTTTGTGCTATACATGCTATCTTTATTAATAAGCTATTTTAAACAACTTGAAATCTTGGATGTTGAAAACTCAGCACTTCTTTTATTGTTCAGGATTGTTTTAGGTATCTTGTTTTTTTTTAAGTTTTCACATGAAGTTGAAGATGTTTTTTTTTCAATTTCTGTAAAGAATTGTGCTGAGAAGTTGATAGGGATTGTGTTAAATCTGAAGACCATTTTTGGCAGAATAACCTTTTTTATATTTCAGTCCTACCAATCCATAGCATGAGATATATTTCCATCTTCTGGTGTCTTCTGCCATTTCTTTATTATAATGTCTTAAAGTCTTTATTGTACAAGTCTTTCAGTTGCCTGATTGGAGTTATCCCAAGATGTATTTTTTGAGACTATTGAGAAAGGTATTGTTTTCCTGATTTCTTTCTTACTATGTTTGTCATTTATATACTGGAAAGCTAGTAACTTGTGTGTGTTTGTATGTATGTGTGTTAATTTTGCTACTACTGCTACTTTTATGAAGGTTTTTATTAGCTATAGAAGTTTCTTGATAGAGTCCTTAGTGCCTTTTAATACACAAAATCATATCATCTACAAACAAGAATACTTTTACTTCTTCCTTTCCTATTTGAGTTTCCTTGATCCCTTGAAGTTGTCTTATTGCTCTAGCTAAGAATTCAAATACCATGTTGAATAGGTATGAAGAGAATGGTAATTGTTTGGATGTATACCCAGAAGTCATAAGGCTGGGTCTTGAGGTAGAGCTATTCCAAGTTTTCTAAGAAATGGCCAGATTGATTTCCATAGTGGTTGTGCGAGTTTGCAGTCCCACCATCAATGGAGAAGTGTTCCCCTTTCTCCACAACCTCATCATCATGTGCTGTCATTTGAGTTTTTTTTAAATGTTTATTTATTACTTCAAGTTACATCTTCATCATAGTGCCCTCTTTCCATCCCTCTTGATTCCATCCTCTTACCTTCTCCTCCCTTTCCCACCCATCCCACTCCTCCAATTTGGAGTGTCCCTACATATCAGCCCCTCTCAGTTAAACAGTCATATGAGGACTAAGAGCTCCCTCTTGTGCTGGGGGCCTACATGGTAGCACCCCTAGGGCAAATTGTAACATTAATAGGTAACAAAGTATATGTTCCTGATCCTTTTGGTGTGTTGGTTGTAGAATAGTTATCCTGTACTATATGGCTAAAATCCAATTATAAGTGAGTAGATGCCATGTACATCTTTCTGAGTCTGAGTTGGCTTACTCAGGATAAACTTTTCTAGTTCCATCCATTCGGCTGCAAATTGCATGATTTCCTTGTTTCTGATAGCTGAGTCATATTCCATTGTGTAAATGTATATCAATTTTTTATCCATTCATCATTTGAGGGACATCTGGGTTGTTTCCACTTTCTAGCTATCACAAATAAGACTACTACGAACATAGATGAGGATATGTCCTTGTGGTTTGGTGAGGAATCATTTGGGTGGATACCCAGAAGTGGCATGGCTGGGTCATGAAGCAGGGCTAGTCCAAGTTTTCTAAGATATTCCCAGACTGATTTCCATAGTGGCTGTACAAGTTTGCACTCCTTACCAGCAATGGAGGAGTGTTTCCCTTTCTTCACAGCCTCGCCAGTATGTGTTGTCATTTAAGTTTTTGTTCTTAGCCATTCTGACAGTGTTTTCTTGAGTTGCATTTTTCTAATGATTAAGGATGTTGAGCATTTCTTCAAATGTCTCACTGTCATTTGAGTTTTTGGTCTTAGACATTCTGACACGTGTGAGATGGAATCTCAGAGTCATTTTGAGTTGCATTTCTCTGATGATTAAGAATGTTGAGCATTTCTTCAAATATTTCTTGGACATTAGAGATTTCTCCTTTGTGGATTCTCGATTTAGCTCTGTTCTCCATTTTTTGATTGGATTACTTGGTTTCTTGGTGTTTAATTTCTTGAGTTCTTTATAAATTATGGGTATTAAACCTCTGTTGGATGTGGGGTTGGTAAAGATCTTTTCCCAGTCTGTAGGTTGCTGTTTTGTTCGAATGACAGTTTCCATTGCTTTACAGAAGCTTTTCAGTTTCATGAGGTCCCATTTATACGACTGTTGTTCTTAGAGCCTGAACTATTGGCCTTTTGTCCAGGAAGTTGTCACATATGTTGATGAGTTCGAGGCTTTTCCCCACTTTTTCTATTAGATTTAGTGTGTCAGGGTTTATGTTAAAGTCTTTGATCCACTTGGACTTAAGTTTGTGCAAAGAGATAAGTGTGTGTCTATTTGCATTGTTTTACATGTCGACATTCAGTTCGATCAGCAGCATTTTTGAAGATGCTGTCCTTTTCCATTGTATGGGTTTGGCTTCTTTGTCAAAAATTAAGTGACCATAGGTGTATGGATTTATTTCTGGGTCTTTAATTCGATTCCATTGGTCTCAATTTCTTTCTTTAAGGACTTCAAGCTCTTGTCATACAGGTCCTTCACTTTGCTTGGTTAGAGTTACCCCCAGGTATTTTATATTGTTTGTGGCTATTGTGAGGGATGTTGTTTCCCTAATTTCTTTCTCAGTCCTTTTGGTACACAGAAGGACTTTTGATTTTTTTGAATTAATTTTGTATCCAACTACTTTGCTGAAGTTGTTTGTCAGCTGTAGTAGTTTTCTGGTGGAATTTTTGGGATCACTTATGTATACTCTCATATCATCTGGGAATAGGGATAGGTCCTGGAGAGAGCTGGCATAGAAGGACCATACCTAGAAATAATAAAGGTAATATACAGCAAGCCACTTGCTAACTTCAAATTAAATGGATAGAAACTTAAAGCATTTCCTCGAAAATCAGGGACAAGGCAAGGATGCCCACTCTCTCCATATCCTTCAACTTGAAGTTCTAGCTACAGCAACAAGACAACTAAAGGAAAGGAAGTTTCTTTCCTGGAAAGGAAGAAGTCAAATTATCCCTGTTCCTATCTATGTTCTTAAGGGATATTGGTCTGTAACATTCTTTGTTGTATCTTTGTGTGTTTTAGCTATCAAGATAATAATGGCTCCATAATATAATAAGAAAAACATCCCTTTAGTTTATATTTTATAGAATAAATTTGATAAGTATTAACATGATCTTGTCTCTGAAGGTCTGGTAGAATTCTATGCTGTTCTTCTTTGAGGGTATAGTATTTTTTCACCTTGATTTATCTTTTGGTAGGTAGTATGTATATACCAAGAAATTAATGATTTTTTAGAAGAAGGTCTTCCAGTTTAGTAGAATGCAGATTTTTAAGTTATGTCCTCATGATTCTTTGAATTTTCTTGGTGTTTATTGTAATGTTTCCCTTTTCATCTTTAATCTTATTAACTTAGATCTTCTCTCTCTTTCATTTGTTTAGCTAAAGGTTTATCAATATTGTTGATTTTCTCAAAGTACCAAGTCTTCATTTCATTGATTCTTTGTAGTTGTTTTTGTTTGTTTCTATGTCATTGATTTTAGCTCTGAATTTGATTATTTCTTTCTGGATGATGTTTTGTGTATTATTTATTCTTCTAGTGCTCTCAATTTTGTCGTGTTATTCATATGATATTTCTCTCTCTCTTTCTCTCTCTCTCAGCACTTACTGCTCTGAGCTTGTCTCTTAGAACTGCATTTTCATTAGTGTTCAATTCTAAAGTATTTTTAATTTCCCTCTTGATTTCTGCCTTTACCCTATCTTCACTTAGTATTGAGTGTGAGTTGCTCAGATTCCATGAGTTTGTATACATTTTGCCATTTCTAATGTTGGTATTCATAACAGTCAGATAGGATACAAGTTATTATTTTGATATTTAAAAAATATCTTTGAGACTTGTTTTGTACCCTAATATGTGGCCAGTTTTGCAGAAAGTTCTGTGGGATACTGAGAAGAAAGTATGTTCTTTAGTGTTTGGGTGGAAAGGAAATTCTACTTTCATATTTTTAATAGTTTCCTTTATTTCATTCAAGTGTTTGTGTTCTCATCAACTTCATCATAGCATTTATTCATATCATCTTTAAGGTCTTTGAACATGTTCATAATTGTTATTTTGAATTCTTTGTCTTGTACTTAGGCTAAGTTGCTTATCTCAGAGGCAATAGAGTTTCTGGCTTCAGGAGGAGGCATAAGTTTCTTGGCTGTTCATGTTTGTGTTTTTGCACAGGGCTATAAACATCTGGAGTTATGATGTTTGAAGGAATTTTTTGGTGTAGATATCTGACCATATATTTGCTGGGTGGGTGTTCCATTGTTTGGTTGCATTTTCCTAATTTAGGTCCTAGACAAGTGGGTTGGCTGTCGGGTCCTTAGATCCAAGCCAATGTGTTGGGTGTGGAGTTCATGACAGAGAGCAATTCTGCACATTGGTGAGGACTCATAAAGGAATAGAGATGGGCTAGAATGAAAGGCTAAAAAAGAGTGGAGAACTACGCAACCCCGAGAGTCTACACTAAAAGGCCTAATCCCTTAGGCCTTAGTCCACATTTGGAGTAGGAGTAAGGATAAGTCTGGAGAGACCTGAAAGTAGGACAGGGAAGAGAATGAATATCCCCTACCTGAGCCCTAGACTACTGTGGCAGTTTTGGGTACCTGTTTTGGGTAGAGAGAGGTTCTTGTGGGTTAATGGAGTCTCAAAGGAAGTGGAGATGGGCTAGAAGGAAAGGCTGAAGGTGCCACCAGGAAGAACTAAGGGGATCCTGGGCCCACACTAAGAGGCCAAGTCCTAGGACATGGGGATGGGCTCTGATAGCTAGTTCTTTACTCCTTGAATTATATACATTTCCTACAAATTGCTGTCCTCAAAAATGATGCAAAGCATTGAATAATGAAGCATGAGGATAAGCCATAGGGTCTTACAACAGTTGTAGCAGTGATGTCCTGGGGATCACTAGTACCTTTTCTCTAGTTTCTTGCCTATAAAAGACTCTGCCAGGTACATCCAGAGAGGGAAAGGCATCAGGTAAATAAGGAGTAGTCCACTGGCAAGTCAGAACAGTAACTACTTACAAGGTAGTCTGGATTTAGTGAATTAGCAGTTTGGCTCTATAGAAGTTTTTTTTTTTTCTGCAAGAGATCTGTCTTGATTATGAGTCATCGTACTGTCTCTAGTAAAGGACCTGTCACATAGTTCTAGTAGTCTATTTCTGTACATGTATTGCCTGCCAAATTTCAAGTACTTAACAATATCTTTGGCTCCCACATGCCCTTAAGATGATGCATAAGCCTCTCTGGGCCTATTTTCCCTTTGGCCTTTCTTGCTATTCAGTACTCTCTTGTTCTTTCTACCTAGTGCTCCTTTAATTTAATACAAATCTGCTCCTCTTCTCTTTCTGACCCCACACCTATCCAGGTGTGGATTCCCTGCCTATCCAGGCTCATGCATTTAAAATTACCACCACTATTATGAAATCTATGAAGATTCATACATCATAAGGATATTGAACCTTGCTTCAAATAGTAATCTCAAGTCCAAAATTGTCAGGCAATGTAGCTTTTGCTGTGAGAAAAATTTGGAGGACAAAGTATTTTGCGACTTCTCAAGTGACACTTGTAAAACCTTTCTACAGCATTGACTCCGCTTATGTGGTAATGTCGAACAATCTGTGGCCTACTATGGTTATATGGGGAAGGCAAAAACTTCCATCATCATTATCAATTCTCACACATCTGACTGCAGTAAGACAATGACCTTTTCAGGTGTTAAAATGGGACATTAGCCAAAGTAAGAAGAGTACAGGAGAGAAAAGGTCAGCTGAAACCAACAACATTTCACTTATGAGTCCCCTGGATAAGTGGAGATGGTCTCAATAATAGTGCCTCTCCTCTACCACTGGTCTGAATTTCAGCCTACTTAAGCAGACTGTGGTGAAAGTATAAACAATAACTTATTAATATTACTATTGGCCCTAACTACTTGTTGTGCTATATTTGGCTTACATTCATTCATATGGATTTTTTTTTTTTTGTCATTCATTTTATTTAGTTAGTTTATCTTTTGTAAGCCCCAGGTTGAATTCTTTAAAAAAAAATTTTATTTATTTATTATTTCAGGTTACATCTCCAGCATAGTGTCCTCTTTCTACCCCTCCCATTCCCGCCCTCCCACCCTCTATCCCCTGTCCCTTCCATCCCACTCCTCTGGAGTGGAGTGTCCCTACATAACAGTCCCCCACCCCAGTTCAGAAGTCATATGAGGGCCAAGAGCTTCCTCATACTCTGGGGGCATATAAGGCAGTACCACTAGGGCAAAGTGTCTCACTGACAGGAAAAAAAGTCTGTGTTCATGCTCCCTTTGGTGCATTCGTTGTAGTATAGTTATCCTGTACTATATGGCTAAAATCTGATTATAAGTGAATAAATGACACGTGCATCCTTCTGGGTCTAGTTATGGATTTTAATAATGCTTTCTTTATTTTCAAGGGATGCTAATCAAAGCTAACTGATCCAGTCAATCTATTGGATATTATTGTTTATCATGCTATGTTTACAGAAGTGTAATTCAAGTTTCTACCTTTCTCAAAAATCATTTTGAAGAGGGGAGATCAAATAAAAATATTCTTCCTTTGCATTTCAGTTCTGGTAAGCAGATTATACCTTAAGAAGGTTTCATTTTAATATACAAAATTATATTCGAGAAACTTGATTTAGGTTTTAACAATAGTGTCAAATACAAAGTCAATGGAATTTATTTCCTTTTGTTTTCTGTAATTCTTCCATTTTGGGAATTCCCAATTAATCTTTTTTTCACTAACCAAGGTCACATTTCTTACAACCATGATTTACAGTTTTATAATTTAACATGTCTTAGGAAGAACAAAACTTTGGGCAAAACACCACAACACTTAAAAAACTTTGACTTTTATATTAGAAAATAGGATTGGAATCAAAAAACATCAGAGACTCTGACATATTTTTAGGTACATATAAATTAATTAAAAATAGAACTCATTAATCCAAAATGACTAAGAAAAAAAATACAAGTGTTATCTGGCTAGTAGAAACTCACATAACCTCTATGGGCTTTTATTGGATGCTACATCTAGGGTGGGGTCGTATATCTATTAACCATGGGAATTTATTTAAATAAAGCCTAATACAAGCAAGTGTTGTACGTTTTACTCCTATTCTTTTAACCAGTGCTTGCTTTTTCTGGACATTTTAGACATTCCAAGAAAACAAGGACCCTGAGGCCATCTTCCTTTCCTTCCTGTCCTGCAGCAATCTTCTCTTGACATGTCCATCCATTAATCCCATGTGACTTTCATGCCCTTCCTCGCCCCTCAGTCTTAAAAGAAGGTTTGTTCTTTGGTTATTAATTCAGAATATTTTATTCTGAAGGCAATTAGACTTTGGAGAAGGTAGTAAAACATTTTGAAGACAAGGTGGCATTCTCCAACCTGCTTTCTGGAACACTGGCGTCTTAAGTCACTTTTGCATCACTGTGATGAATTGTCTGACATAAAAAGCCTGAAGGCAGAAAGTGTGACACTGAATGCCATGGTGGTGGTAAAAGTGTACAAAATAGGAGGCTGCTCACCTTCTGACAGACAGAAAGCAAAAAGAAAGGACATTTGCCCAAGGATCCTTCTCTAGTGACTTACTTCCTTTAGCCTAATCCAACATCCTAATCATTCCAGGACTGTCCAAAATAGCATTACCAGCTAGGACTCAGTCCACAATACATATAACTTTTGGAAAGACACTCCTATACCAACTAGCTTCATCATATTGTTTGGCCATTTAAGGTTATGATCAGTGTAATTATTAAATGCTATATCCAGTACAATTTGTCTGTCCCATGAACTGCTGGTAACATACAAACTGTTTCTTGCTCTTGATGTGATATATGAAAAAAAAAATCAAAGCCTCTTGAGGAAGAACTTGTCACAATTTTATATTTGTTAAACTTAATGATAAAAATGGAATTTTAAATTTTTTATGCATTTAATGCTATCTTGCTTTTTCTGGTAAATCATTGTTATTACATTTTATTAAAATGATTTGCTTTTGTGAATTGGGAAGAAATATCCAGAAGAATTCTTTATCACTAAGAAATATGGACGGGTGTGATTGTTATCTAGAGAATCATAATACATGATATATAATAAACTAAAGATTCTGAGAAGCAGCCCAGTCAAGACACACATTTAAGTAGAGCTTGCCAGTGTCCACCATTGGGACTAATAGCTTCTAGTTCTTTTCTTACTATTAAAGGAAAGTGTTCTTTTTATGTTTTAAAAATTTTTTTTAATGCATATTTACTACTTCAAGTTACATCTCCATCACAGTGCCCTCTTTCCACCCACCCCTGTCCCACACTCCCACTCTCTACCCCCTCTCCCTTCTATACTACATATCAGTCTTTTTATGTTTTAAAGGACTTTATTAGTTTTCTTTAATATTTTGCTTCATATTTTTAATAATATTAAATATATTATTTTATTATTATTTTTGCCTTATTATTAGATCTCTTAATATCTCAGACAATTGATGCTTTATCAAATATATTTTAGGAAATGCTGAATTGTCAAGCAAATTTGACCAAATATATTTTAAAGAAACAGTAGCATATTTTCGTATTGAAAAACATATTCAAAATAAAGGGCTGAGGTTATACCTTAGTGGTAGAGCTGTGCCTAGTGTGTAGGATACCCTAGGTTCAACCTCCAGTTTCACAAACAAAACACACCTCAAACAAAAAATAAAACCAATCAACCAAACATCTCCCCTTCCCACAGACCCCAAAGATCAGTGAGTACCTATCTACCCAGCACATAACATCATGCCCTACTGTATTTTCAGAAATGTATGCTTTGGCCACTTAGCTGTAATGTAAGAAGTAGAGGCACATATTCACGTACCATCAAGGTACTCTAGAGAGCCCATCAAGATGTAGATTCAATTGCTTGAGGTCAGATGAAGGAACAAGCAATAAAAGTGAGAGGGGGGAGAGATTTCAACCTTTTTCCATGTAAAAAACAAAAATCAAAAAACCAGGACTAAATGGGAACTGTCCAGGTAGTCACTGGTTTGCCATTTCTTAGTATTGGAAGCTGCAGGCCCTGCACTTCCTATATAATCAGATATATTTATCCTTCTCAGCTCTCTGAGGTGGTTGAAGAATAGACAGCTTGAGTCTCATAGCTAAATTTTGAGTTGTTTAGGAATCAAGAGGGTGTTCTAGATCTAAGAAGATGGTTATAATAGTGATGCAAGTTAGTATGAAAGCTAAGTCAGTTATAGAAATTTAAACTCATGGAGATGGTTAGAAGGTAGAAGGTTAAAGTCAGGGGCCAAATATGTATGAACTGGACATTGGGAAGGTATACTGGGCCATTTAACTCTCATAAATGTGGCATAGTTAATTCTGCTGTTTTGTATAGAATTTACTGTTATAAGAGAAAGAACCATTTGTTGGATTGAAAAGGGAAGCTGTTGGGGGGGAAGAGGGTGGAAGGGTGGGACAGGAAGGGGGAATAGGGAAGGGTTTGTGACTGAGATGTAATTTGAAGAAAAAAAATAAAGTACTTATATAAAATAAAAAAAAAAAAACCAGGACTCTTCTTTGGAGTCATTGTTCTTGCTGTGAATCCCTGTCATGTTCAGGACGATGTTTTCAAGTCTCCACAATTGAATGCTGTCTGAAAGACTTCAAAACAGACTCTGCACGATTGCTTTGCACACACAGGAGTCCAGCTACTGATTTCCTGAATTAAATGCACACAGGAAATCCAAATTCTTGAGCTCCCAGTGATATAGGGACTGCACTTTCTTCCTTGAATGACAAAATATTTGAACACTCTCATACTGAAACTATAGTATAGCAAAGACAAAAGGTAGTTAATTTCCTCAGGGCCTGAATTTAAAAGTAAAATTGATTGAAAGTTGCTTTGTATAGAAGTGCTTCCTGATAGTCATCAGCAACAAATTACCCCACAGGGTATCATTCCTTGCAAAAGTTTTAAGGTTTTGAGTTTCCATGTAGTATAGTGTAGTGTGTGTGTGTGTGTGTGTGTGTGTGTGTGTGTGTGTGTGTGTGTGTGTGTGATACATGTGTGTCCATGCTTGTGGGGGGCCACAGATCAATACTGGGTGTAATTCATCCTCAGGTACCATCAACTTTGTTTTGAGACAGGAGCCCTCATTGCCTAGGAACTAGCCAAATGTACTAGGCTTCTAACCAGGGGCATTTTAGTCCTGAGATTACAAGTGTGTACCATCATGCCCAGAATTTTTTACAAATTTATTTTAATTTTTTACTTTACATCACAATGCTAGTCCCCTCTTTCCCCTCCTCTGGGTCCTGCCCTCTTGTCCCCTTCTCCCATCTCCTCTCCCCTTCTCCACAGAAGAAGGAAGCCTTCTTCCCTCCCCTCTCCTACCATTCACACCAGCATATACAGCTGAATCAGGACTGAGTGCTTCCTTTTCCTTTGAAGCCAGGTACCACAACCTCCTTAAGGGGAAGTGATAAAAAAGCAGGCTTCATAGTTCTTCCCATAGACAGCCCTTGCTCCACTTGCTAGGGGCTCACGTGATGACCAACCTGCCCATCAGTTACATATGTGTAGAGGGCCTTTGTCCAGTTCATGCATGCCCTTTGAATGGTGGTTCATGCTCTGTGAGCCCCCCATGGACCTAGGTTAATTGACTCTGTTGGTATTCTTGTGAAGTTCTTGTCTCCTGTGGGTCTTTCTATCTTCCCCTCATTCTTCCACAAGATCCCCTATGGTCTGCCTAATATTTGGCAGTGAGTCTCAGCTTCTGTTTGGATCCTCTGCTGCATGGAGGTTCTCAAAGGACAGTTATGCTATGCTCCTGTCTTTAATCATAGCAAAGTATCATTAATAGTGATAGGGGTTGGCTCTCTCTCCTGGGATAGGTCTCAGGCTTGGTCCATCATTGGTTGGTCATTCCCTCAATGTCTGCTAGATCTTTATCCCTGCAATCTTATATATAGGGTAAATTTTGGGTCGAAGGTTTTGTATGTGGGTTGGTAATCCCCTCCCTACCCTAGAAATCATACCTAGCTAATGGGAGCTATCTTCAGTCTCCACATCTTCCACTGATAGGAGTCTCAGCCAGAGTTATCCCTATCTCCTCCAGGAGCCTACCTTGTGGTCAGTCTCTGAGAAGCTTCTATAAGGCAATGGACACTGTCAAGAGAACAAAATGGCAGCCTACAGATTGCGGAAAGATCTTAACCAACCCTACATCTAATAGATGGGTAATACCCAAAATAGAGAACTCAAAAAAATAAACACCAACAAATCCACTAAAAAAAAAATGGGGTTATACTGAGCTATACTGAGAATTCTCAACAGAAGAAACTCAAATGGTGGAGAAGCACTTAAAGAAATGCTAAATGTTCTTAGTCATCAGGGAAATGTAACTCAAAACGACTCTGAGATTCCATATCACAACTGGCAGAATGGCTAAGATCAAAAAAATCAAGAGACAGCATATGCTGTTGAGGGTGTGGAGAAAGAGAAACATTCCTCCATTGTTGGTGAGAGTGCAAACTTATACAACCACTTTGGAAATCAATCTGGTGGTTTCTCAGAATAATGGGAATGTTTTCTCTCAAGACTCAGCTATACCACTCCTGGGAAAATACCCAAAAGATGCCCCCCTATACTACAAGGACATTTCTCAACTATGTTCATAGCAGCTTTATTCATAATAGCCAGAAACTGGAAATAATCTAGATGCCCCTTGACCAAAAAATGGATAAAGAAAATATGGTCTATTTACATAATAAAATACTACTTAGCTATTAAAAACAAGGAAATCATAAAAGTTGCAGGCAAATGGATGGAACTAGAAAAGATAATACTGAGTTAGCTAACCCAGACCCAGAAAGATATACATGGTATGTACTTACCCATAAGTGGATACTAGCCATTTAGTACAGGATAACCATACTATAATACACAGACCAAAAAAAAAAAAAAAAAAAAAAAAATTAAATAAATAAATAAATAAAAAACTCAGTAACTAAGAGGCCACAAGAGAGGATACTTGAAACTCACACAGAAGGGGAAAAGATTGTGGAAGTAGATGAAGAGAGGGAAGTGAATATGAAAGGGAAAGAGGAGGGAAAGGAGTGGGGGATCAGCTATGGGGAGAGAGGGGGCAAGTGGTGAATAGGCTGAGTGAAAGATGGGAAACTGGGGGAAGGGGTCATCTCTGAGACATGGCCAGATGTTTACTTCACTTTTAAAATGTGGGTTCCAGTGACTGACCTCTTTTGTAAGCAAAGCAAGTGCTTTTCACACTGATCTATCTGCACAGTCCTTGTGTAGACTGTTATTGTTGAAGACTTGATCTTATAAGTGCTTCATAAATGACAATATGTTTAATGCCCACCACAACAGTCCCAACGGTTAAAATCAAACTGGTGAGGGCACTGAAGTGGAAAATACACAGGCTAAATGCTGGTTTCCTAGGGTCAAACTCTGGCCTTTCCACCCTCCACTAGTGTAACTTTGAATAAATAGCGTAACTGTCTTCATCCTGTGGTGGGAGTAGAAGAGATAATACAGTGCTTATAAGGATGTGGTATAGACTGAACAACAAGTAATGGTTAGCTTTTGTAATTTATGTTGATAGACAAAATGTCAAGTAGACTATGTCTTCAAATTGGCTTTGCTATTTTATGTTACCTTGTGGGCAAGCTACCCAGGAAGTCAAATTATTAGCAGCTGCCTGGAAACTATGGCTTTGGAAAACAGTTACTTCTGGATTTATGCTTTATAGCAGTAGGCTATGACCAAATGGTGCCACTTGTCACATTCGTGCTTGCAGCTGGCTAACAGCTTCCAATAGCTCACAGGTCAGAGCTGCTGGCCTGAGAGATGGTCTACCTTTTCATGGCGACTGCACACTTGCGTGCTAATGGGGGATAGTAATGTATCGTCTGCTCTGATTTTAGAATGTCAGTCTTAGAATCCTTAAACACAGAGATCATTCCACTGTTGTCCCACTGTAAGCATACATCCTCCGGTGCAGTTTTCTGAACTGAGAAGCAATGGCTGAGACTCCTATCGGCAACCAACCCACACTTAGTGGAATAGGTTACTCAAGGTGAAGATCGGCAGAAATGAAACCACAATTTCAGAGATACATGGATTTTATTGAGTGCTATTAAAATTGTACAGTGGTCTATTGAAGTGAAACCATAATATTTATCCAAATTATCAAGTACCTGACTTATCAATTTGATCAACTTTCTGAACTACGAGATTGACCTTAAAGAAAATCATGCCCAACCAATAAATAGTGTCAGAATAAGCCGGGCAGTGGTGGCACATACTTTTAATTCTAGCACTTGGGAGGCAAAGGTAGATGCATGTCTGTGTTCTTATGGCCACTGTTGAAGGATAACAGCAAGGGCCTCTATTTTTAATGAATAAAGCAGATCTAGGAGTTTTTGAATTGTTTTTTTTTTACTGTTATAAGTCAATATTCATGATTGGTTGCAATGCAGCATCAACAACTGAGAGATTCATTTGTGTCTGGGTGACAGCAGAAGCAAATATTAAGAAAGGTAGGAGTTCCTACTTTTTGTTATCCTCACTTAATACAGCAGACTGATTTTGTGCATCATGAATCAGAGAGACTTCTTCTGAATTTTAAGATCAGAGTATATAAAAATAAACTTTTAATTGGCAATCTAGTGAAGAAAATAGACTAATGTTTAGTTATCCCATTATGGTTTTTCTCATTTCTTTGCCTTTTAAAAATAATCTCCATCATTTCAACTTGGCAATGAAACTTCAGCCTCACACTCAAAATTAACTTATAGCTTTCATTAAGTTCAGTCTAGACTGCCTGAGTCTTCCCCCAATTTCAGAGCACACGTGATTCAACTCGCTCTGTATCTAAAACTTATTCCTAAAGTCAAAAGTAGGAGTTACGTACCATTGCTTTCAAACCTTCCATGGAGTAAGTACAGTGTTCAATAACTTCATCAAGTAAGGTCTAAATTTTATGGTGCAAATGCCAGACTTCACAGGTCAGTGAGCTTTTTCAAATGGTACACAGGCTGCCTATATCAAATTTGTACAAAAGAATTGATTTTGGTGGTTGGAATAAGGCCATTTCAGTCTTGCTGCAAGCTTTCCAGAAATAATGGTGCTATATTAGAAGATAAATTATGTATAGATTACTGTTTTTAAGCATTATTCAGAATGTTAACAACTAATATTATGGGCTTTCTATTGCAATCCTAAATAGCAAGTGTCAACCTGATTTTTAAAGTTCTCTTGTGCCTCTCAGCAGTTGTGTGGCTTCTAGGGAAAACTGTGCTGTCTGACCTGCAGAAACATCATGTTTTATTCTTGTTCTTTGTTTTCTTCCCTTTGGGTTTGCTGTGTCTCTGTTACTGGCAGGACCTTTGATACCTGGCAAGTTGCACCGCTAAAGACAGGGGGAGACATATCTGCCAAAGGGAGGTCCTTCCTGTGTTTTGCTTTTGCATGAGATATTAATCGGCAGTAAGAATGGTCGATACATGATGTATATGCACTTAGCCTTCTGTAGTATATCTTGTGCCTTGTGATTTTTGTATGTGGGTCATGACTCAGAAAGAAGAGATTTCCCCTAATTTTTCAGCTTCATCCTTCTAAGAGATCACAAAGGTTTTGTGTAGTACACATTGACAAGTCTATTACTATTATTATTATTATTTCTTTAATGACTTAATTGTATGTATATACACACCGAGAGTATATAATACACTCTGATTCCCTCACAGCACACCCACTTTACCCCCCTTATCCCATCCATTTCTTTTCCTCCCTACAGGTCCCTTTTTGATGTTAATGTCTTTTTGTTTTCTTTTGTGATCCAATGAGTTTAACCTGAGTCCTCTATGTGACCATGGACTTGGAATTATACAATGGGGCCTGGTGGGCTAACCAGTGGGTGAACAACTGTTTACAATGACACCTAGCCCTCCAGAATCCATTAGTAGCCAATAGTTCAGTTGGGGAGGAGTGGGTCCCCTTGAGTTCCTTCCCCATCCATGACTGAATCTTGTCAGACCCTACTTTGTGAAGGCCTAGAGCAGGCAATCACAGCTGTTGTGAATTCTTGATTGCAATGGCTTTGTCATGCACAGTGACAGCATTTTGCAAGCATTCTGTGTTCCGGATTTCATACATACCCTCTTCTGTGTTTTTTCCCCTGAGACTCAAAGGAGGTGATACAAATGTCTTGTCTTGGGCTGAGTCCTCTAGGGTCTCTCTTATTCTCAGCCCCTTAAATAGGCAAGACTCTCTGTCTTCTCTGTATATAAAGAGAAATTTGGCTAGAAATTCTGTGAAGAAATGTGTGCCTGTGCAGGGTAGGGGACATAGAGGGCAGGAGATATGCAGGTTAAAAGACACCCTCTGCTGAGTTCCCATGTGGAGAGGTGGAAGTTGCATGGATCTCAATACTCCTTTCTTGTTTAGAAGTTTTGGGCATTTTGGCATAAAGTATTCATTGCCTTCCTTCTGCTTTGTTTCTTATACTTTAAAGATCTTATATTCTTATTGCTTTTCTTTTAAGGAACAAAACTGTCAGTTTAATATAGAAGGACTTTTTTAGCTACACAACTTGGACCTTTATTTTAAGTAGGACACTACAAAAAATATAAAAAGCACATAAAAACAGCACAAAGCAACTTCCACCCCATTTTGAGGGGTCTTCAGTGCTGTTATAGCTGTATCTGGCATATCAAGTTCTGTAGTTCATATAATTTTTATATCTGCCAGATACATTTTAGAATGTGAGTGAAGAAGGCTAATTAATTTTAATACAATCATCTCAAATTAACTTTCCCTCCCACTATTGAAATGACCTCTGTAGATTTATCCTGCCCTATTTCTCTTTTAGGCAGAAAACATTTCTTCTCTCTCTGTGCCGGTCATGCCCACTCAAGCACTGTTTAGCAGACCACTGCCAAGGAGAGCATACAGCCAGTTTTGTTTGAGTTTAATCTGTACTCTAGTCCAGTGCTGATTTTACCACTTAGAATAATAGAAGTTCTCAGGCATTTAATGTATTTTTTGGTACTGAAGTATTCAGGGTCATTCCAGACACGGGCAGTCCCTCATGAACAAAAGTAGATTTGATTCTCTCTGCTGGCAGTCACACATCAAAGGCCTCCTTTGTCCTGCCCATCCTTTCATGTTGCACTTCTGGTCCTTGGTCCTCCTCCCTGGGGACATGTGTCTTCCTCTGTATGTTCTTTATCAGGAAAAGTCTGAGTTGCAAAGGGCCTCAGAGGTCATTTGTACATTTCGTAGAAGAGAAGCCCAGGGCTACAGAGGTCACAGGACCTGACAGAGGTCACACTGCTAATTAGGGGAGCATGAAACTGGACTCAAGGTCTTTTGACTTTGGCCCCAAGGACTTTTCTATCACACTAGGAAAGGCACAGTGTCAGTACAGACATTAGAGATTCCACGTAGCATTTGAGAATAGCAAGCTTTTGGTTAACCCCTTTCAATTTTGTTTTACAAAGACTTAAAACTTTTCCCCCCAATTCTCTCATTTTCTTATATGGAAGATGAATCTGACACACTGCAGAGAGAATTGATTATTTCCCACAAAAAGAATGGAAACCAAGCAGCAAGTATTTAGGGACATTCAAGGGTGCTTAGGGCTCTGCTCCATGATTCCCTGACAGCTCAGTAAGCATGCCTACTCTGTCCTGGGTCTAGAGGAAGAGACAGGAAGAAGCTTCCTTGGGAGCAATGTGGACTACAGGAGGTTCAGTGTTGCAGTGAGCAGTGTTCTTGGCATTGTGATAGCCATCTCCTCCCCCCATACTGGAAAAGAAAAGAAAAAGAGAAAAAAGAAAAACAGAATCACTGTTCCCAAAGCTCAGAAAGCTTGGTAGCAGACAAGGCACAGTTCTAAGGCTTCATGTAAAATGCCAAAAGGAATATGTCACAGCCAAGATTCCAGAAGACCAGTCATGCATCTTTTTATGTGGCACACAGATCTCCTCAATCTCATAGAGAGCTGTCCTATCCCTGTGCTTCAGCACCAATGAGTCTTCATTTGCTAGGAATGAGGTGCAAAGGACCCAGAGGGCTTCATCTTCTAAATGTCTGGAGGTAGACACCTGCTTCAGGAAGTTTAAACAGACTGGAGCAGACATGTCAAAGGTGTCCAGTTTCTTTTGACTTTGACCATATCTCTGTTCTCTCCAAACCTTCATTTCTGCTGTGATCCTCATCCCCAGAGCCCAACAAACCTATGAACCATATAGTGTGCAAAACCATCTTTTGGGAGCAATGTGATTGTTTGAGGAAAGAGGTTGTACCAATGATTAACATTCTAATCTGGAGATTTGGAGCACTTCTAAATGAAAGCTGCTACCTGGTCAGGACTACAGGGGATCAGTTCTTCTCATCTCACCCTGTAAAACTCTGACCACGCACCTCTTCTACTCAGGGACTTCTTGTGTGTCTTGGCCCAAGGAAGCCATCAACATTATTTGAGTCATCTAAATCATTTTCATTTTTTCTTTCTTATGGAAAATAAATTCTTTTCTCATATAATACATCCCAACCAAAGTTTCTGCTCTCTTTACTCTTCTTGGAATTATACCCACCTCCCCAGATCCATTCCCCCTCCATTTCCCTTTAGAAAGGATCAGAACTCCAAGTCACACAACCAAACAGGACAAAACAAGATACAATAAGATAAGACAACAGCTCTCATAGTGAGGCTGGACAAGGCAACCCAACAGGAGGATAAGCATTCCAAGAGCAGGCAAGAGTCAGAGACAGACCTGTTTTCATTGTTAGGAGTCCCACAAAAATACCAAGCAAGCAGGCACAACAACCAGTCATGCTGAGGACCTGGTACAGATGCATGCAGGCCCTTTGCTTGCTATTCCTGTCTCTGGTTAGTTGATTCAGTGGACAATGTTGTCCACTTCATCTGACATTTACAGTCCTTCCCACCCCACATCTTCATGGTTCCCCAAGCTGCTAGGACCTGATGGAGAACTCCAATTTAGACTCTTCTTCATGTAATGTCTGGCTGTGGGTTTCTGCACCTGCTCCATATACTGCCAGAGAAAGCCTCTTTGTTGATGCATGGACAAGATACCATTCTATGAGAATGTCATTATGATAGCAGAATATCACTAGGAATCATTTCCTTGATATTTATTTATTTGTTATCAGACTTGTTTGGTTCTACCCTAGGCCTCTGGGCTATCCAGCTTAAGGTTCCTGGATATCCAGACAGTGTAGGGCATGGGCTCCCACTCATGGAATGGGCCTCAAGTTAAACCAGACATTGTCTGGAAACTCCGACAAGTTCTTTGCTGCCATTGCCTTAGCACATCTAGAAGGCAAGGCAGATTGTAGGTTGAAGGTATTTTTGTTTTGTTTTGTTTTTTGTTTTTTGTTTTTGGCTGAGTTGGTGTCTAAGTTTCTCTTTCAGTAGTCTACATAGTGCCTTTCCACACTGAAGAGACTAGAACATAGGGGTTAAGGTTTCATGCAGGAACTAACATATAAAATATTTTCATTTGTCAGAGGCAGAAATGGTCATGAATTAAAGGTTCTTATCTTTGGGTTCTAGAACAAGTGTGGAAATGACATATATCAGGCACTAAATAGTGTTGTGATGAAGCTGAATTGAAAAGGGTAGAGGGTGTGAGGTATTATCAGGAGACAATAGAAAAAACATAGAGAAGTAGATTTAAATTGTGTTCAGGAAATCTCTAGTTTCAGGGAAGGGTCCTTTCTACTTCCCAAGCTGTCTTAACACCTTTGAGGGCAGCCATATGTCAGACTTCATATCCAACTAACTGGCCACAAATTTGGGGCCTATGGAGTTCTTCAGGTTTGTCGATTTTTGTAGATCATGTCCAAGAACATGTTATACTTAAAAATATGGTTTTAGGGGAGATCCAAGATGGCGGCGGCCCATACCGATGCGTTTTAATATTGGGGAAAACCTCGAATGCTACAAGACTCTGTACAAAAATATCTAAGAGACCTGACCCCCCCACCTCGGTCTCACCCAACTACCCAGGGACCATTAAAAGTCCCTGGGCAGGATGCTCCCTTACACTCTCGGACATGCACGGAAGCCACTGAATCAGGGAATCGGGATCCCCCTCCCCCACCAGGAGAGACCCGCTAGCTAAGTTCCAATCTAATACCCAGCAGACAGATTCAGACCCCATACAGAGATACTCTCCAGCCGGCTGCCCACCCCCAGGTCTCACAAAGACGGTCTGGCTATCTGGCAAAGGTTTGCACACCTACAGGAGCGTGCAGAATACCCATCAGGCTGTAGACTGCAACCCACTGCGGCTTACAGGAACTTGGTCGACCGTGAAGCCACCCCCCAGTTTCCAGAGCCGGCTCCAGGGAGGGAAGGCAGATTTCACCCACCGTAGGATTCAATCCTGGGCAAACCGTGAAGTCTTTTCCATTATTATTGGTCTTTTTTTTGCTACTACAGACATTTCTGGTGGGGAGCCAGAGCTTAAGTGTATACAGCTCTGCCCCCTTGATAAGAGCAGTCTCCACCCAAGAGGCGGGACGGAAAAACAAACCTTACAGGAGTGGAGTCAGGCAACTCGACTGCTACACTAAAGCACCTAAGATCTAAGAATAGAAGACAACAGGAACAGATGGCTAAGACAAATGGCCAAGTGCCCCAGAAAAAGTAGGATTCAAGGCGGAATGACTCCAACAAAAGAAAGCGATGCCATTTCAGCCAACCTAGATCACATCACCACAACTGAAACACATGAAACGATAACAATTCTACATTATGGAAAGTGATAGAGTCCCTTCAAGAAGAACTCAAATTTATGAAGAAATTCAAGGAGGCCATGATTTCACAAACAAAAACTATGGAGAACACCACTAGAGAACTCCAAAACAAGGTGGCTCAGCTTGAACATGAAAAGGACAGGGCACTAGAAGACTTCCAGGCAAAGACAAACAATTTGGAGCAGGAAATGTAGAAAACGAATAAAACCATCCAGGAAATGAAAATGAAAATGGAAACAATAAAGAAAACACAGTCAGAGTTAAAAATGGAAATGAAGAGCCAAGGGAAGAGAACAGGAACTATGGATATCAGTACAAAAAAATAGGATTCAAGAGATGGAAGACAGGATCTCAGGCATGGAAGATTCATTGGAAGAAATCAGTACAACATCCAAAGAAAATGAGAAAGCTAAAAAAACTCTCACCCACAACATCAAAGAAATCAAGGACTCAATGAAAAGAAGGAACCTAAGAATTATAGGCATAGAGGAAAGAGAAGACTCCCGACTCCAGGGTCCAGGAAATATCTTCAACAAAATCATAGAGGAAAACTTCCCAAACCTAAAGAAAGAGATGCCAATAAAATTCCAAGAGGCTTACAGAACACCAAACAGATTAGATCAGAAAAGAAACTCATCTCGCCACATAATAATTGAAACTCCAAATATAAAGAACAAAGAAAGAATATTAAAAGCTGTAAGAGAAAAGGGCCAAGTCACATACAATGACAGACCCATCAGAATTACACCTGACTTCTCCTCAGAAACTTTAAAAGCTAGAAGGGCCTGGGCAGATGTCCTACAAGCACTGAGAGAACATAGGTGCCCAGACAGACTACTATACCCAGCAAAACTCTCTATCAACATAGATGGAGAAAACAAGATATTCCATGACAAAATCAAATTTAAACAATATCTATCCACAAACCTAGCCCTACAGAGGATCCTAGAAAGAAAATTCTAACCCAGAGATTATATATAAACCCAAGAAAACAGAGGAAATAGAAATCTCCACAGCAACTGAACAAAAAGAAGCACAAGACGACCATCTATAACAAAATAATGGCAAATAATAACCCCTGGTCACTAATATCCATCAACATCAACGGTCTCAACTTGCCAATAAAAAGACACAGACTTACAGACTGGATCCGTAAACAAGACCCATCTTTTTGCTGCATACAAGAAACACATCTCACTACTGAAGATAGACACTATCTCAAAGTAAAGGGCTGGGAAAAGGTCTTCCAAGCAAATGGACCCAGGAAGCAAGCTGGAGTAGCCATCCTAATATTGAACAAAATAGACTTCCAATTGAAGTTAATAAAAAATGACAGAGAAGGGCATTACATACTCATTAAGGGAAATATCCATCAAGAGGACATCTCAGTATTGAACATCTATGCCCCAAATACAAAAACACCTACATTTGTAAAAGAAACGCTTATAAAACTTAAATCACGCATCGATCCCAACATTTTAGTAGTGGGAAACTTCAACACCCCACTCACAACAATGGACAGATCATCAAGACAGAAGCCAAACAGAGAAATAATGAGTCTAACAGAGACCATAAACCAAATGGACCTAACAGATATCTACAGAACATTTCATCGAAACACAAAGTTCTTCTCAGCACCGCATGGGACCTTCTCCAAAATTGACCATATAGTTGGACACAAAGATAGCCTCAACAGATACTAGAAAATGAAATAACCCCTTGTATCTTATCCGACCACCATGGAATAAAGCTGTACTTCAATAGCAAAAGAATCATCAGAAAGGCTACACACACATGGAAATTGAACAACTCTTTACTAGAGGACCACTGGGTCAGGGAAGAAATAAAGAAGGAAATCAAAGACTTCTTAAAATCTAACGAAAATGAGGACATAACATACCCAAACCTATGGGACACAATGAAAGCGGTGCTATGAGGAAAATTCATAGCACTAAGTGCCTTCAAAACGAAAATTGTGACAGGTCATGTTAACGAATTAACAGCCAAACTGGGTTAATTGAAAAAAAAAAAGCAAATACCCCCAAAAGGAGCAGAAGGTAGGAGATCATCAAACTTAGGGCTGAAATCAACAACTTAGAAACAAAAATAACTATACAAAGAATCAATGAAACCAAGAGTTGGTTCTTCGAGAAAATCAACAAAATAGACAGACCCTTAGCCAAATTAACTAAAAAACAAAGGGAAAAAACCCAAATCAACAAAATCAGAAATGAAAAGGGAGAAATAACAACAGACATTGAGGAAATCCAGAAAATATTTAAGTCCTACTTTAAAAATCTATACTCCACCAAATTTGAGAACTTAAGTGAAATGGACAATTTTCTCGATAGAGTCCACCTACCGAAACTAAATCAAGATCAGATTAACAGATTAAACAGCCCTATAACTCCTAAGGAAATAGAAACAGTCAATCTTCCAACCAAAAAAAAAAAAAAAAAGCCCAGGGCCAGATGGCCTTAGCATGGAATTCTACCGGACCTTCAAAGAGGAGCTAACACCAATTCTCTTCAAACTCTTTCACCAAATAGAATCTGAAAGAACATTGCCAAACTCATTCTATGAGGCCACAGTCACCCTGATTCCTAAAACACACAAAGACCCAACAAAGAAAGAGAACTTCAGACCAATCTCCCTCATAAACATAGATGCAAAAATACTTAATAAAACACTAGCAAACCAAATTCAAGAACACATCAAAAGTATCATACACCATGATCAAGTAGGCTTCCTCATAGGAATGCAGGGATGGTTCAACATATGAAAGTTAATCAACATAATTCACCATATAAACAAGATGAAGGGAAAAAAAACACATGATAATCTCGCTAGATGCAGAAAAAGCATTTGACAAAATCCAACACCCCTTCATGCTAAAAGTTCTGGAGAGAACGGGCATACAAGAATCATACCTAGAAATAATAAAGGCAATATACAGCAGGCCAGTGGCCAACATCAAATTAAATGGCAAGAAGCTTGAAGAATTTCCTCTAAACTCAGGGACAAGAGAAGGATGTCCACTTTCACCATATCTCTTCAATATAGTACTTGAAGTTCTTGCTAGAGCAATAAGACAACTAAAGGAGATCAAAGGGTTAAACACTGGAAACAAAGAAGTCAAATTATCCCTATTGGCAGACGATATGATAGTATACATAAGCGACCTGAAATATTTCACCAGAGAACTCTTACAGCTGACAAACAGCTTCAGCAAGGTGGCTGGACACAAAATTAATTCAAAAAAATCAGAAGCCCTTCTTTATACAACAAACAAATGGGCTGAGAAAGAAATAAGGGAAACAACCCCCTTCAGAATAGCCACAAACAATATAAAATACCTGGAGGTAGCTCTAATCAAGCAAGTAAAAGACCTATACAACAAGAACTTCAAGCCCCCAAAGAAAAAAATGAAAGAGGCCTTTAGAGATAGAAAGATCTCCCATGCTCATGGATAGGTAAGATCAACATAATCAAAATGGCTATCCTACCAAAAGCAATATATAGATTCAATGCAATTCCTATCAAAATACCAACACAATTCTTTATAGACTTGGAAAGAGCTATTCTCAATTTCATATGGAACAACAAAAAGCTCAGAATAGCTAAATCAATCCTAATATCCAAAATCTACCAAGAACTCAAGAAATTAAATGCCAAGAAACCAAATAATCCAATCAAAAAATGGGGGACGGAGCTAAATAGAGAATTCACAAAGGATGAATCCCTAATGGCTGAGAGACACTTGAAGAAATGCTCAACATCCTTAATCATCAGAGAAATGCAACTCAAGATGACTGTGAGATTCCATCTCACACCTGTCAGAATGGCTAAGATCAAAAGCTCAAATGACAGCACATGCTGGTGAGGGTGTGGAGAAAGGGGAACCCTACTCCATTGTTGGTGGGAGTGCAGGCTTGTGCAACCACTATGGAGGTCATTCTGGTGATATCTTAGAAAACTTGGAATAGCTTTGCCTCAGGATCCAGCCATTCCACTTCTGGGTATACACCCAAATATCTCCTCATGGAATCATAAAGAAATTTCCTCATCTATGTTCATAGCAGCCTTATTTGTAATAGCTAGAAACTGGAAACAATCCAGATGTCCCTCAACCGAAGAATGGGTTAAAAAACTGTGGTACATCTACACAATGGAATATTATTCAGCTATCAGGAGCAATGAAATTATGCAATTTGCAGCCAATTGGATGGAACTAGAAAAGCTCATCCTGAGTGAGCTAACCCAGACTCAGAAGGATGAATATTGCATCTATTCACTTATAGTAGGATTTTGGCTATACAGTAGAGGATATTGATACCACAACCAACACACTAAAGGGAACATGGACATAGACTTTTTATTTTTTATTCCTTTATTTTTATTTTTATTTCTTATTCTTTTTTATCTGTTTTTCATCCTATTTGTTTGTTTAGTTTTTTAGTTCTCTCTCCATGTAATGAGACACTTTTCACCGATGATACTGCCTCATAGACCCCCATTGTATGAGGAGGCTCCTGGCCCTCATATGACTTATGAACTGGGGTGAGGGACTGTTATATAGGGACACACACTCCAGAGAAGCAGGATGGAAGGATCAGGGGACAAAGAAAAAAATGAAATGTGAATTTCGGCCTTTGGCTACTAATTGTCATAAACTGTTTAGGATAATTAAGAAATATAAACTAATAGTCATCCAAGGCTGTCATTTTGTTAGGTGCTATGACAGTCTACTAGAGTTATTTTCTTTTTTTTTTTTTTGGTTTTTCGAGACAGGGTTTCTCTGTATAACAACTCTGGCTGTCCTAGACTCCTAGACTCACTTTGTAGACCAGGCTGGCCTCGAACTCACAGAGATCCACCTACCTCTGCCTCCCAAGTGCTGGGATTAAAGGCGTGTGCTAGAGTTATTTTCTAAGCTAATCAGAAATCAAGTTTCAAAGAGACAAGCAACATTTGCTTATCCTAATATAAGAGATAGATAGGGCCTCTTCAGAAACCTCAAGAGATCTGCAGAATATCGCCTTCAAAGATGTTCGCTTAACTTTAGATTTTTTTTTATATCGAGACATATTAACTCCTGACACCACCCCCTATTCTACTCCAAGTAGAAGATGAGCATCGAAGAATCTCCAGTGGGAGATGATTGAATTAGTCGCAAGCCTATCTCTTGGCAGAAAAAAAACCCTTGCTCCAACTGTAGACAGAATGCTGTCCAAAAAGGACAAAACTTGGAAGCAGGTAAGTTGACAACCTAGCTCTGCCAAGACAGTGTAGGCAAGTCCTTCATAACCTCTGTTCTACAATCAATGTCTGTCAGAGAAATGGGGCCAAATGGCTGATGATCGATGCTGTAATATATGGAGAGAAAATGGGAACTGTCCAGGCAGCCACTGGTATGTCATTTCTTAGTTTTGGAAGCTGCAGGCCCTCCACTTCCTATAAAATCAGATATATTTATCCCTCTCAGGTCTCTGAGGTGGTTGAAGACTAGATAGCTAGAGTCTCATAATTAAATTTTGAATTGTTTAGGAATCAAGAAAGTTCCCTGGATCTAAGAAGATGTTTCTAAAATTGTGATGCAAGGTAGTATGAAAACTGAGCTAGATATAGAACTTTAAACTCATGGAGATGGTTAGATAGTAGAACATTAAATTCAAGTGCCAAATACATATGGACTGGACATTGGGAAGGTACGCTAAGCCATATAACTCTTACAATTGTGGCCTAATTACCTCTGTTGTTGTGAATTATATTTATTATTATAAGAGAAAGAGCCATTTATTGAACTGAAAATGGGAGCTGTTGGGGGGAAAGATATATCTTAAACTTAAAAAAAAAGGATGGGGATGGGTGGGTTGAGGTGGAAGAGGGTGGAAGGATGGGACTGGAGGGGGCAGTAGGGAGGGGAATGTAATTGAGATGTAATTTGAATAAAAAATAAATTAATTAATTAAAAATATGGTTTTAATATAGCAAAAAGACCGAGATCATGGATGGACAAATAAAGGAAAACACAGGGTAGAGTCTGGAACTGTCATACTGTGAGATAATACAGAGTGCTGCAACCTAGGAAATGTACCCCAGTTTCAACGTATAGCAATGTCATTAAAATTTTATCTCATTCGCATGATTGACTGAGTTCCAGTTGGCACCTGAGCCCTTCTCCTCTCCCCAGAGATCAGTTACTCTTCACATGGCCCAAATCTCTAATTCTCTAATCACATAGCTTTTCTTTCTTGTATACCTAGCTCCCTATGTGGTTGGTCCCATTCTTTGCCATATGTTTAGCACAGACTTTCACGTGTGGTCTGAGGTCCCATCATGAAAAACACACACTTATATTTGAGTAATTGCAGACTTTAAGGACTTCTACTGAGAAGCTGAGATGAAGCCACACCTCATCTTTGGTGTGGTGAATTCCTCAATGAAAGCACTGGAAGAAGAGTTTGACTCAGAGTTCCTATAAAGAAGTTAGGCCTTGGGACTCTCCCAGTTCGCTTCAGCTGCTATCTTGACAGCACAGAGTTAGCCCTCAGTGAATGTCAGGAGTCTCAATTGGGGCCTTGATCTCACTGGCCTATGGGCATGTCTGTGAGGGCACTGTTTTTTGTTTGTTTGTTTGTTTTTTATTGTCAATCATTGTAGGAAGGCTCAGCCCATTGTGGGCATTGCCACCCTGGTCCTGGGTAGTATCAAAGGTTTGCTGGGCTTTCATATAGCCAGAGAGAACAAGGGAGTAAGCTGTGTTCCTCCATGGTTTCTGCTTCAAGCTAGCAGGCAGTCCTGGGTTGTGTAAGAAATCTTGCTGGACACTAGCCAGAGAGAACAAGACAGTGAACAGTGTTCCTCTATGGTTAGTTTCAAGCTCCTGCATTGGCTTTCCTCGATGATGAACTATAAAATGCAAGATGAAGTAAAACCTTTGGTCATGGTGTTCATCAAGCTAGAAAAGGCCCCAGGGGAGGAACTGATAGTGAGACAAAAATGTTGCTGCAAAACTTGTGGCCGCAGTGGTTGTACAAGTTTGTACTACCACCAGCAATGGAGGAGTGTTCTCTTTTCTTCACAACCTCACCAGCATGTGCTGTCATTTGAGTTTTTGATCTTAGCCATTCTGACAGGTGTGAGATGGAATCTCAGAGTCATCTTGAGTTGCATTTCTCTGATGATTAAGGAAGTTGAGCATTTCTTCAAGTGCCTCACTGCTATTAAAGATTCCTCCTTTGGAAATTCTTGGTTTAGCTCTGTTTCCCATTTTCTCATTGGAGCATTTGGTTTCTTGGTGTTTCAATTCTTGGGTTCTTTAAAAATTATGGATATTAGCCCTCTGTTGGAAGTAGGGTTGGTAAAGATCTTTTCCCAATTTGTAGGTTGCCGGTTTTGTTTGAATGACAGTTTCCGTTGCCTTACAGAAGCTTGCCAGTTTCTTGAGGTCCTATTTATTGATTGTTGGTCTTAGAGTCTGAGCTATCAGTCTGGTGATAGCTTAGAAAACTTGGAATAGCTCTTCCTCAAGACCCAGCCATACCTGTTGAGGGAAGGTCTAATATCATTGCTTCTGATAGGTTGAATTCAATGCTGAGATCTGGTTACTGCCCCTTCTGAGGCATTCTCTTGCTTGCTTAATAAAAGTCCCTTATATCCAATTAGCTAGGCAGAAAGAGTATAGGAAGGAGGGACTTCCTGAGATTAGACAGGAACCCTGAGCACACACAGAGAATCTCTCTTTCTGCAGGAACACAGAGGGAGATAGATGTCTTGAGAATGCTGGAAGATAATCGCAGGCACATGGCAGTGTGGGATTAGGTGATCCGGGTTAATTTAGAGTAGCTAATTGAGAGTCTGCCAAGCTAAGGGCTAAGCGTTAAAACATTAAAAGGTCTTGGTGTATTTAATTATTGGGGAAAAGATTGCGGCGGCTTTTAGGCCCTCAGTCCAAGCAGTCCTGTTGGACTTCTGGACTTCCGGACTCCCCTCGAACTCAGGCGAAGCTGCTGCCAAGCTGCTGGTAATTCTACTGGACTAATATAACAACTTATATTAATTAACAGAGTTTAGGTTACAGGTGGTGTAGGCCACCCTTGGTCCTGGGCTCTTTCCCAAGGATAAATCAGGCCCGCTCCCCTGACAAGCCGCCGGCTACTTTGCCCACCTAATCTTATAGTTTATACTTACTAATAACTACAATAGTTAATTAAATTGCAGTTTCACATACCACTTCTGGGTATCCACCCAAACGATTCCTCACCAAACCACAAGGACATAGCCTCATCTATGTTCATAGCAGCCTTATTTGTAATAGCTAGAAGCTAGAAACAACCCAGGTGTCCCTAAACTGATGAATAGACAAAAAAAAAAAAATTGTGGTACATTTACAGAATGGAATACAACTCAGCGATCAGAAACAAGGAAATCATGCAATTCACAGCCAAATGGATGGAACTAGAAAAACTCATCCTGAGTGAGCTAATCCAGACTCAGAAAGATGCACATGACATCTACTCACTTATAATTGGATTTTAGCCATATAGTACAGGATAACTATCCTACAATCAACACACCAAAAGGATTAGGAACATAGACTTTGTTACCTATCAATGGGACAATTTGCCCTAAGGCTGCTACTATGTAGGCCCCCAGTGCAAGAGGAAGCTCTTAGCTCTTATATGACTGTTGAACTGAGAGGGGCTGATTTGTAGGGACACTCCACATCAGAGGAGTGGGATGGGTGGGACAGGGAGGAGAGAGTGGAAGGGTGGAACTGGGAGGGGTGGAAAGAGGGCACTATGATGAGATGTAACTTGATATAATAAATAAACATTATAATAAAAAAAAACTTGTTGCCACTAGCCAAGATGCAGAATTGTGTGCACCTGCACTTTTCTCAGAGCCTGGGTAAGTGATGTTAACTAAAGAGGAATGAAATGATGTTTAGTCAGTTGGCACATTTCAGTGGGTTGCAAATGTGTATGAATCCGTGGTCTACAGTTCCAATCTTACTCCACTGAAAACAGAAATACTTAATGTTTCTGAGGTAATAAACATGATTGAAGAACCCTTAGTCTTCTACCATACACTTGGGTAAGTGTGAGAGAGGGTGAAGGGGAGGAAAAGAGAGAAAGAGAGAGGTCAGAAATTAAACCTGTTAGGCTATTCATAAATAATTAGTGTTTGCATTTACATTTTAGTGTTCTCCCAGGTTTGATTTGCTCACTAAGATATCCTGACTTGAGAGAGTCAGTGATCTCCTTCTGCCCTTCCTTACAAGCTGATGCAGGCTGACTTGGAGGCTGAAGCACAGTGTGAGGCTGAGCCGATTTGTATTTTCTCAAATTCTTCAGGTGGTAGAGACTGGGTAGCTTATTGGACTTCAAAGGGATTCTATTCATGAGAGGGAAGTGCGGGAGTTAAGGTGTTACCCTGAATAGGAAGAGACCAAGGGGATGATTTTCTGAGATCACCTGGAACCATGGTGGGAGGCAGATGAGCAGCTCTAAGGATATTGGGGTAGAGGCAGCAGAGGTTAATTCTGACATTTTGTATTCCCCTCTCACTTCCCAGCTCTTTGAATCAGGGAGACTATAATGTTAGACTACTCGTCCTTTGCTCCAAGAAAACTGCTTTTAAACTACTTCCAGCGTGGGTAAGTGCAAAGATCATTATGCACAGATTTAGAAGAGGTTTGCTTCAGTGAGACTGCCCCCACTAGCCAGCTGTGTTGTCCTCAATCAGTTTGCTAAACTTTCTACCTCAGTTTTCTCATCTGTATAAAAAAAAAGAATAAAAATATTCATCTTAAAAGATTATTATCAGAGTTAATGAAATAGTGCACATAAAAATGTGTAGAACTTTGTCTTTTACATAATGTTCAGTTCACTTGTCCTTGCCTTGACTGGTTCCATTTGCCATACCACTACATGATTTAAAACCACCTGCTACTCAAAGGTTTTCAAGCAGTGACTTTCACACAGAATTCTGCATTGCCTCTATCAGTCTCATTCCCCAGCAAACCCAAGTTCTGCTAATTGCTTCCTTCCTCCCATTGCTCTCTGCATAACTCAGTTTGAAATTTAACCCTGTTTGCCCCTTGTCAAGGGGACTGTGCCTGGGGGTGGGGGGGGGAGTGTTAGCCGTTTCTGAGGAATTGTGCAATTTAGGAAAATTAAGTTTCAGATCAGCCATGTGGCTCTGACAGCTTCTACTGCTCAGTACTTAGCAATAATGGAGAAAATGCCAGTAAAAATGACAAAACGGCAGAGCCTTGACCCACCAGGTAATTGTATATTGAATATGTCTTGGCTCAAACTAGGGATGATTTTACTTAAATGAACTAAGGGCAAAACTGCTTGTTATAAGTCATATAAAACAAGCCCAATGCCCGGGGTAATTAAAGATGCAAACTAGCTTCAAAAGATTTGTGAAAATGGCAAAATGAATACTGCTGGCTTTTGAGGGGCAAGGAGAGGAGGGGTTGTGCTTAATGAATTGATGTCAGTCTTTTTTGTAGACACCAAGAAAAGATTGGCAGTCATTCAAACACACTCTTTAAAATACACACACACACACACACACACACACACACACACACACACATACATTAGAAGAGAAAAAGATTAGAGATATTGGTTGTCTGGTGCCTATAACAGCTCTTATCATCCTGTAAATGCACTGAGGGGGGCGGAAAAAGTGAAGAATTTGAAGGAGATAAGTACAAAAAAAAGCATGGAGTGAATTTGTGCAGGAATAAGGATTAAAGTCCTTAAGTGGTTTAGTCACTTGATCCTGCTAATCTTTGTTCTCTAATGTGAGAATTCATGGGCTTTAGGAAGAGAATTCTGTAGGTTCTTATGTGCAACTGGGTCTGACTGTCATTGTCTAATCCACCCATATTTGCACCCTATCTCTTCAGTAATCAGAAATAGGTGGCTAGGGAAGGATTAGCTCTTCATTTCCCAGCACATTGTGTTTTTGTGTTGCAGCATCTTTAATTACTGAAAAGTAATTCCCTGAATAGCACCCTGGTGGTTTGAAAGAGTTAATGCACTTTCCAGAAGTGCCCAACCTTCTCCTGGGGAGTAGCTTAAGTGCAGAGAAAATCTGGCTCAATAAATACTAAACAACAAGAATCAACTGATAAGGGTCAAACTCCACAAAACAAAATTGAACCAATGGTCCATTTAATCCAGTGCCTTCTCAATAAATCCTTTTCACCAATAGCACTACTTACCTGGTGATTTTCATGAATTGATGGCCATTCTCCCTCAATCCTTTGAGGTCAGGTCAATATCCATTTATATCCTACTCATTTCACCCACCATTCATCTGTCAGTCTGTCCTTCCTTCCATCTGTCCATCCATCCCTCCGTCCATCCATCCCTCCATCCCTCCATCCGACTCACTGAGCACCTAATGTTCTAGGTTCTGTGATAAATAAGAAACAGTTTTTTGCTGTAGAGAACTCCCTGGAAAGGGGGGAAGTAAAGTGAAATGACAGTACATACCGCCCTGGGAAAGGCCTGTGGGAAATCTGCTCCAGAAACCTCTGAGAACCAGTCTCCCCACTCCATGCATAAAATGCTCCTTGTATGTGCTCCTCCTTGACAGTCCATTTCCTTGATCACATTAGGCTGTGGTTTCCTTCCTTCCTTCCTTCCTTCCTTCCTTCCTTCCTTCCTTCCTTCCTTCCTTCCTTTCTTCCTTCCTTCCTTCCTTCCTTCCTTCCTTCCTTCCACTTTCTTTGTTTTTCTCTTCCTCTATACTGTAGACTTTTTGAGGACAAAGTCTCTTTCTGGGATTCATTCATCTTCTTTGTTACCAGTGTGTAGACTAGCCACTAGCATAGTGAGCTTAATGATAAATGTTCACTGATAGATAAATAAATGAAGTTATATTATTTTTCCTGGGACTCTAACTATATAAGACATAGTTTTGGTCTATGCATGTATAGCTGCATATTGTCTGGATATTTTGAAGAGGAATAGTTGACGATGATCATAGAATTTCAATTAATCAGGCAAAAATTGAAATTTGTATGTATGATACATAAATTTCAGAATGAGAAATATAACTCATCATACTTGTACACACACACACACACACACACACACACACACACACACACACACACACACACGCCATATATAATTTTCGTTGGCTTCCTGAATTCCCTCTTTACTTCATAAGGTACATTCAATCTAATTCTATACTTTCTTAAATTTTACCATCTTTAATCCTTAAATCTGTGTACTTTTTTCATACTCACTGATACTACTTTAGTACATGTCACCATCATCTCCCACCTACTTTACAGCAAATGACCTGGTCGCAGTAGATTCCAGTATTATGTTCCCCTCTTCCAAATTTAGCCTTCATATTGAAGGCAGAATATCACTTTAAAAAGCAACTGTATATGTCTTTGTCTTGCTTATAACACTTTGATGGCCACCAGCTCCAGAACTCCTGAGGATTCTCTGACCCAACACCATGAATAAGTCCTAGAATGCATTCTTTCTTCCTAGCCCTTGTAACTCCTGTTCCTAGGTGGGGTAACTGTGTTCCAGTCTAGTCCAAGTCTTATCCCTTTGTCTCTATGTGTTCAACTAGTTCCGGCAACTAAAGCTTATTTCAAAAGTTCTTTCTGTCTATTTCTTACTCTTCCCTTCCAAAGTATGTATGGATAACAGACAGGCCATTTCTTTGTCCTCTTTTGTCTTTTTCACACTAAAATATAGATTTTTCTATTGCCACATTGTTACTGATCATTTAAATTGTTTCATGGCAAACTCTGAGTCTCTCTCTCCCTTTTAGATTTTTTTTTTTTTTTGGTTTTTCGAGACAAGGTTTCTCTGTGTAGCCCTGGCTGTCCTGGACTCACTTTATAGACCAGGCTGGCCTCGAACTCACAAAGATCCACCTGCCTCTGCCTCCCAAGTGCTGGGATTAAAGGCGTGCGCCACCACCGCCCGGCTAGATTTTTTTTTTTGAGACAAGATATGTATGCCTGTCTATGAAGCTGTGACTGTCCTGGAACTCACTATGTAGACCAAGCTGGCTTCAAACTCACTGAGATATGTCTGCCTCTGAGTGCTGGGATTAAAGGTGCATGCCACCACACCCCTCTTTGTTCACTTAAAAAAGAAAAAAAGTTTCTTTTTTTATTTTTACATGTATGTGTGTATATGTGTCTGTGCACCCATGTGTTTATAGTTACCTTCAGAGGCTAGAAGAGAATTTCAGATGCCTCAGAGATACAGTTACAGATGGTTGCAAGATGCCCAATGTGGTTACTGAGACCCAAACTCCAGTGTTCTGAAGGAGCAGCTACTTCTCTTAACCTCTGAGCCATGTCTTCAGTCTGGTAAGTCAGGCTTCCTTAATACAGTATTCTCTGATACATCTCTTATTACAAAGTATGAAAGATCCAACACTTAGAATAAATAAATCCCAAAATAAGACAATGCTCCCCTCCCCTGTGCTACCTGGCTCCCTTCAGTGAATTCATCATCAGTCCTAGCGGAAACATTGCCAACATGTCTAATAAACTACACTGCAAAGTCATGGACATTGGACTGGCTGCCTGGGGATGAAAGGCACTGGACATAGCCGAGAATGAGATGCCAGGTTTTATGTTTATGCAGGAGATATACCCAGTCTCCAAGTCGCTGAAGGGTGCTCACATTGCTGCCTGCACATGACAGTAAAGACTGTTGTCATCATTAGACTCTCATGGTCCTGTGTGCTGAGGTACCATGGTCCAGCTGCAGCATGTTCTTTACTCAGGACCACCAATGTTTGCTGTGAAGGGTGAGACAGATGAGGAGTACATGTGGTGCATTGAGGAGATGTTGCACTTCAATGTTGAACCCCTCAACATGATTCTGCACAGTGGTGGTGACCTTACTAAACTCATCTACCCCAAATACCCATAGCTTCTGTCAGGCATCCAAGGTATCTACGAGGAGACCATGACTGGAGTTCACAACCTCTACAAAATGATGACCAATGGGATACTGAAGGTACCTGTCATCAGTGTCAATGATTCTATCACCAAGAGACCAAGAGCAAGTTTGATAACCTCTATGGCTTCTGGGAGTACCTCACAGATGGCATCAAATGGGCCACAGATATGATTATTGCATGCAAGGTGGTTGTAGCAGGCTATGGTGATATGGGAAAGGGTTGTGCCCAGGTCCTGAGGGGTTTTAGGGCCCAAGTCATCATCACTGAAATTGACCCCATCAATCTTTGTGCAAGCTGCCATGGAGGGCTATGAGGTGACCACCATGAATAACGCCTATAAGAAGGGCAATATCTTTGTCACCACCACAGGCTGTATTGGTATCATCTTTGGCTGGCACTTTGAACAGATGAAGGATGTTGACATTGTGTGCAACAATGGACACTCTATGTGGAGATTGATGTGAAGTAGCTCAATGAGAGCGCTGTGGAGAAGGTGAACATCAAGGCCCAGGTGGACTGCTACCAGCTAACGAATGGGTACTGCATCTTCCTGCTGGTTGGAGGCTGGCTAGTTAACCTGGGTGGTACCGTGGGTCATCCCAGCTTCGTGATGAGCAACTCCTTCACAAATCAGGTGATAATGGCACAGATTGAGCTGTGAATACACCTAGATGAATACGCTGTTGGGGTTTGCTTCCTGTCTAGGAAGTTGGATGAGGCAGTGACAGAAGCCCACCTGGGAAGGCTGAATGCGAAGCTGACAAAGCTGACTGAGAAGCAGGCCCAGTACCTAGGCATGTCCATTAATGGCCCCTTCAAGCCCGACCAATCCTACCAATACTGAGAGCTAGGAGTGCCCTTTACCTTCTGGCTGCTGTCCTTATTCCAGGCCCTATCTCTCTTTCCCAAGAGCAAATGTCACCAACTTTGCAGTTGCTTCACCAGTGTTTATCCATCACTGGGGCTGGTCACTGTGTTTGGCCTCTGTTGTATCCTTCATACTGTTCTGGGTGTGGCAAGGGGAACTGAGAGTCCCCAGTCTAGATAGAGGTACCTGGAAGCCATTCACAAGGGATGTAAGCTCAGAAGTCTTAGAAGTCCTGAGGTTGGATGTTGCTAGTGCAGGTCATGAGCCTATGCACCTCACCATCCGGGCCATGACTTGGTCATTAGATCCATGTGTTTGATTTACAGATTTGCTGGTTTCTCAACCCAGGACCAAAGGGCAGGAACCACTGGAGTTTGAAGGTTCCTGAGAGCTTGGCTTATTTACTGTTAAGCCATCTCTTAAACCTCACAATACTGAGGCTGGTACTTTTGGTCCCTGTTTAACAGATGTTAGAATAGATGAAGAGACAGCCAAGAAAGGACAAGTGACAGCTAGAGACTGAAAGGGCCTGGAAAAACAAATACGCAAAGGTCTGTCATTATTGTGTAATTGATGGTTCCTATCACAAGGCTGGGTCACAAAGAGCTTAATTTAGTTCATAATGTTTATATACTGTTTAGAATATTAAAAAAGGAAATTAAATACAAATTCTAGTGCCAAAAATGCTTCAATAAAGGACTGACTTTAATTTCCCCATAATGGAACTGCTCTGTGTGTGTTCGATTGTTCAGTTCCTTGGTGTATTTTTATTAGTAAGAACATTGCCTTTGATGAATTAAATTCTTGTTTCTGAAGATGCTTGTCTAACATTTTAAAGCACATGGTGCCCTGGTTTACCTGAAAATGCCATGGCTTTTTCACTTAAAATCCTTTTCCACAGAACAGCCTGGTTTTAGTCATGAAAATCTCACATGCTGAGAAATCTCACAGTCCTGAGGAATTGGACAAATGGGAGCAATTGGGACTTTTGTTCTTGGTATTTCTACCCTGCTTAGTCATAGAACTTTCAGCACCTCCACTGGGGTATAATGAAATGGGTCACAAAGAAAACATGAACAGATAATCTCCCCGAGACCATACCATCATTCAATAAGATAAGAACGTAAAATCTAACATTGTAGTCACAGGAAGTAAGATGTGGTGCAGACATTCAAATCTAAATGTGGCACAACTCTCTCTTGGCAGTCTTGAGCATGGCAGGAGTTCTGCACTTAGCATTGGAAAACTGGGGAATATAGGTAGGACTTTCCCAAAGCTAGCTGACCCTAGGGCAGCCTTAAACTCCCTGAGCCCCAATGTCTCCATCTGTAAATTGGGATATGCTTGACAACCATGGGTCTCAGGGTTGTCAGAAATTAAAAAAGATGGTGTGTGAAATTGTAATTTGCTATACAAATATGAGGAGCTGTTATTATCTCATAACAATATTATATGAACACAAGCTAAGGTTGTTCCATGGCAGATTATTGTCAGAATGGTTTTAGAAGTGTGTGATTTCAAGAATAGAAGCAGACCTGTGCAGAAACATGAGGTAAATCTGTAAGCACATGACACATAGCCACAGAGGCTTGGGAATCCTGGCTGGGACACAGATCTGGCTGGCTATGAACAACAAATCTTTGTAATGCATTTGAGGGTCCTGTCTTTTACAGAATTAACTTACATAAATTACATGACAGTTCTTGAACTATGTGATCATTATTTTTTGTGACATTTGCCAAAGTTGAGTTTGTATGATTTATGGGATGAGTTAGAATTTGAAAAATATGTTGAAATTCAGTTTCTGCACCCTCATTACTCTAATCTTAAATTTTTTTGCTTGAGTTTATTGTGAAGAATAACATTAAACTGCTAGTTTATTTTCTTTCTGTATAATCACAAGAAACCTATCCATTTTGATGCCTTTTTCCTCTTATAGCACTCCAGAATATAAATAATTTCTTGATAGAAAACACTACACAACCTATTGCAGAAAATCTATGTTATCCCTCCTCACCAGTTTACTCCCACAACACACTCAGTTACACCGTAATTGGTTTGCACCAGAGAAAATCACTGACCTCATGATCTGAGCAACACAATGTTCTTAAAATATATTGCCTCATCTGTTAGGTTTGATTAAACCATTTATCAGCAAAAATAAAAATTGCTTTTCTTGGCTTAGCATGTCTGGAGATTCGAGAGTACTTCATGGGGTTGTGTTATGCCAGCAGTTGTAGTGGTGCTGAACACTGTCATTGGTTCTGGATAAGGAGGATATGTGCTTACATGACAAAGTCAGTTGCCTTTCTTTTTGTATGTGCACTCCTGTTGCATGTGCATTTAATTCACACTACACTGCTACCTATATTAAACTATCTAGAAGCATTCAGTTGAACACACACACACACACACACACACACACACACACACACACACACTCATGTAGGGAGTCATACCATCACTCCTCCATCCATGATATATATGCATTGAATTTTTTTCTTACCCATGGAGATGGATTTATTGTGTGTGCTTTCTCACTTTAGTGGAATACCTGTCTGAAATTAGGAATGTGACCAGACATTAAATAGTAGAGTTTTTCCTCATGTAATGCCCATTGATCCCTTGGGTCACTGAATTGCTATCTTCATCTTTTACCTCTATTACCTACTTGGTGGAGTCAGTGACTGCAATGAATGTGAATTAGATAGATGTACAGTTTGATCTGCAATGATTTGGAGGGGTTAGGTGACTTCACAGATGTGGTCAATTTCGATAAGTTTCTAGATGAAGTTACTTTTGGCCTGGGATGATTTGAGCAGATTATTATTCAGCTCCTGTCATAGACACAACGCTGGAAAAACATGAGATCAGCACCATATTTATGTAGCTTCAAAGTTGAAAAAAGTTACTTCTTTTTGAAGTTTCTGGAGAGGCTTTGTAAAAGAGAGTGGTGACATCCATTGATTGTTGCAGTATTCACTGAGTAGCTATCTTATATTGGTCCCTGAGTACATCTTGGAGACAAGGTCAAGAACTGAGTCCCTTTAAGGGGTTTAAAATTTAGGGGATGCTAGACATGCAAGTAAACACTCACCAATGCTAACTCCATGAGTGTTTCAATTATATGAGAGTCACAGTTTGACAGGGAAGTAGAAGGGAAGCTTCTTTCACAGGTAGAATTTGAAATTGATATTTAGAAGATGATTAGAAATTTAAAACAATAAATAAGAGGAGAAAATGGGGGAAATGTACTTCAGAAGGAGGAAAATTATATCAAGGTCTGGAAGTTGGAAAAAGCACGGTTATTTAATATTATTGGGAATATTCATGGAAGGAGAGTTTGGTGAAGGGGTGCCATGAGCTGAGTGGAATGGGCAGATAGATTGCCAGACTTGAAGACATTGGGTTCCAGAAAAAGGAATTCTTTAAACTTTTTAGGAGATATTTATCATGGTAGAAATCATAACAAATGGCAGCTGGAGGGTTGCAATTATATGTCTTCAATAGCCTGACTGCATCCTCCTCTAAGCCAGTATAAAAGCTCAGAGTGCCATAGGGAACATAACCAGCATGAGGGGGAAAGCTCTGAGATGGCTGCAGGGCTTGGTTGAGAACTGTGGAACACACCTGCATGGGGTAGGCTGCATCAGACTCACAAGTTTATTTTACTAATGAGGATAGAGATGCAGAGAGGTTAAATGACTTCCCTTTCCAGATCAAGCATCTAGTGATACCCGAGGCTGACTAGATGTGCTAGCGCTAATCTCATCTCACTGAAAGAAAGGCTGCAGGGACTCTAAGAGAAACAGGGAAGATAAAGATCTATCACAGGGACACAGGAGCAAGAAGCTGAGCACTGGGTGGCTGCCTAGGATGGAAAAGGAGCAGTCGGGCAGATCCTGAGGGGGAAATAACGGACCCTTAAAATGTAGAAAAAGTAATAAGACTGGACTTCCTAGGAATGCTAGGATTTCCAAGTTACAGGGAGGTTGTTGCCTAAGGGTAGCAGCTTCTGGAGAGTTATAGTGGAATTCAAAAGATGTGGTGGTAGGAACCTAACATTAAACATCAACAACATTGGTGATGGTTTCCCTCACAATTTATTGTTTCCAATAATATGTGAATGAATTAGAGGGGTAACTGAGAACTTCCACTCATTGTACCAGAATGTAGGTTGACATATTTCTCACTCACTGGTCCTCTGACTGGTGTAATTAAGTTTAGGAAAAACAGAAGTGCCGCCCATTGACTCGTGAGAATGGCTCTACTGCATAAGGACATTGCACTTAACTGCTTTCACTCACCCTGTGCACCGTCCTTTGTTTGAGAAGTAGCTGATGAATAACGATGTTTAAAATGCTCAGGTGCTGTGCTCATCAAAGGGAGATATCTGCAGACAAGACCAAATGTCCGGGCAGGGAGCACATGGCCCAGCAGGCATTATTTTAGGCTCAGTGCATCTGGATTCCTCTGATCACAGTTGTCAGGTGAAGAATGTGTGATCTTACTCTTTTCTGGGTTAATGTTTTGGCAAATTTTAGCATTCACCATGACCTTAACTTTATAACCTTGCCTAACCCATCAGCTTGGAACATTTTGGAAGCTGCTGCTTTCTGTTTCTCACTGCATTGGAAAGCTCCCACGAAGTGTGAACTGGTACATTGGTAATATGCCACTCCACATCCCCCAAACAGGAAGCATGTTTTGTTAAAGTTTGCATAACCCTTTTTTAGTGCTTTGACTGTCAATAGTATGGGCCCCAAAGCGCACTGGTGTTTCCATACTGTGTTCATTTTGGTATGTGTACCAATAATTTCCTTCCTTGCATATATATTTCTCCATTTAGACATCATCTGAAGGACCAACTACTCCATCTTTTCATTGACTTTCTAGGGGATTTTAAGTAGACAAGCATCAGATTCATTAAACTCCTCGAAATCACTTAAGCTGACCTAAAGATAAATGAAGCATGCATACGGAGATGTCTGCCCTTCTGCCTGTGACATAGTAGAAATTGATGGACATTCTTTATCAAATATGACCTAAAAATCCCAGAGAACCCCAAATCTCTCAGAATTCATCCCTTTTATCAATGTTGGTTTTTCAGACTTTGAAAGTGAGAAAACAATACCAAGTCGCATCTTGTCTTTTAAAAAGAAAATTTCTCTCTGTCTCTCAGAACACTTTTTGGAAAACAATCTGGCTGCCAAGTCCTGATTGAAAGGGAGTCACCCTGCAATATGCAGGAATGAGATACTAGAGCAGAAGATAATGCTTGAAGCCACACTTATAAATTCAGTGTCAGTGCTGTGCAGAAAATTATAAAACTAGGGAAAGGTGAGTAATAGATTTGACAGCTACACATTAAAATGGACCTTATTAGTGAAATATAAATTATAGCTAGGCATTTTCTATCACACTCCATGAAGTTGATGATAAGCAGTCAATGAGATTTGTATACTCTTAACATTTTTATAATGAATCTGTTGCTTGATGACAGTTTGTGGTCAAACATTATCCTTAAAATCCTATAGCATTTCTTTCAAATAAATAGACTGCTTAGCTTCATTGTGATATATTTTTATTTTCCTTTTTCATGAAGTACACACCCTCACTTCTCTCCTTCTTTACTTTTTTTGTTTTCTTCCCTAGACTAAGCCTTAAACTTACATACATCTTACACTGGAAATGAGGGTTTGAAGTGGGAGCACATTGACCATCAGAAAAAGCTGTGATTGCTGGAAGAGAACAAATCCCATGGATTTCTAGAACAGGTGTGAGGACTCAGAGGAGGAAGGAGGCAGGCTTTGCTAAAGGTGTCAAAAATTACAGGGGCTTCTGATGGCTTCTGCAGGGGTGCTGTGATGTCAGTGTAAGAGATTCCACTGGGAGGAAGGTCTTTAACAGTGAAAAGGCTGTCCCTTACACATTATGTCGAGGAAAAAATGTCCAGGCCTCTCCTGAAAGGAGTCCTGTATGGATTGCCTGTACTCTTGAAGACAGCTCTTCATTGACCAAGTACCCCTTAAATGCTGCTTACAGATTGACTGCAGCTGGAGAAGGCCCACAGTGGTGATTCTGAGGGATACTTGACAGAGCCCTTCTGCCCCTACAGGGTCATTTTGCTGCACAGGTCAAGTGCACACAGCTGTTGTCTCTACACAACAGGGAGTGTGACTTTGGGAAGCAGATGTCTGGGTTTTTTTTTCGGGAAATAGAACTGCTGCTCAGAAACACATGGTCTGTCAGGTTAGAGAGACTTCAAAGACTTTCATTTTCCAAAGGGGTAGTGTTAGAGTGGTGTTTATGTGACAGCTTAAAATATTTCCAACAGACCAACAAGATTTTTTCCTTTGCTCTCTGCTCTCTGTGTCATTGTGTACCTGTTTTACCTGCCCCATGGATCCTAGAGCATGACTGTTAGCTCCAGGGATGAGCTTGGAATAAAGACCTGTGTTTAAAGTTCAGGAAGACTGAGACCTGCCCCGCACCACCACCACACCTGTTCAAGTTTGGTTTCTGTTGCTGTACGTAAACATTGTGATAAAAAGCAGCTGGAGAAGGAAAGACGTTTTTGGCTTGCAGATTACAGCCTGTCACGAAATGGAGCCAAGACAGGAAAACTCAAGGCAGGAATCGAAGCAAAGACCATGGGTGGGAACACTGCCAACTAGCTTTCTTTCCGTGGCTTGCTCAGCTATCTTTCAAAGAAAGCCAAGGACCAGCTACATAGGGGTGCCGCTGCCCACAGTGGCCTGCGCCCTACAGTAATTAGAAACCAAGCGAAGGTCAGCAGAGAGGCCCAGAGGATGTAGCAGTTCTTCGATTGAGGTTCCCTCTTTTCAGGTGTGTCATGTCAACTACAAAACTAACCAGAACATTTACTCTTGTTATAACCTATACATACCACAACCCTGACATTTTCCTCTGAGTTCAGCATGCACCATCACCTTGTTTTTTGAATCTTTGAGTTTTTTGAAGAATACTATTCGTTTGTCTCTAGGCTCCTCCCTCCCCTCAGGCATACCACGTACAAGCCACCGGAATCACCCTTGGATTAGCTTGTCAATGGCTGCCTCACGGGTGGTGAGCACCAGAGCCCTCCCAAGGGCGTGGGTAGAGACTCACACTGAGACCTTGAACCAATGGTTTCTGATATGGTAAGAGCATCATTTTCTGGGCTCAGGGGTGGGTCAGGCTCTATGCCAGGGTTATATTACTTTCTAGTACTTCAGTAGTCCTGTGTGACATTCTTATTATCCCCATTTTGTTCATCTATGTATTCCAGAACATGGCTTCAAATCCCAAGCTTGGGATTCTTTTACGAACAGTAGAACCACAAGTATGAACTAAAATATTCTAGAAGAAGGAGCTTTGCTTTTTTCATGCCACTTCACTGTCTTATTTGGAAGTCTCAGCTGGCAAATTCATCTTCCTTTTTCTTAAGGATACTATTTCATGTGATCATTCTTGCCTCCAAGCTGATTGATGGCAAGTGTTGAATTCAAATAATGCCTTCTTTAGGAAAGAAGTCGGAAGACACCCTTGAAATTCCCCCATGCCTGAGTTAAGATGTGACACAAATTAGGTCCAGAACCTAAGAAGATTATCCCATAGAGAGTTAGTAAGTTAGTAGTTTTGGTGTATTTGCAGGAAAAATATCGATGTTGCTGCTGTTAGGAGAAAACATGCAGAGGAGATGTTTACTACTCACTGTGGTAAAAGCAGGCATCCAGGGAGAGTGGTTGTCAGAGAGAATTTTGAAGGCAAGCAGCACCATAGTAACAGCTTGGTAGACGTAAAAGGTTCATGGACAGAGGGTAACACTTCTCTAGTGTGTGCCTCACACTCCATCAGCTGAAGGCTCACAGCCCCAGTGACTGGGTAGGATGTTGAGCAGAGGTCTCAAGACCTTCAAATGAGAGGCACAGACTCTGCCATCAGAAGCTGAGATGTGGAAGAGATCTGTGATCAAGTGGTTATTGCTTAGTCTGGACTAGAAAATCCTTTCTAGCCAAGAACCAATATTTCTTTAATATAGCACAATATGTACTTCCGGTTGTCTGTCAGTATTGAGGCCTTTCGAAAGACAATATTATCAAAGCTACTGACATTTGATCCATAGAAGATGAAAAATGATGCATTGTTATCTAATGCCTTTTCATAAACATCATATTCACATATTTCATATAGCTTTTCTCTGAGGTTTAAAACAGCAACTTATCTTTAGAAACCAGAAGAGGGCATGTGGAATGGTTCCAAATGAAGATGTTAATATTCACATTATAGCTAAACCTTTCTAATTTCCAGTAATGACTGGGGAACCCACTGCAAATTACCAAATTAGTGAGTAAGCCAGCAACCAGGATTTCTAAAAACCCGAAGACAGCACCAGAAAATGAGCCTTTTTCTCTAATCTCATCAATGCAATTGAATTTTAACCATTAAGAGTAATTTGTAGCCTGTATTTTGTCTATTTTGCAAACCTAGGTGCATTTTAAAGAGCAGTGGTAAGAGAATGAAAATAAAGTTTATTTTTAATAGGCAGTCATGATTAAGGAATGTATGCAACACAAAAGAAAATGTTGGAAAAAAAGATACTGAAGATTGGTGCAAAGGGTTTTATTTTTATTACTATGCCAGATATAACTGTGTTCATTTTCTCTTTTAGTCATCCACCAGAATGTGCAAGTGTTTAATGAAATATTACACTAAAGACTCATAAACATCAGGAAAATCTCTCAACACACCAGGCATCTTATTTGTGGAAGAGGTAATTTTCTGAAGCTCAATTACATGAAACTGGAAAAGAGATGAGCGAGAGTAAGGGAAGGAATCACAGCCTTGTTAGTGACAGCCCAGATCTAATGCCAGAACAGCAAAAAGGAGGGTCTGGTATGCAAGTCTTTGGGATCAGCCATGACTACTCACTAAAGTGTTGTGTTTTCTTATTCTTATTGAGTCTTCTCTTCTAAAATATCTCATTTTTGTATTTACAAATTCTTCTTCTTCTTGTGTGTGTGAATTCTTCTTTCTCTTTTTTTTTTGTAGATTTTTTTGAGAGCATCATATATGAGCAATGCAACTATATCACTCCTGCCTCCTCTCCCTCCTCCAATTCTTCCCATGTTCTCCCTCTAAAATTCACGATCTTTTTCATTATTGGTGTTACTCGTATATGTAACAATGTATATATATATATAAAACCGGCTGAGTCCATTTAGTTTTATTCTTGTGTGTATGTGTCCAGGGCTAGACACTTGGGACTGGACAATTGGAAACTCATGTCTGGAGAAAATCGATTCTTCCTTTCTCAGTAGTCATGACCAGTGATAGCTCACTATCTAGGGTTAGGATCATGTGGAATGCATCTGTCAAATAGTGATGTCTTTATGCTGGTCTTGTTCAGGCAACCTTCTTCTTGAGAGTTCATGGGTACATTTCCCATTTCCCTGTCATGTTTAGGGAAACTATTTTAAACAGCAGTCATTCTTTCCCCATATTCTGTGATTTTTTTTTCTCCTCTGAACCTCAGATGTAAGGGATTGAACTGTAGATGTTGGGTTTTGACACCATGTGTTCACTTATCTTCTACATTTTCACCAGTTTTGATTCTCTATAATAATTTTCATCTGCTGCAAAAAGAAGTTTTGTATATAAAGGATGAGAGGTACACTTATCACTGGGCAAAGCAATAAATATTTAGACTACAGTTAGTCATTATTGGCTTAGGAAAATGGCAATATTTTGTTCTCCTTTACAGTCTGTGACCTCCTCTGCTACATGTTTACAGGTCGATTTATAATACCAGGCACGAATTTCCTTCTTTTGAGCAGGCCTTGGTCCAATTTGATGGCTATTGAATACTGCCAAGATAAAAGTGTCACTCTTGCACCATTGTGGTCATCTTGCCAGCAGTCCAGTTATCACTGTGGATCTTAGTCTTTATAGGTAGGACTACTGATTTCTCCACTCCATCAGCAGCTTGAAAAGTGCCTTCCTAAATTATGAGAGTAAGTTCTTAGGGAACTAGTTTCCAGGTTAGTCTTCAGATAATTCCTCCAAGCCCTGTGTCCAAAATGTAGTGTCTTCAGAACAGGGCCTTTCCTTCAAAGTGTAGGAACGAACCAAGGTAAATGACAGTAGTTTGTTTTGGGGAAATATCTTGGACTCCCATGAAGATGCCTAGTACCAAGGCTTTTCTGCTCTTAAGAACACAAGTCTCTCTTAGTTATTGGAGTCAAAGATCTAGTTTTTTTTTTCCCAAAAAGGTAGTGGGGTAAGAAAAGAATGGGATGAGTGTATAATCTAAAATGTGTGGATGCCAGGGAAGGAATGAACTGCAGCCTCATAGTTGCAGAGCCCTCCTTTTCTCTTTCTCTGTCTTCTCTAGGCAGGGTCTTCCCCATCTTCTATGAGCAAAGAAGACCTCTGTCTTCCTTGCCTTATGCAGGAGATCAGATCTTCAGCTGTGGATGTGGAGATAGGGCCGAGGTAGAGAATTATTATGAAGGAATTCTCAGGGCCACCTGTTAGCTGGGGATTGAAAATCGCTCCTGACATTACTGAACTCTAGGGTCCTAGAGCTCTGCTAGTGGCAGATGATCCAGGTTTACTCATCTCATGTAGAAAGTCTTATTAGGATGTGCAAACCAGGTGTGGCTGGCTAACTGTGATAGGACTGCAAATAACCAGCTCCACTAAGTCCTGAGGGCAAAATGGCAGATATTGGAAATGTCCAGTTCTAATGGAGACAGGCTTGCACTTTTGTGATACACTTAACATCCTCTTCACAGGCACAACATGCATTTAAGAAACCCTCTCTTTCCACAGAAATGATAAAACAGGAGAGTTCCTCTCACAATGAGTTAGATCAATGACTAGAAGGCTAGGGAAAAATTCAAATCAAATCAAATCAAATCAAATCAAACTAGATCCAACCACCCTAGACTCCTTTCTCTTATGCTACTTGTTATATCACAGTGAGAGCTCATAGAGTTTGAAGACAGCCTTGAATGAGAAGAAAAATACCCTACCTACATACAGAGTCCCAAGGCTAGGGTGCTGCCATCATATACAATGCATTTCTATAAAATATCTCAAAAATATATGATTTAGGACACATTTTGAGATACCAAAATAGAAATGCAAAAGATTTATGATAATAATTATTTCTAAAGAAGTTAAAATATGAGAAAGTTCATGGGTCTATGGCTAATTTAAACTTGATCTAAACTTTGAACTGTGTGAATTCTGAAAGTCTCATTGACCTTCTGCACTTTGAAGAAGTAAGGAATATAAATAATATTTTTCAAGGAAAATGGACTGTTGTTGATATTAAAAGTTAAAAAAAAGTCTTCAAAGACTAATGTTTTTCTCCTGCAATTGTTCAGTCAGAACTGTAAGAATTATTTGTTTGTGTTGAAGCTTCAAGGGTTCTGGAGTCTTAAGCTTGCTGTAAGGGCCTTATGCTTTTTTCTCCTTTTCTTGTACAACTTTGATGACTTTCATGAGTTGTTTCCTTGGAGACACGATGCTAATGGTCATAACAGGTACACTCAGTCTCCACCACTTTCTGACAAGGATGCAGTTGATGTGACTGGGTACAAAGTTCTTGTAATGAAACCCCAATCCAATTACTGAAGTGGCGAGTTAAAGTATCAGCAGAATACACTGAGAACACTTCAGCATCTTTCGTTTTCTTTTTGCCCAGCTCAGATATTATTACTTCTTAAACTTTCATCTTCAGGAATCCATCAATGTCCCTTTTCAAATTCTCTAAAAGCATTCTCCAAAGAGGATTTGAAGATAGGCAATTTCCTCTTATCTGAGTTTTCATGAGATTTTAGCTCAAACTTTATTGTATTTTTAAGAACTCTCTAGATGTTCATGAATGGTAGTCAACTTGAGTTAAAACACACATGATGCAGCTCACTTGTGCTCTTAGGATACCATCTAGGAAGAACAATCAGAGATAACATCCCATTATTCACAGTAGAGTCTGACCAGTTTTTGTGAACACTCTCGATGTTTGAAAAGCCAATGCCTTTAGCTGATGGCAATAAATTTTCCCAAAAGTTGTTGAAAGTGTTTATCATAAGGACTAACCGATATGGCAAAGCTGCCTGGGACAACAAAGATTTGTGTATTATCTTAACTCTGCTAAGATGGTAAAAGAAGGTTTTACCCCTTTTTATTGAATTGAAACTTCCTTTTATAAAACAACATGCTGCCTAAAATACCTCAAGTTCAAAGAGAGAAGTGGCTAAAGCATGTTTGCCAAAAGACTTGGGAGTCTAGCTAGCATGTGATCCTAGTTCTTCCTTCATGTTCCAGATGAAAGATTGTGGGAGTTAGAATCTAAATCTTCCACCAGTCCCTTCATGTTTTCCTTGCTTTTCTGTGTGTATTTCAAAAAGAAGGCTAGAGTGGTTTCACCACAGTTTTTTTTTTTCCATTGAGAGTCTTCTTATCCAGCATGGTTTTCAGCTCTTTACTGAAAGTTTGTGAGTTCACGCACGTGCGCATGTGTATGTGTGTGTTGTGCTGAGATAGTACCCTTGGCCTTCCACATGCTAGATAAGTGCTCCATCATTGAACCTGTAAATATTCTGAATAAGAATAGTGAGGTGTTGTAGGTGCCATTTTTTGACTCTGGAATTTCTATATTCAAAAATAATTACACTAGTAAAGACAAATGTTTCCTCAAGATACTAAAATAACTAAGATTAATCTACTGATAGCGTGGGGTTGATTTCTGACATACACTTTGTGATTAAGAGAACCTCACCTAGTTGATTTATGAATACCATCTGCTGGTAGCCTAATTTACTCATGCAAAATCTGATGTATCATATAGAAACCTACTACAGATGAAGAGGCATCTTAAAATATATACAAATGTGAAAGAAGTATAAATTGAATCACCTAATAATGGAGGCGATAAATGAGATATCTCTTTACACCAAATGAAATTTGATGAAATTCTAATGCTAGGAATTGTTTACATTTAATTGAGTTACTGGCCAAAGGGTCCTCATGGAAACCTCCAAAGCACTCAGGCTATTGAAAGGGCATTGGTGGCTCTCCACAAACGGACAGCACACAACTCACTGGACATGGAGAAGTCGAGATAGTGCCTATGCAGCACCTTCACTGGTACTGAAGAGTGTTCATGGTACTTGAAGGTACTCTGCATGATAACAAAGAAAGATAAACACCAGCACAGCTGCAAACCCTACAGAAAATTTTAAGTGCACCTAAAGTCAATGTTCATAAATCAAAACATATCATTTGATCACTATACAAAAGACATGATGGTATAATTTTAAGGACACAAAAATGTTCATGAGTTGGCCTTGTTTTGGGAAGTTTAGAGAATATAAAATTATTAAAGATGCAGTCATGTGGGTTAGTAAGAGGATGCTAACTGTGATACTGTGCAGCACAAGAGGATGGTGAGCTTAAGTGCCTCTTCCAGCCTACACTGGATGATACAGCATGAATTGTCTGTGGTATCTATAAGGCAAAGGTACATATAGGTCTGCAAGAGAGATATAAAGAGGCGTTAGAGAAACATTACTCTTCAGAAATGTGTTTCACAATTCAAAACAAGTGATCAGTCTTGAGATCATATAGATATATGTAAAATTATTCAGACTGAACATGTATGTATTTAGGAACACATACATATACATGTACATACAAATACATACATATATATATATTATCAACCAATGAGATAGCTCTTAATACCAAATGAAATTTGATGAAATTCCAATGTCAGGAATGAGCTATATTAAATTGAATTGTTGACCAAAGGGGTCCCATGGAAACTTCCAAACCCTTATGTTAAAGGGTTTCAATATGAATTGATGAATATTCTAGTATATGGTAAATGACCCTTATTACAATACCAAGGAAAACAGTTCTTTGGTGTATATATCCATCTAGGGAGTTTTTGATAGTGAAAATGGATGAACCAACCACACCATTATTTATTTTTTTACCTATATATGTGATATATTGTCATAAGTCAGGAATACAATCTATAATGAATCCACAGTCAGGGTAGCTTCTGGAAAACAAGATCTTTGTTTTTGTGAGAGAATTCTCTGAACATGCATCACAAACATATTTTTTCATAAGTATAAGGTTATGATACACATTGAAACACTGCTGAAGTTTATTGTATTAAAATAATTATGTTAATTTTTATTAGTTTAAAGTGTGTGTGTGCGAACGTGTGTGTGTGCGTGTGTGTGTGCATGAGTGTAGAGGTGCCCAAGAAGCCAGAAATATTGAATCACTCTGGAGACTAAGTTACAGGTAGTTCCGCATCACCTGCGTGTGTGTGCGTGTGCGTGCGTTAGTGCATGCGTGCGTGCATGCGTGTGTGCATGAGTGCAGGTGCCTAAGAAGCCAGAAGTATTGAATCACTCTGGAGACTATGTTACAGGTAGTTCCGTGTCACCTGATGTGAATACTGGAACTTAAACCACACTTCCAAAATGTTTTCTTAACAACTAGGTCACTTTTTACCTCTTCAAGAATTCTGAAGAGTCATGTCTATTTGCACCTTTCACGATGCATTCCTAAATAAAAGCATTTAAAGTAATTTGTCTGGTCAATTGGTCAACACTTAATAACAAATCATCTTTTCTGAGAAATAATTCGCTGTGAGATACTGATGTTGGGCATGGGTTTTAGACAAGAGGAGCTTAGAGCATCAGCTTGTTTCTCTTGATGACCTTCATTAGAGGGTACTAGTATTTTACTTATTCTTCCCTCTTCTTTACCTTCCCATGTACCAGAGAATAATTCATATCCTTGCTAACCTTTGCGAATGATTTCCCCAAAGGTTTTCCTTCATCAATATCCATGAAAACTCACCCATTGTCATCGTCTGTTAAAAAGTAATTAGCCATGAGTAACTGCTCTGTCCTGGCATCTTTCTAACTGAATTGATTTTCTTGTTATTTTAGTTGATGGTAGATCTATTAATTGTGGCCATTCCCCTTCATTCTCCTATTTCTTTCTTTTTTCCTCGCTGAGAGGCTCTGACTTGGAGACTTTAATGCTGTGCGGACATTTCCCTAGTTTTATTATACATTCTATTCCAAAGCAGAAGAATGGATTTTTCTATCTAGCTTTATTAGATTCGATTTTGGAATTTTTTTTTTTTTTTTTTTTTACTTAATGGGCTATTTTCATGGTCGTCTCTAAGCAACATTTATGTGGGAAATGTGTGCTACTTTATTAACAATATCCCATGGGATATTTTCCCCCAGATTTTTTTTGAGGTTACCATTTGATATGTAAAAGAAAAAAATCCCTTTTAGTTTTAGATGGTCACTCCATAACAATCTTGAGACACTCAAATACAATAATTAGGGGAGTGCCATGAGAAAGAATGAAGGAAAAATAAACACCTCATGCTTGTATAGTTTTCGTTTTAAAGCTCAGATGGAATTTCATCTCTGCACTTCATTAAGAAGCTACCTTGGAAGAGTATTCCAAAGCTTAGCCTTGCAGAGTTGCCTGTCCCTTTTCTTAGTAGTCTCCATTAGTCACTTTTTTGCTTCAGGGCACAATTAAAGGGATTAATTTTTATCTACAAATCTTTTTGAGGTTGGATTCCCATTATCTTGGCAATAGTGTTTTCTTTCACCCACTTTAAAGGCAATTGGGATGGGTAAGGGAAATTCCTTGATAGAATTATATATGATTGGCAGCCAATACTGTGTGTTTAAATAGGCAACCTTAGTGTTGTGTGACTAGAATTTGGCAGTAAACAGGTATTTAATGTTCTGCCAAGATTTTACTATCAGATATACTCTCCTGTTAGCTATTTAATGAGAAAAGGTCTTTTTTTTTTCATTTTGCTATACTGCAGCATAGCTTAGATTTATGTCTGATTCAAAAGCAGCTGTTCCCAGTTGCTTCCTTGTACTTAAAGTCTGAACTATGTCTAGTGCTAGCAATTTGAAAAGCCTTTATAGCTTGAATACTGATCTTATATTGTGCTGGTGGCTTGGTGAATACTCACATAAGCAAACAGAAGTGAAAATAGTACACAGTTCATTAGTAGAGTGTTGAAGCCTGGGATAAAGCCTGAATTTGAAATGGACTCAGTCATAAACCTACTCTCTCTTGGAAAAGGTAATCTCTCTCTGCTTCAATTTTCTGATTTAGAATATAAGGATTATACAGTTTTCTAAACCCTGACTTCTGTAGAGAATGATAAAAATTAATCATTGGAAGTGAGATAGCAAACAGAAATTTCTCCACAATGTGAAAGCTAATACTAAAATTGTATATACATGCATGTATATCTGCAAAGATGATCTGTCCTTTAAGAATTTGAAAATCTTCTCTAGAACAAAAATGTAGCTCATTTTGTCCTTTTGCTATTTTGCTCAAATGATTGAATATTGTGCTTTTTAAATGTTTATTTATTACTTCAATTTACATCTCCATCACAGTCCCCTTCCTCCATCCCTCCCGAACCCACCCTCCTACCCTTGCACCCTCTCCCCCATCTCCCACCTATCCTACTCCTCTGGTATGGTGCCCTACATATCAGCCCCCTTCAGTTCAGCAGCCATATGAGAGCTAAGAGCTTCCTCTTCTACTGGGGCCTAAATGGCAGTTCCACTAGTGTCCCACTAACAAGTAACAAAGTCTATGTTCCTATTCCTTTCAGTTTCTTGGTTATAGTATAGTTATCCTGTACTGTATGGCTAAAATCCAGTTATAAGTGAATAGATGCCATGTGCATCTTTCTCGGTCTGGGTTAGCTCACTCAGGATGAACTTTTCTAGTTACATCCATTTGGCAGCAAATTGCATGATTTCCTTGTTTCTGATAGCTGAATAGTATTCCATTTTGTAAATGTACTATAGATTTTTATCCATTCATTAGTTAAGGAACATCTGGGTTGTTTCCAGTTTCTATCTATTATAAATAAAGCTGCTATGAACATAGTTGAGGAGATGTCCTTGTGGTTTGGGGAGGAATCGTTTGGATGTATACCCAGGAGTGATATGGCTGGGTCTTGATGTAGAGCTATTTCAAGTTTTCTAAGATATCACCAGACTGATTTTCACAGAGGTTGTACAAGTTTTCACTCCAACCAGCAATGGAGAAATGTTCCCCTTTCTCTAAAATCTCACCAGCATGTTTTTGAGTTTTTGATCTTAGCCATTCTGACAGGTGTGAGATGGAATCTCAGAGTCCTCTTGAGTTTCATTTGCTTGATGATTAAGGATGTTGAGCATTTCTTCAAGTGTCTCTCAGCCATTAGAGATTCCTCTTTTGTGAATTATTGGTTTAGCTCTGTTCCCCATTTTTGATTGGATTATTTGATTTGTTGATGTTTAATTTCTTGAGTTCTTTATAAATTTTGGATATTAGCCCTCTGTTGGATGTGGGGTTGGTAAAGATCTTTTCCTAATCTGTAGGTTGAGGTTTTGTACTAATAACAGTGCTCTTGCCTTACAGAAGCTTTTCATTTTCATGAGGTCCCATTTATTGATCATTGATCTTAGAGCCTGAGATTGGTTATCTGAACATCAAGTCCCTGAAGAAAGAAATTGAAGAAGACATCAGAAGATGGAAAGATTTCCTATGCTCATGGATAGGTAGGATCAACATAATAAAAATGACCATTCTACCAAAAGTAATATACGTGTTCAGTGCAATTCCTATCAAAATACCAACACGATGTTTTACAGACCTTGAAAGAATAATTCTCAACTTCATACAGAATAGTAAAAAACCCAGAATAGCTAAATCAATCCTGTACAATAAAAATACATCTGGAGGTATCATCATCCCAGATTTCAAGCTGTACTACAGAGCAATAGTAATAAAAACAACATGATACTGGTATAGAAACAGATCAATAGAATCTAATTGAAGACCTAGAAATAAACCTACACACCTATGGTCATTTAATTTTTCACAAAAACGCTAAAACCGTACAATGGAGAAAGGACAGCAGCTTCAACAAATGGTGCTGGTCTAACTCTATGTCAACATGTAAAAGAATGCAAATAGACCCATATTTATCACCTTGCACAAAGCTTAAGTCCAAGTGGATCAAAGACCTTAACATAAAGCCCAACACATTAAATCTAATAGATGAGAAAGTGGGGAAAAGCCTTGAAGTCATTGGCACAGGTGACAACTTCCTGAACATTGTGCTGCTTTTTTGTTGTGGTGGAAATGTTAAATAAATTATTCCAAAATATGGGTATGGCAAAATAACCCCAGAAAAGACCAGTTAGCAACTATGCCACCACTTTGCCAGTTTGTAGGCCAATGTCTCTTAACTCTGTTCCTTCTTAGAAACAGTCTCAGGAGGACAGTGAAAAAGGAGAAATGATGAGAAGGCTGGCCTAATATAGTTTTTGCTACCTGAATTGGTCCTTGGCTCTCGCCATCACAGACACTGATGTGTTTGTGTGAGGTCTGGGGTGTTCTAGCTACATCTGTGCATGCTAGTGCAGACCCTGGGTGCTCTCCTGGGATCTTGTATTCCTCAATGCAAAGAAGCAAGTAGAAAGCGGAAACTGACAAATTCCTGAGATCTGGAAAAGGAAGGAGCTGGGGTGCTCAGTCGATAACAGTGTGGTGCTGACTTTCACTGGGTAGTGTAAGAAGTCCACTCTGAAGAGGGTTAAATAATGAAGAAAAAGTGTAAGTTCCCAGAAGAGCGCTTTAGGCAGAAGCCCAGCTTGTGAAATGAAGAGCCAGCCTGAGGCTGGTGTGAAGAAACCAGGAGGACCCAGGTCTTGGAAGCTAATCTAGAGTTGATGTTAAGGGTGTTGGGGTGCCTCCGAAGGAAGCAAGCTGAGGACTCATGTAATTCTGTCCACTTTCCAAATTTTGCTGTGTTATAAAAGGAGGATGTTCCATGTGTTGCCTTTGCAATGAGATTTTGAACTTGAGTGTGCTCATTTCTTTTTCTCTCCCCTCTACTCTCTCCCTCCCTACTTTCCCCTGCCCCCACGTCCTGCATGCTGTCAGTCACCCCCATACTAATTTCATAGGCCTCTTGACCATCTATTTGTAGCCAAGCCTTCTTTGTTCTGGTCAGTTTTCCTCACCACAGACGCAGTGATCTTTGAAGAATGTAAAATTGATGAATCCCAGTCCTTAGACACCTACGGTGGCTTTCTCTTGCCATCAGGATAATCTATGTCCAATATGTGTTACTTTTCGTCACCACAACCACAATGCCTGAGAAAAACTATGTACCAAAGGAATTATTTATTTGAGTTTATGCAACAAAGTTTAGCCCACCACAGTGGTGAGGACAGACCCTTTTACATCACTGGAAATAAGAACCACAGGGAGAAATATGGGAAGAGTTTTGGGCAAGGTATTCCTAACAATTTGCCCCTAATGATCTATTCCTTCCAGCTAAACCCTGCCATGTAACTTTTCACAACCCACTCATCATAACATGAATCCATCAGGTGACTGAACCCTCTCCTGAAATGCTCTCACAGACACCCCTAGAGGTATGCTTTACTCATCCAATGACATTCTTCTTTGCAAACCATAAAGTCTATACTAGTTTGAACCTTGCTAGCCCCTCCAGGGTCGGCTAAGCCAGCTTTCCCTGCTTCCCTGGACTCACAAGAAAAATTTTTTCCTATTTCCATGGTTCTGTGCATTCTTCCCTCCCTGACCCTGATAATTTATCGCCCCATTGTCACTTCAGCTCAGTCTGTAGTTTTCAAATGTATTTTGTCCTGAAGTCACTTTTCCCATTTCCAAAATAAGAGAACAATGCCCATTTCTTTGTTACTGTGACAATGATGTGTGTTAACCCTTGAAAAGTAGGAATAAAAAACAATGCTCTTTACAGCTGTTATTTCCCTTTTCTGGTGATATTAGGAGTTGCAGTATTCTGATTTTCTGTCCAGCCAGTGACAGTGACCAGAATATGATCCTGTATGCTTCAGCTCTAATCAGAGAAGTGATGATAAGACCTGACCTGCAGAAATCAGAATGTTATGCTACTGGTGTCTCTTCTTAGTGCCACCCTGACCTTGTCATAGACTGAGGGAGCTCAGCAGACCTTCCTCACAGGGCTGTGGGCAGGCACACATGAACACATGTGAGTTCCCTGAATGGTACCTGGCAAGACTTAGAGATATTTACTACTATATTTATTATCACTTTCCTTTATTTTTGATATGCTGCTCAATCAAAGAATTGATAAAACTTCAAATGACTGACATAATTTAATCAGTAGTGTAGAGAATTGAGAGGTTGGGGATTCTCTGACAGGACAAGAATCCCGCAGGAGTAATAGGTGACTGAGGCCAGACCTACTTATCTGGTTTGTCTGTAATCATATGTAGCCCAGACCTCAAAGCCAAATCTGGGACAAGGCCTTCTGCTGGCACTGCCTGGCACTGGGGGACGGGCCATACTTTGGGAGAGGGTACATATTTATGGGTCATCCTTTTACTTGCTTCTGTAACCATAGACCCAAGATTGCCTGTGTTGCAAATGAGCAGAGCCAATACCAGATTTACTGTCACCATTTCTTTTCCATTGAGGCTCAATCTACTTGTCATCAATGCCAGTTCTTCTTTTGACAGTGTACTTCTTCTTGGTTCAGAGAAAAACGAGCAAGAGAACGCTAGCAGAGAGGAGCCTGCCTGGCTAAACGCAAGTGAGGGCTTACCCTTGGGACATCTACCTAGCACACAGGGAACTCTGTACTACTCATAAATGAGGAGGATTTGTCCTGTGTGATAGAGGAGCTGCTGTCAGATTGACAGACACATTGAAGCAGACATTTAGAATGCTTACCAGTCACATCCTATCTGAAGCACCACATCCTGGGCTTGCCTGTTGTTCACTGAGAATTCAGAAAAGTGAGAATAGATGCTGAAGACACAGGGTAATCATGAGACTTTTTCTTCTTGCCATGTAGGGTGTATGTCAAGCAACCATCCCTACCCTGTCATTGTAGAAGATCATTCATTCTCTGGCTAGTCCAGTTCCTACTCAACGTATGCACAGAGCTTATATAGAGTGTTTTGGGCAAACCTTGATACAAGAAAAACAAAATTGACTTGAAAGAATTCACACCTAAACTGCACGCATAGATTCTGCGTTCAGCTGTTTCTAAATAATAAGCCTAATTCCTACTTCTAAAGCATATTCATATGTAAGGGCAAATAGTCTTTCTGGGGAATTATCTTCTAGATCTTCCAGATTAGCATTCTTGTCCCTGAAATCCATGGACAACATAGTTAAGTAACTATCTCCAACACTCCTCACTTTGCCTCCTCCATGCCCAATGTGATCACATATATGGCAGGATCTGTGTCTTTGGATTCTGGGACTAGTACGCAGACAAATGACTTGAAATAGGTGAAGTAATTTCTATTTAGAAATATAATCTTAAGAAATATAAACCACATCTTGACTTTTTGAAACAGAATTTTGACTTTGACATATTTTTAATGTGAAAGAAAGAATGAACCAAATTATTCCATTTATATAGTATAATGAATGGTGTGTACAAATGCAGTGCATATTTCATTTCTGGTGTATGTCGTACTGATGTTTCATTTTTTACTTTTAATTCTATTGTGTATTATTAAGTACTATTTTGAAATGTGAGGCTTCATTGTTAACTGAAAGCATTCCCTCATGTGTGATACCTACTATGAACTTAACACATTTTTTTCTTCATTTTTTCAACATTTATTTATTTCTTCAAGTTACATCTCAATCACAGTTACCTCCCTACTCCCCCTCCTGGTCCTACCATCCTTCCCTCTTCTCCCCTCTCCCTCCTATCTGCTTTAAAAAAAATATATATTATTTTAACTATGAGACTCTAGGTATCTATTCTTCAACCACCTCAGAGACCTGAGAGGTATAAATATATCTGATTATATAGGAAGTACAGGGCCTGCAGCTTCCAAAACTAAGAAATGACATACCAGTGGCTGCCTGGACAGTTTCCATTTTCTCTCCATACATTACAGCATCAATCTTCAGCCATTTGGCCCCGTTTCTCTGACAGACATTGATTGTAAAGCAGGAATTATGAAGGGCTTACCTACCCTGTCTTGGCAGAGCTAGGCTGTCGACTTATCTGCTTCCAGGTTTTGTCCTTTTTGGACAGAAGTCTGTCTACAGTTGAAGCAAGGGGTTTTTCTTGCCAAGAGAAAGGCTTACCACCAATTCAATCATCTCCCACTGGAGATTCTTCGATGCTCATCTTCTACTTGGAGTAGAATAGGAGGTGCTGTCAGGAGCTGACATGTCTCGATATCAAAAAATCTTAAGTTAAGAAAACATCTTTGAATGCCATATTCTGCAGATCTCTTGAGGTTTAGGAATCAAGAAGGTGTTCTGGATCTAAGAAGATATTTTTAAAATTGTGAGGCAAGTTAGTATGAAAGCTGAGTTAGATATAGAACTTTAAACTCATGGAGATGGTTAGATAGTAGAATGTTAAAGTCAGGTGCCAAATACATATGGACTGGACATTGGGAATGTATGCTAAGCCATATAACTCTTATAATTGTGGCCTATTTATTTCTGTTGTTTTGTATTGTATTTATAGTTATAAGAAAAAGAACCATTTTTTGGACTGAAAGGGAGAGCTGTTGGGGGGGGATAAGTGCCTGATAAAATAAGAAAAAAAACGGAGGAAGAGGGGGGGGGGGGGGGGGGGGGGGTGGGGTGGGGGGGGGAGGGGGGGGGGGAGTAGGGAGGGGATTGTGATTGAGATGTAACTTGAAGAAATAAAAAATAAATTATTAAAAAAATATATATTATTTTATATTTATTATTCTTTTTTCATGATTTTTTCCATTTATTTATTAATCCAAGTTACATCTCAATAACAGTCCCCTCCCACCTTCCCTCCCAGCCCCACTCGCCCACCCTCTACTCCCTCTCCCATCTATCCTTCTCCTCCAGTGTGGGAGGCCCCACATATCAACCCCTCTCAGTTCATCAGTTACATGAGGGCTAAGAACTTCCTCTTACTCTGGGGGCTGACATGGCAGCTCAGTTAAGGTAAAGTGTCCCACTAATGGGTCACAAAGTCCATCACTGAGACTGCCCCCCCACACTTGCTAAGGGATCTGTATGATGACCAAGTTTCCTATCACTTACATTTGTATAAGGGGGACTAGGTCCAGCCTAGGGTTTCTTCTTTTTATTACCATTTCAGTCTCTATAAACCTCTAGAGTCCTAAATTGGTTGGTTCTGTTGATCTTTATTTGTTAATCTTGACCCCTCCTGATCTCTCTATTCTCCCTCCCTCTCTTATATAGGGCTCCCAGAACTCCACTTAATGTTTGATTGTATTACTTAGCCTTTGCTTTGTTTTGCTGCTGGGTGGATTTTCTCATAGGATAGCTATGCTAGGTTCCTGTTCCTTTAGGTCAGAGGGTGGTAGGATCGTTATCCTGTATTATATGTTTAAAATCCAGTTATAAGTGAATACATGCCATGTGTATCTTTCTGGGTCTGGATTAGCTCACTCAGGATGAACTTTTCCAGTTCCACCCATTTGGTTGCAGATTACATGATTTCCTTGTTTCTGATAGCTGAGTAATATTCCATTGTGTAAATGTGCCGCAGTTTTTTGTTCATTCTTAGGTTGAAGGGCATCTGGGTTGTTTCCAGTTTCTAGCTATTACAAATAAAGCTGCTATGAACATGTTTAAGCCAATGTCCTTGCAGTTTGGCAAAGAATCTTTGGGTATATGCCCAGGAGTAGTATGACTGGGTCTTGAGGTAGAACTATTCCAAGATTGCTAAGATATGGCCAGCCTGCTTTCCAAAGTGATTGAACAAGCTTGCATTCTATCCAGCAATAGAGGAGTGTTCCCCTTTTTCCACATCCTCACCAGTATGTGCTAATACTTGAATTTTTTATCTTATCCGTTCTGACAGGTGTAAGACGGAATCTCAGAATCGTTTTGAGTTGCATTTTGCTGATGACTTAAAGATCTTGAGCATTTCTTCAAGACTCTCTCATCCTTTAGGGATTTCTCTTTTGTGAATTCTCAGTTTAGCTCTGAACCCCATTTTTTGATTAGATTATTTGGTTTCTTGGTATTTAATTTCTTGAGTTCTATCATGCTTTTTTAAAATTTAAGGTGTATCTTTCCCCCCAATAGTTCCCCCTTTTAATCCAATGAAAGGGTCTTTTTCTTGTAACAATAAATACAATACAAAACAATAAGAACAATTAGGCAATAATTATGAAAATTACAAAGGTGTAAGATACATTCCCAATGTCCAGTTCATATGTATTTGGCAGCTGACAATAATATTTTATTTTCTATCTATCTTAATGGGTCTAATGTTCTGTACCTAACTCAGTTTCCATCCTAACTTGTATTAAGTAAAAACACTATGTTTTTATTATCAAATATTATGAATGCATATTCATAACCTTAGAAGATAATGAAGTTGAAGGATGGCATCCAATATAAAATTGGTTGAGATATTCTACTATACTCTTGGTCTATCTATTCATATCCTACCTGTGAATGTACACACTCACATTATATATAAGGAATCAAGCACACTGCCAGGTTCTATTATCTCCACATTACCTTAAATCATTTTATACTAAGTCAGTCAGTAGTTATAATAAATGACCTCTTAGTTGGAGACATTTATTGATTGTGCAACCAGAATTTGGGGGGGGGCATCATTGTGAAAGTAGTTGATGGGCTCTCTAAAGTCCAATGTGGGAAGAGATAAAGGACATAAAACATTACAAATGAGGGGAAAGTCAGATGTTCATGTCACAGTGATAGAAAAGTCTTGAAGGTAGAAAGAGAATGCAAAACTAATACCATTCTTAGGCACCTGAGAGGAGCCACTCTCAATTTCCTGATGGATTTTGCCTCACTTCTGCACAGCTTCAGAGACTGACCTAGCTGGGGTAGTGAGGGAATAAAGACAGTACAGACACTGAAGAAATGACAGACACATAGGGGAAAACTCTGGGATTGAGTGGTCTGGGTTCTCTGATGGAGAAGCCAAGACACAATGGAAGTTCAGGGTGTTTATATAGTTAAACAGAGAGGTGTCGTTATTGCACATAGCTGAATGAGGAGGCAGCGTTACTACAGACAGATAAATAAGGAGGCAGGGTTAGTTAATCTTGGCAGGAGCAGTTTCTGTAGGGGAACAACCTTCATGCTGTAAGACATCCACAAGACTAAAGCTATGATGGATATATTTTTCAGATGTCATGAACATTTGCATGGTCCAGAGGAAGGCTGTGCCATCCTTCTGTGCCTAACCCAAAGCAAGTTTACTATTCTCAAGGCTGAAGCATTGGGGTTTATGACATAGATGTAGCCATGTCAAACAACACACATTCACCCTGGTCTTTGGTTGAATTCTTAATGAGTACCAAGTGTTATTAATATTTAACTAAATCTCCAATATGGAGGAAACTTAAAATAGAAGTGTGTTCTACATTACTTTTGAGGATTGCAAATGTTAAGGCTGGGTAATATTCATAAGGAGCCAGGTCTGGGGAAGGTCCTAGATGGATGTAACACACAAGAGAAGAGTTGATGTTAAAGACTGGAGAGAGATTCAACAGGATAGGGCCAATGATAAAATTTTTTAGATTAGTCTATAATAAACATAACACACTAACAGAGTGTTTTTGTTTTGTTTTTTACTTTATTCCCTCAGTGTAGCTTGATGATGAGTCTAAACTTAGGAAAGCTGGAAATAGCTATTGTGCACATTATAAGTAATGGAAATATTACTTTTGTCTTTGATAAGATTTCATTTATATACAAAATGTTTGTATCAAATTTGTTAATTGTGTCATTCTAGATAAAACAAGTATTTCAAAATAATATGTCAAAATATCAGAGACAATTGTTTCTACTTAAGAAGAATATGGTCCTGCCCCTAGAGGCATTGCAGATGTGACTGCTATGTCACATGTACATCAATAGGTGGCAGATAGGAGAGAGGTTATACTACATTCAGTGTTCTGACCTATGAACATCTGAATGAATAGTAGCCTAACGTTCTTGGAAAAGAAAAAAAGCAAGCCAAATACCAAAATCACTTTGGTGCCATGGGATAACCTGAGATGACTTCAAGATCAGTACCAGGCAAGCACCAAAAGGGCTCCCAGGACAGCAAACAAACCAGAAACTAGAAGAATTCTGCCTGGCCCTGGATGTCGGGTTTGTGGGTGAGCCAGCCCTGAGGGAGTGAGTGTGAAAGAGCCAACCCTGCCTTCGGTCTGCTATGTGGTGGTGTAGTCTAGGGAGAGATGCCCTTCCCCCTCCCTTTTGCCCTCATCACCATTGGCCAACAGGAGATCTGGCCCAGATGGGGTCACAAAAGCAGGAGAGCTACCCCTGCCCCTCACATGCTGCAGCACTTGGGAGAGCAGGCCCTGCACCTTGCCAGGACAGCACACTACAGCTGGTCCTGGATATGGGGGTTGTGGGTGAGCCAGCCCTGAGGGAGTGAGTATGGGAGAACCAGCCCTGCCTTTGATCTGCTATGTGGTGGTGTTGGCTAAGGAGAGATGCCCTCCCCTCCTTTTTGCCCTCACCACCATTGGGTGACAGTAGATCTGCCCAGATAGGTCAAGAGCAGGAGAGCTGTCCCTGTCCCTCACATGCTACAGCACTCAGGAGAGCAGGCCCTGCACCTTTCCATAGTAGAACTGGTCATGCAAGTGGGTGTTGCAGGTCCAGAACCAGGGCTTTGAGTTGGCTCACCCCAACATCTACCCCATGGATGAACTTCTGGAGTGCAAGAAAAGGTCAGTTCCACAACCCAGGACTGAAGGATCTCCATGACACAGGACAGGTATGGCATATTTGACAGGAGTGTCAGTGAGGTTACAGTACTGATGGAGCAGTGGAAACCAGGGGCCTCATACCAGACCAAGGAGTCATTATAATGAACATTTGCAAGCAGAATGTGTGGACAGAGGAGAATATTGTGGGACATCTGGAAATATACTGCAGCTTCCACAATGAACTGTTGTTTTTTTATGCTGGGACAGATTGCAAGGGTGGAGGGTGGGTCTGAGTGGAGATGGGAGATGGTAGGGAACAGGGTTCATGATGTGAAATTCACAAAATAAATAAAAAAATTCTTTCAAAAACCAGAATAATATGGCTAGACTCATTTTTTTTTTTTTTTGCACAGTCAAAAACATGTATCATTTCTGAGTAAGAGGCTTTCTCTCACTCTTCCAGCAGGGTGAGGTCTTCATATAACATCCTCTCCTACAATGTCCTGGTGGGGTGAGAACCTATTTCTCCCCCTTAACTGTTGCTATGCATTGTTTAATGTGTAAGTGGGAAAACCAAAGGGGAAGACAGGTATTTGTAACTTTTTTTCAGAAGCAAGATTTTCTTCTGTTGTTCATTTATTTACTTGGTAAATGATGACTTCAGGTTTTCTCTGTATGCAATACTGATCATTTTATAAAGTTATTAGCTCAGTGGTGGAACTAAGTGTTCTCTGTGGAGAGGTAGACTAAGACTACAGAATAAAAGATGACTCCATTAAATTTGAGTTTCTTCCTGGGATTCTAAAGGGGTCTGCCTTTCAGTGACCTTTTGGCCATTTTTCTCCATATTGGGATTTCAGAGTTACTAGAACTCTCCATCCGTGGATATGTGAGTTCTCTACTTTCTAGGCATGTGAGGATAACACTTTTCTGCCTTCCATCAGCAAACAGGCTTTGTCAAGTTCATTGTTTTGATGATGAATTCTGAACACCAAATATGAGTGATGTGTGTGGCTCCCTGGTTTGGCTTTGGTAGAATGCATTGGGATAGTGACTCTTCATTTGGGTTTCTAGCCAGATACTCTGGCTAACCTACAAGCTGCTTTAAATTAGGCATTAGCATGGTTGAGGAATGGATCCTTTGGGTTATATCACTGAAATTTGGTTTCATAACAAGCTGCATCATGCAGCCCACTGTGGGAGGTATCATTCATAGGGAGGTGGGCCTGGGCTACATAGGAAAGGTGTCTGAGCAAGCCAGAGAAAGCAAGCCAGCTAGTAGAATTCGTCTGTGGTTTCTGCTTCAAGTTCTTACCTCACTTGAGTTCCTGGCTTGACTTCCCCCAACAGTTGGAGTATAACCTGCAAAATACACCAAACCTTTTCCTTGCCAACTTGCTTTTTTTTTTCTGTGATCTTTGGCACAGAAACCAGACTAGAACAGAAATTGGTACTGAGAATGAGGTGTCGCGGAGATGGACCTTATCATGTGAAATTTATGCCTTGGATTGTTTTATGGGAGAAAGGTCAATAATTTTGGATCTTTGGGGTTGGAAAAACCATTGCATTTTCAGAGCTTAATCTGTCTTCTGTGGGAACTTGGAAGACAAATGGGCTAAGAAAAAGGCAGACAATAGAGGCCAGTATTATGAAGCTCCAGAGGGGAGCAGTGGTAGGTGACATTTTTGCGATATTTTGAATTAATAATCCATGGAATTGAAATCGATCATGTATTAGGACAATGGGATGCTTACCTGCTGGGGTTAATAAGGGAACTGCATTATTGAGGCAGAATCTTCTGGGAAGTATTCCCTTAGGGTAGCCACAAGGAAGCTATGGTCAGGTGGGTAAAGTTGCATCTTCAGTTGGCATCTGAAATTCATAATGTATAGGAGTCTCCCTTGTGATACTGGTTTTGGAAGCATGAAAGGTAGAAGATTGAAAGGGTCATGGAGAGAGCTGAGGCTTGACACTGTGAGACAATTATAGTTTTTGAAAAGAGAGAGGCCAGGGGAGGCCATTGGTGAAGGTGTGGCCTCAGTTTTGTGAATACCCCAGGAAATGGGAGACCAGGAACATGGGGTGACCACCATGAGCAGCAGGTGTGGAATGGAGCTGGCTTGAGCCTATCTGGTAAGCTGTGTCCATTGAAGTTGACAAAGCCAGAGAAGTAGAGCTTGGTATATGAGGGAAAAACAATGCATTCAGTCTGTTGGTAGGCGAAAGTATAGACTCACATCTACAGATGTACATCTTCCCTTCAAATCTTAAATTCCAAATTAGGCCTAGGTTTTATTTCATCATAATGAAAGGCTCTAAAACAGAAAGACAAAGAACAGAGAAAGCTGTCACTTTCCTGAAATTCAATTCTTATCCCTGATAAATTATTATTGCTTCATTAAACATCCTATAAAGCTATTAAGCACTCATTTAAGTACTAATTATTTGTTAGAATAAAGTTTTAAAGTTATAATTAGAGTGATAACTATGACTACACCACTAATAAATATTGGGACTGCGTTGCAAAGGGTTCAAGTGGTGAAGTTTGAGAGCAGGTGACAAGGGCTGATTAAAAAGAAATCTAGGGCTACTGCACCAGACGGTGCGGTTTGCTATCTTGTTTTGACAAGTGCAGCTGAGCTTTAATTGCACATGATAACAATCTGTAAAGGGAGTGCAGATGCACTTGGGATTCACTTTGGAAAGGTGATCCAAAGCACCTCAAGAGTGCACACTGTTCTTAAGTCCGCTGAGAAACGAGGTGTGACATTACCAAGTTTCCATATGAAAATGATTATGTTTGTAGATTGAGAGAGAATGAACCTAAATTATTCTATTGTATATTCTGGTTGACTGACACACAGATTTGCCTAATCAAGGATGTGTGCTGCCAGCAATTGAGTGTCTATTTTTCAATTTTCAGAAGACTGCTTTATAATTCAAAATACCCCCACCCCTATTAAGAGTCACTCTCATGGCCTGTTTTCATTTGCATTCTTCTCTTATGGCTTGGTTGTAATCCAGGGTTTTCTCACTGATTAGCAATGCATGACTTGTTTCAAACCACTACAAACTTCAGCATTCCCTTGGTCTTCTTTCTGTTACATGTGCAGTTTCATAAGCTTCCTAACTTTTCCTCAAATTGTGACTATTATTGCATAAAAAGTTTATTCAGCCTAAGAAAAAAATAAAAATAACACCTCACAATAAGCCTACCATTAAATGCTGAAGAGATTATCTCTTTCATTTGGCCCTGAAAAGAAACAGAAACCCTCAAATATAAAACAGCGAAAACTAAATTTTCCATCAAGTATTTGATATCACAAAACATCTAAATGTCTTTGATAGTGTTAATTAACTTCAAAGTTTATTTTCTGCTTTATATATGTATACCCATGTATATAATTATTCCTATCGACACCAGCATAATTATTTTTACAATAACCAAAATTAGCATGCAAATTATGTACTAGAAAGAAGGACTCCCCCAGAAAGCAATTGTGTATGGCTTTCTACACTCCTTTCTATTCTATTACTTTAAATTCAGGTGATACAATCTCCCTTTAAACTTCCCCAGGATTACTTTGCATTGCTCCTTATTTGTTCCCTGAAAGGCGTCCGCAGATGAAAGGTTATTTACTATAGCCCTTGCACTAGCTGAAACTTAATAGGAAAAATGCTTGTAAGCAGCACAGTGGTATCTGTCAAAGAGGCAATAATTTGGTTGCAAAACCTGTCTGATTCTTTTTCTTCTCCTTAGACTCTGCCACCTAATATGAAATTGCGTGTTGGTGACTTAAACCCTAAAAGCAAACACTTTAAAAGCCGGTGCCTCTGAGGTTCTTGGCTGTTTCTGTGGGGATGTTTCTGGGTGTTGGAGGTCATACACCACTAGTGGGGCTCTGGGAATGGGTGGCTGTGGTCATGACATTGGAAGATAGTGTGCAGAATGGCTTGTCACTGGGTTACAGTCTTATGGTGAGGAGGAGGTCCTGTTTCTCTTCGAAAATCATTGCTTAGGTGGAGAAAATGTTTCAATAGTAGGTGTTGGATAGAGAAGATAACTTCTTGAGTTTATGTAACTTTAAATGTTTTAGGCACACTAAGAGTTTTAGTGAAGTTATGGAGTTAAAATCACCTATTTTGGCAACCATATTTGTTATTAAGGATATAAACTAAGATTCTGGATCACAGCAAGATTTTCAGAGAGGGATGCTTTCCTCTGACAATCTTAAGGAGCTCCCAACCCATCACAGTCATTCACAGAAATGAGTATTTAAAAGTCACCTTCAGGATTTTAACAGGACTTTGGTAGTTTTAAATGGCTTATAGATCATCTCTGTACTTGGTCTCTGTGGCTTATAAATTTGCTAATTTGGGTCTTTTTGGATTTTGAGTTTACTAAGGCAGAAACAAGTTTGCCTGTTAGGATTTTCCAGTTTATTTTTTCTTAAATTCTGACATCTTTGTAGCCATGGTCTCTAAGACCCATTCCTTCCCATTGGCCCACAGCATTCAAGGTGTTCAGTGTTACATATCAACATATTACCTTTCTTTATCTGCCCAGGACACCTAGATATGTGCATCACATTCTGGATAATCACTAACTGAAGCTCTGTTCTTTCTTGTATTCAGGTCTTTGTGTTTATATTTGTCTGAGATGTGCTTTCAGTTACAACTGAGTCTTTATATATCATCAAGTATTAACATATTCATGGCATTTCAACAGCTCCTCCCTATATGACCAAGGAAGAACCTCATCCAAGCCACCACTTGGCCTGGGTCACCACAGAAACTAGTCCATTCCTTGTCTTCTTGTGTTCACTGTGAGGTACATAAGATACCCTTCTTCCTACATCCAGTCTGATATTTCAAAAGTATAAATATTAAGGTACCAACCTTATGTTAATGCACACCCTGCAGTGGCTTCCAACGGCTCTCAGGCATGTGTTTTCTGAACCTTCTGGTTCCTTCAACTTGGCATCATAATCAGAATCTTTAACCTTCCTTTAATAGACTTTCTTGTATAGACCTTGAACAACTGGAATACATGCCCGGGAATTTTATGATTGTTGTTGTTTGGATAGAACATATGTAGCTCAGAACTCTGCTTCTTGAAATTCAGAACCTAACTCAGAATATTATCCTTTGGCTCCGGATGGGGCAGCTACGTCCATGCTCTCAGGGAACATTCCAGAAGATAGGACAGAAAGAATGTAGGAACTAGGGGACAGGGCAATGTGGAACAAAAAGAACTCTACTGGACATGGCACAGTTGTTGATTTTGCGAACTCACTGTACCACAATTACATGCACAAAACTTGCACACGATTGGGCTTCACCATTTCCTGATGTATAGGGGAGGGATCCAGGATGCTCCACATTCCCCCTCAGGAATTCTTGACAATTAATGCTTGCTGGGGGAGCCCAATGTCATTCTCTTCATAGGTGTAGCCACCTAGAAGCTGCCATTGCTTTAGTAGATGATCACTCCTCAGAACCTCCCCCAACATAGTTGGACAAGAGATGGAGTAATGCAACTCAGTGGGCCACACATAAAAAGAAGACATGGAAGTGTAAGGCTGGACATGTGGAGAAGATGGGCTGGAGAGGTAGACAGATGATAATCAGAGGAGAGAATTGAGGCCCACAATTACTAATACAATCTTTGAAAGGCTACTTAAAAATCACCTGTGGGGGTTGAAAAAATGGCATTATGGCATCAAGATACTGTCCTTGCAGATTAGCCAAGTTTGGTTCCCAGCAATTATATCAGGTGGCTTACAATGGCCTGCAAGTCCAATTCCAGGGAAACCTGATACCTCTGGCCTCCAAGGGGACCTACACTCATGTGTCCCCACAGATATACACATAATTAATTTGTTTTATCTTATTACATTTTATTATGTCAAAAATAATAAATGGGACCTCATGAAACTGAAAAAAGGCATACACATAATTAAAAAATAAAAGAAATCTTTAAAATAAATAAAATATGTCTTCTGTTCATAGAGGAATTTCTCAGTCAATGTATTATTCAGGGTACTCTGGAGGAACAGAACTGAAAGAATGAATATCTATCTGTCTGTCTATCAATATGTCTGTCTATCTCTTTATCTAAGTATCTACCTATGTATCTATGTATCTATCTATCATCTATCTATTATCTATCTATCTATCTATCTATCTATCTATCTATCTATCTATCATCTACCTATGTATCCATGTATCTGTGTATCTGTCTATCATCTATCTATCTATCTATCTATCTATCTATCTATCTACCTATCATCTACCTACCTATCTATCATCTGTTTTTCTGGGATTTATTAGAATGGTTTAGAGGCTGTGGTCTAGTTATTTCAACAATGTCTGCTGTACAGAAGAGCAAAGGATCTAGTCGGTGTTCAGTCATTTAAGGATTTAAGGTACCCATGAAGTTGGGTGTCTTAGCTGGTCTTCAGTTTATGCCAGAGTCTGCAAGAAACAGATTCTAATGCTAATGAAGGAATGTAAGAGAGCAAGAGCAAGGAAACAGGCAGAGAGAGAAAGAGAGAGAGAGAGAGAGAGAATGAGAGAGAAATCTTCCTTTTTCTATGTACTTTATATATAGGTTGATAGCAGAAGGTATGATGCAGATTAAAGGTAGATCTTCCTACCTCAAAAGATCTGGATTAAAAGTAGTCTTTCCACCATAAAATATCTGGATTCTAAGTGGTTCTTCTCACTTCAAATAATTCAATTAAGAAACAATTGCTCACAGGTGAACCCAGCTGGCTAGGTTTTAGTTAATTCCAGATTTACTTGAGTTGGCAAGCACACGTAGACAATACAGTCACCATCTATATAAAATAATCCCCTTGCAATCACCATTCATTTGACTATTTTTTCTTAAATTATTTATCATTTGTTTTTTTTTTTTTGTTTGACTTTCCCCACAAAAAGAATCTTGTAGCATTCTATTTTGTTATGAACTCAGTGGATCCACAGCTTGAAGTAAGGCCAGCATACAAGCTCTAACTGCCTGAATCACAATGTTATTCACAATGTTATTCATTCAGGGATGTTCACAACCTTAACTCTTCCTATAGCATGGACCACAGATTTAAGTACTTTCTTCTACTACGTGTTTTCAAGGCTCTACCAAACTATTTATTCCTCATGAAATTTTTTACTTTTTTTTTTAAGGAAACTGAAAGATTCAATTTTGGTAGCATGTTATAGCATCAGAGGGAGTTACGAATAATGAGTAACAGTCCTAAACAACAAAGATATGGTACAAAGTGAGCCTTCAGGTATAATAACTCTTGTATACGCTTTAGTTGTGGACTTCCTTATTCAAGCTTTCTCTCTACAGAAACTGCTAACACTTGATTGGTTCACAAGGAAATGAATTAGGACTAGTAAAAAGTGATCAAAAGAAAAAAATCTTATATCTTCAAAGTTTAAATTAATGTTCAGTGTATTTCAGGGCTGCCTGGGATCAGTGATAGGTGGAGAAGCCAGGAAGGACGCTGTCTGTCTTGTGGCAGAAGGGAGCTGTGGCAAGCTGACTGCTTGAGGTGCATACTTGAGCCTTCCAGTAAGTTGGACTTAGAGGAGACTTTCCAACTGACTTTCTGTCTTGGTATCAGTTTTAGTGTTCCTTATAGCAGAAAAGAAAAGACACTCTCAGCCCTCTGTAATGCGTAAATTGCTTTTAGTCACTCTCTCCAGGACAGCAAGCTGGTGTCAGTTTGGAAGCTGTTAGACTGCCAATCCTATTGTCAAGCAACCAGGACATTTGAATTTAGATGTGCTGAAATTCCACTTGTGAATCTTTCCCTACTACAAATCCCAAACATGTAGAGAGAACTCTGGCTAGAAAGCAAGGGAACTTCACACATTAAATCTCCTTTCAAATATATTGTAAACAGCTCTGCTCAGAAGCCTACCAACAGGTTACACATTGAGGTGTTTGAGAGGGAGGGCAGACAATTGTCTCCGGGGAGAAAAGCAGCCATCCACTTTCACAGTGGAGTTCTGGTATTTGATTTTTATCTAGCCAACAATACTGGCAGTGCTACTTTCCCAGTACTTAAGATTATATACTTGGTAGCTGGGCGGTGGTGGCGCATGCCTTTAATCCCAGCACTTGGGAGGCAGAGGCAGGTGGATCTTTGTGAGTTCGAGGCCAGCCTGGTCTACAAAGCAAGTCCAGGACAGCCAGAGATATTCAGAGAAACCCTGTCTTGAAAAACCAAAAAAAAAAAAAAGATTATATACTTGGTGTCAGAGGTTTGGTTCAAATCTTGGTTGGGTCACTTATAGTAATGGATCAAATTTTCTAGGTGAAATTCTTCAATGAAATGCTAGTATCACTTTTGGGTTGTACTTAGCATCCACGGTGGTCAGTTGACTTTAAACAAATTATTGCCAAGAATCTGGGGCGAGGGCAGCTCATTTCACCATCCAGAAGGTAGAAATAACGAAAGTGAGCATTCCTGGAGGAAGATTCTGTTCTTCCTGTAGACTATGTAGCTTCCTGAGTCCTTCTGCCTGCTACTAATCTGCCCTACAGACTGCCTAACCTCTCAATCACACAGTAGATTCCTCCCAGCAATTTTTGTTTTATTTTTCTGATAGAATCCTGGCAGATAAATAAGTCAACAGCCAATTTACTTTGGGAAACATCTTACCCTCTCTGTGGTTGGTTTCATTATTTATGAAATCAGAATATTGACTGCATCCACTGATGATGCTTCACGAACTAGAGTGAGGATTAAGTGGGCTAATAAAGGTAAGGTCCTGAGACTAAGGACTGGCACACAGGAAGCACTCTTGTTAGTTTTTAAGCACCTACTGTTTGGTTACTGTTCTACTGAGGTGAAATAAGAATTAATGTTCGATGGCTGCCATTAAGAGGCAGGCCATTGTCCAGAAAGCTAAACATCATCATAAGTGACTTCATTCACATCGTGATCCAAGTTCAGCCTCCCAAGAATGGAACTGCCAGCCTACAATGCTAATAGCACTAATGAGAATAAATTAGATTTTCTTGCTAAAAATTCAGTATGGTTGAAACAATTGTATTCATTTTTTATATTAACCCCTTGCCTTAATTTGCTCATTTGTCATTGGACATTTTCACTGGGTGTCTATTGTATATTAAACAGTACTAGATGCTGAGAGTGCAGTAGAAATTCAGAGAGAAAGTGTCCCTGCCACCTTGTAATATATATTCTAGCAAGGTCTACAAACTACACAAATAAAAACCAGTATAATATATCATCAGCAATGGAGTAGGGTTCCCCTTTCTCCACACCCTCGCCAGCATGCACTATCATTTGAGCTCTTTATTTTAGCCATTCTAACAGGTGTTAGGTGGAATCTCAGGGTCGTCTTGAGTTGCATTTCTCTGATGATTAAGGATGTTGAACATTTCTTCAGGTGTCTCTCAGCCCTTAGGGATTCCTCCTTTGTGAATTCTCTATTTAGCTCCATCTCCCATTTTTTTGATTGGATTATTTGGTTTCTTGGCATTTAGTTTCTTGAGTTCTTTGTAGATTTTAGATAATAGCCCTCTATCAGATGTGGGGTTGGTGAAGATTTTCTCCCAGTCTGTTGGTTGCCGTTTTGTTCGACTGACAGTATCCTTTGCTTTACAGAAACTTTTCAGTTTCATGAGGTCCCATTTATTGATTGTTGATCTCAGGTCCTGAGCTGTTGGTGTTCTGTTCAGGAAGTTGTCACCTGTGCCAATGAGTTCGAGGGTTTCTCCTACTTTTTCTTCTAGTATCTTTAGTGTGGCTGGCCTTATGTTAAGGTCTTTGATCCACTTGGAATTAAGTTTTGTACAAGGTGATAGGTATGGGTCTAATTTCATTCTTTTGCAAGTGGACATCCAGTTGGACCAGCACCATTTGTTGAAGATGCTGTCCTTCTTCCATTGTGCGTTTTCTGCCTGGCAGACTTCCTCAATAGCTGTCTCCATCGGGGGTCTGCAACCACCACTGCAATCCAGTGTCGCTGGGACCGTTCAGCTCTACATAATGCCCCGGCCGGAACCCCAGTGAAGCCTGCAAGATCAGCTTCTGCCTACAAACCCCTTAGGTCATCTAAACAGCTGAGAACAGAAGGACTGAACATAAAAGGATTGTACTAACATTTTTAATCATTTTTCCCATTTGGGTTGGGGCCCCAAACAGGTCTACTACGACCCAAATCAGCAGGAAGTCACTTTAAGAGAGCGACGTCCCATGCCCAGAGGGTGGGGAGGGTGTTTCTCCGCCCTTCTTTTTGGTTATTTGAAGGATAACTGAAAACTCTGTTATGTAGGGGAAGAGACTACAAGCTGATAAATGATCCTGTCTTAATGGGTTTTGGAGGTTAGCCCCAGGGAATTCCTACTTTTCCTTTTCTGTATCCTTCTTCCTCTCCTATGTAGGAGTGCATGGGCTTGAGAAAAATGAGATATAGACATAGCACAGGAAGGTCCAAGAAGAAGGGGCAGATTATTGAATATGCCCTTATACCTTTGTATATTGATACAAAATTAGTAGGTTATTTGGCTAAAGTGGTATTGACCATTGTTTATTGTGCAAAAATAAGATTGTATTGGATTACATCAGTATTGATCTTTGTATATTGATACAAAATTAAGATTATAGTTGGCCACAATGGTATTGACCCTTGCATATGGACGTAATATTAAGATTATATTGGGCTACATAGGCATTGATCTTGGTATATTGATACATAATTAAGAGTATATTTAACCACAATTTAATAGATCTTTGTATATTGATACAAATTTAAAGATAATGCTTCCCAATGGTATCATACATAGAGATACTTAAAAATAAAATGTGAAGCTCTGACCTCTTGATACCAACCGTCTAAAACGGTCTAGGATAGTTAAAACAAACTCCTAGTCATGCAAACATGTCTCTTTGTTAGCTACTATAACAGTCTATCACAGATATTCTCTAAACTACCCAGTAATCAAGTTGCTAAGAGACAAGCAACATTTGCTTATCTAAATACAAGAGATGGTTAGGGCATCTTCAAAAACCCCTAGAGATCTGCAGAATATGGCATTCAAAGATGTTATCTTAAATCAAGATTTTTTTTTTGATATCGAGACATATCAGTGCCTGACAGCACCCCCTATTCTACTCCAAGTAGAAGATAAGCATCGAAGAACCTCCACTGTAAGATGGTTGAATTAGTGGCAAGCCTTTCTCTTGGCATGAAAAAACCCCTTGCACCAACTGCAGACAGACTGCTGTCCAAAAAGGACAAAACTTGGTAGCAGGGAAGTCGACAGCCTAACTCTGCCAAGACAGGGTAGGTAAGTCCTTCATAATCCCTGCTCTACAACAAATGTCTGTCAGAGAAACAGGACCCAAAGCCTGAAGATTGATGCTGGAATGTATGGAGAGAAAATGGGAACTGTCCAGGCAGTTATTGGTATGTTCTTTCTTAGTTTTGGAAGCTGCAGGCTCTGCACTTCCTATATAAGCAAATATATTTATCCCTCTCAGGTCTCTGAGGTGGTTGAAGAATAGACAGATAGAATCTTATAGTTAAATTTTGAACTGTTTAGGAATCAAGAGGGTGTTATAGATCTAAGAAGATACTCTTAAAAGTGTGTTGAAAGATAGTATGAATGTTGAGTCACATATAGACCTTTAAACTCATGGAGTTGGGTAGATAGTAGAATGTTAAAGTCAGGGGCCAAATAGGTATAAACTGAACATTGGGAAGGTATACTGGGCCAATTTACTCTCATAAATGTGGCATATTTATATCTATTGTTTTGTATAATACTTACTGTTATAAGAGAAGGAACCAGCTGTTGGACTGAAAGGGGAAACCTCTGGAGGGAAGAGGCTGGAAGGGCGGGTTAGGAAGGGGGAATAGGGAGGGGTTTGTTACTGAGATGTAACTTGAAGAAAAAAAATAAAGTATTTATAAAAAAAAAAATAATATATCATCAGGTAGGGATACATTCAATGGGGAAATATAAAGTGGCCAAGGACAGGCAGTAACACCTAAGCTGAGACCTGAATCATGAGAAACAATCATTTTGTAAATACTGAGCTGTGGGGGTTGTTATATTAGAACAGTAAGGGTGAGGGCCCTTGTATTAGCATAAGCTTGACTTATTGGAGGGGAAGAGAAAAGGCCACTATGACTGTTAGTAGGTGAACAATGGGCAGAGCAGTCAGGCAATGAATTCGGAAAGGGGTGGAATTGGAGAGGACATCTCGTAGGATCCCATGGCCACTGTGAGGAATTTTGTTGTGTTTTAAGTGATAGGGACTAAGCCATCCCCTTCTGTTTTTTGCATATTGGTTCTAGGACCCCTCTCGTTTCCAAATCTGGGACTATGAATAGTATAGTAGTTGCATAACACACATCCTCTTATATATATTTGCTTGGCTTTATGGTACATATAATACCCAAAACAATGTGAATATAATGTATGTAATACAATGTAAATGTTATACTGTAATATTTTGGTAATAATAACAAGGAAAAGGGATTGCACTTTTTTAGTGCAGATGCATTTTCTTTCCTCCACAGCTAGTTGACTCTGTTTGCAGAATCTTCCGGTATGGTCAACTGTTCTGATGCATTTAGAAAAGGATATGCAAATGTTTCTTGAAGATGATGCATCAAGTATGTGCTGGGCTTTTGATGGGGTATGGACAGAAAGTCAAAGTGGGAAAGTGCACAGGAGGTGATTATAATAGAATGGGTATAGTGATAACTGGGGTATAGTGATAACTGGGGTATAGTGATAACTGGGGTATAGTGATAACTGG
>CAJQZJ010032746.1:3549671-3565422 GCA_907164525.1 Lophiomys imhausi
TAGTGATAACTGGGGTATAGTGATAACTGGGGTATAGTGATAACTGGTATTCAGTTGGCAAAGGGGAAGGGGATGAGAAGTTGATGAGGTTCAGAATAGAGATGGGGAAGAGCTTTGGTGTAAGACCTGTTCATATTGTCGAAAGCCTAACTCTGAGTTGTTTTGTTGTTCCCAGATATCCTCAGTGACAGCTCCTACACAGTTAATCCCTCCCTGTTTCATCTGACCCACTGCCCTCCATTAGGTTTTCAATTCTGCAGGTTCTGTTTGCTGTTTGTTTTCAGTCTGGAAAAATATTTTTTGCATTTTGTTTTTTTCCATTAATTAAATTATTTGTTTATTTTATATTCCAATTGCCATCCCCCTCCCTTCTCTCCTCCCAGTCCCACCCTCCCACCCATTTTCCCCATAACCCTCCACCCAGTACCAAACTCACTCTGGCACATCAAATAGCAGCCATTGAGGTAAAACAAGGCAGCTCTGCTAGGAAAATGGGATCCAGAGGGAGGCAACAGCATCCAAGTCAGAGATAGACCTTGTTCCAATTGTTAGGGGATTCAATTGAGGAGCAAGCATCCCATCAGCTTCATATGTGTCGTGCATCTAGGACCAGTCCATGCATGTTCTTTGGTTGGTGGTTCAGACTCTATGAGCCCCCTAATGTCCCAATTAATTGGCTGTGTAGGTCTTCTTGTGGTGTCCTTGATCCCTCCTGCTCCCTCAAATATTCCCCCAACTCTGTAAAAATTATTCAAATACATTAGTTACAACCTCCTGAGCAGCCAGGGGTCACTGTTCCCTCTGGCTACTGCAAAGCTCTTTCTACATGACCCTTGGCTGTTGGCTAAGGACCAAAGTAAAGCTCTTGTGTGGCTCTGTATGGTGTGCACTGTGCATGTATCCTGGTCTGTGCATAAATATGACTCATAAACTTCTGCCAGCATTCAGTATTGGGTGCAGTGGGTTTGGCCATCTCATGTTACTTAAGGCAAGGGAACCCTCTTACCAATAGAATGAGTGGGAAGAGGGGTCATGAGCAAAACAATTGGTGTTAATCAAAAAGAGCAAAGAACACGATTCAACAACAACCAAACACTTCCAGACAGGTTTTGTTTCACTTTGAGTCTCACTCTATAACCTAGTGTGGTCTTGAACTCATGGCAATCCTGCTTCAGGCTTCTGAGTGATGAAATTAGAGGTGTGAACAATCCAGTCAATTTTCGTTCACTGATCTTTGCTAACTTGCTTCTGATAGGGCCAGGAGGTCTGTATTATGACTGATTAGGTAGAGCATAAAGTGAAAGCTGAGAGTTTAGAAACCAGATTATGCAGAGGGAGTATATAGAAAGAGGTTCCAGGCAGAAATTATACTAAAAGAAAGGCAAGGCTGAGACAGAGAATGGTTTTTATTCTGTATTCTCTGGAGTGTGGGTCAGAGCAGCTTGCTGGATCCCTCAGCTGCCAATAGACAATGCAGTCACAATAAAGAGCCAAATACCAAGCCACTCACAATGTGTGGTGGCACAGCAAAGGGGTTAATTCAACTTGGTCTAAACTAAGAGCCCTTAAACACTAAACCAGTGCTCTGAGAGACCCCAGTGCTGGTGATACTCACAGGGCTCCATGGAGGAGCAACTGTGCCCTGTAGTTTTGAGAGGAATGAAAATTTTAGAGACCCCCATGGCAGGCAGTGGAGCCAGGCCAGCCACGCTCCAGGAACTAGCTAACCACAAAGCCAATAGTAAAGTAAGATTAAATTCATTCCTGAGAAAAACAAGTATAGGATGTTTCCTGTTGACTAACTAATGGGCTGGTACATTCCACCTGTATTTCCCCTCACCCCCTTGGGTTGTGGTACAAGTATAGGATGTTTTCTGCTGACTAACTAATGGGCTGGTACTTTCCACCTGTATTTCCCCTCATCCCCTTGGGTTGTGGTAAACAATGGGCCAGTACTTTCCACTTGTATTTCCCCTCACCCCCTTGGGTTGTGGTTCAAATACCCTACTCTCTCCCAGATTGGTGTTGCAGCTCCTCTACCCCTGTGTGGGATATGAGTGGCATCCTCAGTGCACTGATCCCCCCTGAAATAAACCTCTTGCAATTGCATCAAGAAGATCTCTTGCGAGTTTTTGGGTGGTCGTGATATCCCGAGTGTCGGGAGTCAGGAGAGGGACTTCCCTCCCCTGGGTCTTTCAGTTTTAACTTGTAAATATGAGCAGCTGCTAGTGACATTCAGTGAAAAGGAGAAAAGTAGAGAAGGTGTAAAATTGAGGATCAAGATTCCAAGAAGAATTTAGAAGACTGAATTGCAAATGATGCTTAGAAAAATGCTGTTTGAGAAGTGACTTCAATTGAAGGAGTAAAGATAGGTTAATATGAAGGCAGGTATCTAAAGTTTTTGGAGAACTGAGAAGATTTTCAGAAGTAAACACCCTAATTGGAGAGAGTGCTAAATCAGACAACAAGGTGGAGGAGATGCCCAGATTAACAAGGGACTTTGCTCAGCTGATTAGAATAGGAAGTAAGGCCATAAATATGTTTCAGGATTTTCCTAACAAAGACCTAGTACACTAATTAGGTTCATGCAGACCGTTTAAATTTCATCAGAAAGGCATTAGGGTATTGTTTAGGCCTCCCAGCTATAGAATGTCCATTTTAGAAAGGAATTTGGTAAAAGTTGTGACTTCCATTGGAAGTAATGAATGTCTTCTAAAATGGAACAGAGAGTGACATGTTTCAGTTAAAGGTCACTTGAGTGAGTCTTGGTGAATAAATGAGAAAAAGAAGCTGTCAAAGGTTCAAGGACAACAAGGAGTCCAATATGAACACACCAGGATAAATCTGAGTCAAAAAGGAAGATTTTAACTTTGACATGTTGGGTTTGAGATGCTGTTGGGAATTTCACAATGAGAAATTGGAAATAGGAAGAAAGGTTAGGTTTCCAGTGATCTGTTGCAAAGAAGGGATGCAATGATGGGTGAGGTAACCTGAGGATGCTCTTATGACATCATTTCCTCCTGCCTCCTTGCTCCTTGGTGGTCCAGGGAGTCAGTGAGCACATTCTGTTGTCATTTGCTCTTCTCATTGCTAATCATTCTTCCTCCAAAATCTCGGTCACTCAGTCTCTTTCTCATTCCATTCAGATCTCTGCTCAAATGCTACCTATTCCAAGAGGCTTTAATAATCATGACGTGTAGATTGGGTGACACTTCTGTCTCTTTCCTCTGTCATTCTTACTCCTGAACACTTCTTGGCTTTAGCTTTTAACATCTATGTTTCTGTGTTGTGTGTGACTTGATTCCTTGAGTGTAAGCTCTGTGAGAAGAAGGAATCTGTGAGTTACTTACTGTTCTCTCTGTGTTTCTGGTATATAACACTCATGGTGTTTCTATGGAGAGAAAATTGATTGGAGGCATTGGAGGCATGGCCACGCGGTACACTGTTTCTGCTCCATGGGAGATATCTCACTTAGTTATTTACTTTTTCCCCCTGACTAGTTGCACTTTGTTTCCCTGTGGGACACTACACTGCCTGCTGTGAACACATGGATGGCTGTGAACTCAATCTCAGTGGTGTGTAGCATGTAATTGGTGTATGACCAGAGCATCAAGCTGAAGATGATTGGTGCACAGAAACACAGTTGATCTACTGCATCAATAGGCGTTAGGCATCTTGGCAGCTGGATCTTAATGCTACATTACTAACTAGGTGAGTAACTTGGGCAAGTTGCCTCACTTCTCTGTCTTTTGGCTTAAGGCCAAATTGTTCTAAAGACTGGAGGAGATAACACAAAGACAGACTCAGACCATGTCTGTCACCAGGTAAAAATATGTCATTTATTATCATCTGGTGAGGAAAAAGATATGTTGTCTTCAGTGGAGTTTGAAGCAATGAAATTATAGCCTTGGAGGTGCTATGGGCCATCCTGATACCATGCAACACTTGAGAATAAAGCTGCCCTGGGGATAAGGGGATTGAAAGACAGGGACACTGGCTCTCAGTGATGCCTCTTTATTTGCTTATGTAAGTTTGAGTGAGATTATCAGCCAGTTATAATGAAAGATTCATATCAGTGCAACTTCTAGCAATGTATCCCTTCAATTTGATGTTTTGGCTTTGTTTCCTTGCTTCAAGTGAACCTGTGACTTGTCTAATTTTCTTCTGTCAATGCCTCAAAATTACTGAAAGCAACAAATAATTAACATGGTTCTTTTCTCCTTTTCTTTTTGTAATTGTTCAAGTTGGTCCCTGGGCTCCTGCTTACTCCCTCCTCTGCTTTCCTGGGTAGGGGACACATCAGGGCTTCCAATTGTCCTCACTCTCAAGCCCAGAGCAAGGTCACCCACATGCCTACTGTCTTGCCATGACCCTTGTTCTTTTCTGCTTTGTTATTTTTCCTACAGAAAACACACTTCTTCTCCTGCATTATTTTTCTGTCTTCTCACTGTACTGTCAAATGCTGCTTCAGAATTAGCAAGAAGGAAAATGGAGAGGGAAAAAATAAATCCCAGCTTGTCTTCTCTAAATACAGTTTCACAATCCTTTCATTAACTCATTCTTCTTAAGAGCTTCCCCTACATCCCTTCCTCGTCTCTCAGATCACAAAGCCCTAGAGGATATGATAAGATGAAAGAGAGAGAGAGATAGATAGATAGGGAGAGACAGAGAGACAGACAGACAGAGAGAGATAGAGAGAGAGACAAAGAGAGACAGAGAGACAGAAAGAGAGACAGAACAGGAATTATTGAAGAACTGTTTATATTAGTTTAATTGTTGAAATTGTCTTTCATAATTATGTCCATTTACTTCCTAGCAGTTTTTTCAAATCAACCATTTTCCCTCTTCTGGGATGAGGAACAAGGAAGAGACATTTAATGAACACACAAACCATTTTGGATTATTCAACAGGGAATCACTACCAGTTCAATAAAGACAGAGCTAAGACACTTACCCAAATAAGATGGAGGTCAAGGAATAGCTACAGGACACTTGGGGTAGAGAATGACATGGGGTTTGAGGCAGAGACCATGAAAGGATGAACCAATTAAAGGACTGCTGTACTGTCATCCTCTCAGGCTGACCTTCCTGAGTGCACCAGCCTCTCATGAGTTAATTTCCCCTTCATTTTCCATGTCTAGCCAGGTTGAATCTTTCTGAGCCCTCCAGTACCCAAGTTCCATCTTATCTCTCACCTTTACTGATGCATGACCGTATAGAGAAAACTCGAACTCCAGATGTTTCTCCTGTGAGGCTTCCTTTACCTTGACTCCTCTTACCACTTGTGTCTATAAATCTCTACACTTTCTTAGCACAATACACATAACACCTGATCAGTATTCGTTATGTTATTGTCTGTCTCTACTGCTTGATCATGTCTCTTGAAGGATGGAGAGGTAAGTAGCTACTCCACATAAATCCCTGGTGTAACACAGGACTTAGTATACTGTTTTCTGACTGTATTAGATACTCAATAAGCTTTGGTTGAATAAATTCTTTTTGGTGAATCTTAAGATACTCTCAAAACACAAAATAATAATTGTAAATTCTTCTTTTTCAATGAAATTGCAATTATTTATTCTATGACCTATTGTCTACCATGCCATTAAGCCTGGGGAAATCATAAAGTTTATTATAGTCTTATGCATACACATCTGAGCAAGATAAATTAAGCTAGAACTACCCAAAGATAAACCACACACAGATTTGTGAAATAAAAAGAGAAGTAATCCAGTGGAAACAAATATTTTTCTCTAAAAATTCTCTTAAAATGAAAAAAAAAAGCAACTTCAGTCAGAAAATTATGTTGACTCTGGCTTCACGTGAGGAGCAGATGTATGGGCTCTTTTGCTGCACCAATATAGACCTGATGACCTGGAAGTAGTAACTTCCATATCCTGTCACCTATGCTTTATCCACCTGGTCTCAGTACATCCACTTTCTGTTGAGATAGATCATGCCTTTCCTCTCTCACCTTTGTTATCTTACTGGAACAAGAGAGATGGGACAGAAGAAAGAGAAAGAGTGGAATGAGCAGGAAGAACAGTCCTTTACAGATAAGTTGCACTGCTTAAAATTCATTAGTATGTTTAGGACAGCTTTCTCTGTAGTCTACTTGGGATATGTGGGCGTGTCTTTCATCATAGTTAGTCATCCACAGTAACCAAAGATTAGAAATGGAGCAGAGAGAAAACAAGAGTGACAGAGTTTCTGGGTTTGACAGGTTAAAGGCAACTAGCAGTGACATATCTAATATTTGCATAACTGTTCTCCCAGATGACATTTGAAGTTTATGGTCTTTTAGTTAATGAGGTATTTGGGTGGAGAAACAGTAGTGTTCAAATGAGTTCAACTAAAGACTCAAAATACCGTTCTAATTTTTATTTTGTTTTTATCTTGTCTTTCAGGGACAGCTTGAGAGAAGTGTGTTCTTGGTGGCAGTGTCTATGACAACAACTTTAGTTCATTTTCTAACATTTATGCAATAACAGACAATACTCAAGAACACTGAATATCTTTTGTCTGTATGCAAATAAGCCACTGAAGATTGCCTCCCACTCCTAAAATGATTTGAACCTATAAATTATCTTTGGATTGAAGGCTAACAATGTAGGTGGGCACTGGACAGATTAGTCAACTCGGCCACTAATCTTGGATAATAAACTATGTTATTCTTGAGGTTTAGATAATACTGAGAGAAGTTACCATTTGATGAGAATGAATTCTAAAAGAAGTAAAAGATGGAGAGGCCCTAAATTCACAGATTTTGTGGTACCTAGCACATTACCTGTGGAGGAAAGCAGAGAGTAGAAGGCCATCCTTACTCTGTAGGCGGCACCCACAACACAAATGCCTGCTGATTGTCAAGATAGCTTTGTGCTCTTATTTACTGTCTTCAAGTTTGTTCGGACCTTGGGCTCCAAACTCAGCATGGAAGTCTCAGGGGAATCCAGTTTAAAAGATACCCTTTTGCACATGGCATCTATTCACTTATAATCGGATTTTAGCCACATAGTACAGGATAACTATACTACAGCCAATGCACCAAAGGGAACATGAACATAGACTTTGTTACCTGTCAATGAGACACTTTGCCCTAGTGGTGCTGCCTTGTAGGCCCCCAGTGTATGAGGAGGCTCTTGGCCCTCATATGACTGCTGAACTGGGGTGGGGACTGATATGTAGGGACACTCCACTCTGGAGGAGTGGGATGGAAGGGATGGGGGTAGAAGGTGAGAGGGTGGGACTGGGAAGGGTGGAAAGAGGGTATTATGATGGAGATGTAACCTGAAGTAATAAATAAACATAAAAAAAGAGATTAAAAAAAAGATCCCCTTTTGTGAGCCTATGCTTCTTCCCATCCAAGGCACAATAGGTAAACTACTTTTATCCTCAGGAGTAGAGGTTCTTTGTAACATTCTCATTATCACATTCATATTTCACATTTAAGACAGTTGATGTGACATGTTAACTGTTCATGAATGACAAACAAACCAATGAATGACATGAATTGTTTTAAATTATTCAGAAGTGTGGGGCATGGTTCAAACTTGTAATCCCAGCACTTGGGAGGCTGAAACATGAGATCAGGCATTTTAGGCCAAGTTAGCCCACATAGTGAGCTTTTGTCTAAGAAAAAAAGAATCACCACCTATAGAAATATAGGCACTCAAGGCTGTACACATTGGGGTATGATGAAAGTACTTTTGAGCTTTGGTTACACCTTTCAGGTGTGACTCGAATGGATGCGAGTGTACACATCCTGTTTGATTTTATCCAGTAGAAACATTGATGGCACAGTAATCTTCTAGAAAAGATGGGAGTCCAACGCTGTGGTATTAGAGAGGCTATAAAGAGACATACACTGAGGGAATGATGCTTCAGTGCAAGGTCACTGTTCATTAATACTTGTACAGATAGCTTATTAACCACTCAGAAAATTCACTTCAAGTTTTCAAGCTACATAGTGCTCAAGAGCTCTACCTGAATATAGATTAGGAGACACAGGCTGGCTGCAAATGGAGATAACTCACTCTTGTAAACCTCAAGTCTCATTGGATCTGAAAGTGGAGATTATTCCATCTACGATTTGGCACCCCCTACCCACCCCCTCAACAACACATATATTTCTCTTTCTAGTCTATTTTTGAAAGCTTTCTAAGAAGGAGCAAGCACTCCACAATGCAACACTGCACAGCAGAAAGACAGGCTGGATGAAGGAAAAGAATGTTGCTTTCTGAAGTGGGAAATTACTTCCCATTACAGGTGCCCAGCAAGCAGTGGGATTATGCGTAGCTAGCCTTTCACTTCTTTGTCATCTTTTAACCCCTTGGAGGGCCTAGTGCAGCACTCCTCCACACAGTAGACAACACCACACTGATGATTATATGAAAAGCCAATTGTTTTCGGGATTCTACTCTATAATTTAAACATACAATATAAAAAAGCAACTGTTTTGCATCCAAGTTCATTTTGCCTGGTAACCCTTCCATTCAGGGCTGCAAATATTTCCATTTACTACTCACCCAAGCTGCAAATCTTTTGAATCTTATCAAGTAAATGTGTTTAACAGTGTGTCAAACAGTTAATGTATTTGTAATTCAAAGAACAGTTTCTCTTATCATGGAGTGCAACCTCTCTTTGTGTCCCTCAAAAGATGCCACATGAGTAAATGAAGACCCTTAAGCATCCTTGGGGGAGGGGTTACTGCTGTCTTCTGTGATATCTTATTCCATCTGATCACTGATCAAGCAAGTGGCTGTATGCTGGTGGGTGTTCTTGTCTGTATTTGGGTGTTCAGCGGGCTGCTGTTGTTTTAGTTAAGGACATTCCTACATCTGGCTGATTCTGTTCTGTGGCTTCTGTCTTTAATCCAGACTTGATTAACCCACAGCTTCTCCCAGTGTTCACATATTTCCTGCAGAATCACACAAGCTTCTGCCTGCCTGAGTTACAGAAATGCAGGGATATAATCACCCTCCACCCACCTAGACAATCTTCCTTGCTGATACCACTTCTACTGCACTGCCCTGCCAGTAGGGAGTACAATCCCTGGTTTCCTGTGCAACTCCTGGTTTCTGTTAGAAAAGTACAAGCTTCCACAGCAGTGAGGAGAAATACCACTAAGAGGTATTTCTAAATTTTTCTGCTTCTTTAGTTCTTATTTTCTCTCATTTTTCTTCCCCTATCTCCTAACTCTCTTTTGTCCCATGTCTCTTCTGTTCCTGTTCAGTTTGACAAAGCTTCTTCTATATCTCTCTTTTGTCCTCTGAAAATCCTTCCTCTGCTGAAGAAATGGTGAAGGTGCTGTAGGGAAGAAATTTGACTGCTTGTGAGGTGGATAAGCATAGGGAATTGTTTAGCAGCCTGGGACTCCACTTGGTTTGGTCTATGCATATACCACTCCTCTAACAATGTACTTGACATCCTAGGATATTCATGAAGTATGTACACAAACTCTTCTCTGGACACTGTATTTTGCAACCTGTTAGCAATCTGGTAGACATCTGGGAGATAAATGCATTAGATTACATGCATACCCCAGTCCAAACAGTGGAATAAGCTTCTCTTTCCTTTAACAACCATCAAACTTAGACAGATCCTACTCAACTATACTCCAGTTATGACTGACTATGGGGTAGGGAAGCGGGCAATCTGCTTCAAATGAATTTTTAGCACATGTGCAATTAGGTAAAAGTGTCCCCAACTAAACTTTTGGGATAATACTCTATTTACTATTATCTTATGCATTATTATCTTATTATCTTATGCATAATTGAACAAGCTTATAATTAAAATCAGATGTGTTGTGGGGAGAGGTGTTTGCAATTAGCAAAGGCTTGCATAATCCAAATCTATTAATCAAACTGGAGAGCTGCTCATTCTATGCGCCTGAGAAACCAATCTTTTTTTCTTGAACCCTATAAAAGAAAGTCCCAAATAATCAGGGCACCCGTGTATCTTCATTCATGTGACCCAACGTGCTCTCGCAATGTAATCTCACTTGTTTTATCACTTTGGTTTAGATAAAGTTAGCTTGCTACTTTGCCATCTTTGTGGGCCTTTATTTCACTCTTGAATGATAGGTTTCAGACATAAAAGCACCTGGCCTTGACACTCAACATCTGTAATAACTGTATTAGTTACTTACACTGCTATGACAAAGTAGAGTGGTGAACTCTTGTCCATAGTGTTGTGTTTAGGACGGCAGATAATACTAAGCTCTGCATGCCTTATGTTTTTGTTTGTTTGTTTGTTTTTGTGTTTTATTGTTGTTGTTGCTTTCTATTTGTCCTGCAACACTGTCACACAGAAACAGAGATGCTCTGTCTTTTCATGCTTCACTTTCTGGCTTTTGCATCAATACTTTTATGCTTTGGAAGCCATGATTGAGCAAAATAAGGATTAACAAAATGAGCATACCAACAGTGTAATGAGCAGGTAGTGTGCACAGCGTGGACACACTGGGCAAAGGGATGAGCCATGTTCTTAGTGGAACACGTAAGACTGTATCACACTGCTCAGAATGGCCTGCAATATAAAATTTATACATTATTTATTTCTCAAAATTTCCATTTAACATTTTGAGTTCATGGTTGATGATAATGATTGAGACCACCGAAAGAGAAACTGCAAATGTAATTACTATTGTACTCCAGACCAAGTGGCTTAAATAACAGAAATTTATCTCACAGACCTAGCTTTTGAAAATTTGAGGTCCAGGTGTCAGGGTTGGTTCCTTCTGACGGTGATGGGGGAAATATTGTTCTAAGTCATTGGTAAGGTCTTGTGTGTAACTTTGTCAGATTGTTTTCTCTCTCTGTGACACTGTGATCAGATTTATTTTTTTGTTATAAAGATATACATCAAAGTAAGTTAGTTTCCACTTCAATCACCTAATTTTTTAACACGATTTCCTCTAAAAAAAGTGACATTCTGAGGAATTATGAACTTTACTTTAACATATAGATTTTTTTCCAGTGGTGACACACAAGTCAATCAATCCAACAGTATCACCAGAGTGAAAAAAATATACAGCCAAGCATGCAAAATAGTCACTTAATTCACCCAGCATGTTACATGTATAGTCAGATGGAGTGGGAAGGCTATCATCAATACTCTGCAGATGATTGTCTTGGGTGGCTTTAAATGAAATTAGAAGTTTTCTTCACATTCTTACCCTGTCACAAAGGCACCAGCTGAGACAATAGATCCACTAGCAAAGCTTTACAAGAGGGTGTGATTAGAAGCGACAGATCTTAGGCTACATGAGGTTTACAATCCACTAAATGGTGAGAAACAAACAAGAGATGAAACTGATGTAATGCTTCTCCAGGGGGTTGGGGAGGCAGCAGGGAGGGTTGTCTTTAGGCATCATGATATCCTGCTGCATTTGTGCTATGCCAGTTGAAAGGAGACTGTTTGAGCCAAAGAGTAGGCGGGAGTAAGTAGTGCTCACTGCAGAGATTTAGGTAAGTAATTTGGTTTGTGGGAGTCTGATGCTGATGATAATGAGAATGGTTGCTCCATTTACTGAGCAATCATGTGCCAGACAATTCAAGTCTTCAGTCATTTGCAGTTCTGCAGACGTGGTACTTTATATTGGCTAAGGACATGCACTGAGGGCCCTGCTGTGGGCCCTGCCAAGCTTTCAATCCTAGTTCTGACACTCATTGACTGAGTTATTTTGGACCATTTATATAATCTCTATTACAGTTTCATATGTAAAATGGAGTGGATAATAGCGGTATCTATCTTCTGGTGCTATTGTAGTTATTAGAACTAACAGGAGAAGTGACACAAAGTAAGTACCCTGCTCGTACTGTCTACTAGTATTGACAATGTGAGAGGAATCAAAGGCAGTGAAGAAATAACCTCTGCTCCAAGAGAATAAACAATTCATGAAAGGAAATAACTGATCACACAATTGCCATTGGCATGCAGAGGACAATGCATAGAATCCTATGGGATTTCATGAAGGCATTTGACTCACCCAATGCTGTGGACCTCAGTGCTGCTGTAGGAAACCTTGCTGAATTTTATTTCCAAATAATCAGTAAGAAACATTTGTGTGTTTCCCAAGATGTAACATGTATCAAAATCAATTAGCAAGATATTAAAAGACATGTTCCTGGCCTCTGAAATTTTGATTTGTCTGTATGGAAATGGTGTGTGAAATGACATTTATAATAAGCTACTATAGTAGATTGCTTTAAATCTACATAAAACAACATTGATCCAGCTTAAAAAAAAAAACAAAAAAAACTTCTAGAAGATGGAACTAGACAAAGGCTTCTGATCATGGGAAGATTCAGAAGTAGGAGAGTTGGAAAGAGCATTTTGATGACATTTATTATTCTAACAGTATATGAATTCAGGGGAGAAGGGGAATTTAGCCATGATTTCTACCATTTTGACTGGAGTAACAGGAATGGAGACTAGAAAAGAAATCCATGTTTCAGATGTGCTGGGCTTGATGTTCACAAGGTGATTTCTAGCTGAGGCATGTTTATAGGGTTATTTATTATTCTTTACAAACACTGTTGTAGGGGTTAGATAAATTAGATTTAGAAAATATATAGGAGTTTCTGATATTGTCTCTTAATTCGGGGCCTGAAGAGCATTATCAGCATGAAGTCAGGAAAAACAGGAAAGACTCAATAGACTTGAAGAAACAAAGTATCTGGCCTGACATTGTTTTCAGCTGCTAAGTGGGCGGAGCCCAAATTAAGCTGAAACAGAGTTCCTCCTATTTAAGGACAGTGCGTGGAGCCCAGAAGTAGAAGAGGCCCCTGATGCTAGAGAGCTCCAAGAGTCCTGCTGAAAAAAGGGCTGGCCATTGATGGCCAGCTCTCTCCCTGAAGCAGAAAGAAGCCGGTGAGCAAAGAAAGCCTGAGCAAGACACCAGAAGGCCAAGGACTGGACCCTGTGGCTCAGCTTTTGCCTGGGGGGGTTTGATCTGTCCGATCAGTGGCCTAGGGGAAACTGTGCCTGGCTTTAAGGACTGAGGCAGAGCAGCTGAGTTCCTGATTCAAAAGAAGTAAGTTGGCCTGCAGATGGCTGGGGTCTCCCACAGAGAAGAAAGCATGAAGCCTTATTTAAGGTGAGACTGCAATAACCAACTTACCCTGACGAACCTGCATCTGAGAGATCCAGAAAAAGGACTGCTAAGTGCGTTAAAGAATCTACAACAATATAAAAAAAAAAAAAAAAAAAGAATCTACAACAAAGACTGTGTTCCTGACGACTGAAGACCTGCCCCAGAGTCTGTATCATTCTTAAAGGTTAGAAAAATAATTATCAATAGGTTTAGTGGATAGGTTAAAGGGGTTGTAGGAATTTATAGGATTAATAGTTAAGAAATTGTTGGTGTTTATTATAAGTGAATTTAGTAATAAATAAATAAGTGTTAAATAGTAATTTAAAAGTTCGGTTACACAGTGTGTTAGCTTCAAGCTGATAATATAAACAGGCATTATGCCCCTCATTTAGCAGAAAATGTCTGAAATTGACTGAGGGTAGATGGCTTATCTTTTATCTCAGTTGCATAGGTTAAGTTGCTCAGGATCAATATTTGTTATTATATGACTCAAAAATTCAAGGATCCCAAATGGGTTGTTGTTTCTCTCTTACAAATTGAAAGCTGAAGTCATTCATAGAATATTTTCCTCTTTGGGCACATTCTCTGTTTTTAATCCCTGATCTGGACTAAAGATATATCAAACGTTCAATTAGCAGCAGCCCACACTGTTAATGTCTGAAATAACACAAATGCCTTGGGTTGTTTCTTGCTAATCCTATGTTAAGTATAGTCTTAAACATATTTAAATGGCCTCAGAGCCTAGACTACAATCCATATGAATCTCAGAGGACTGTTTGCTTCAATGATTTATAAATGGCTGAACTTAGGCCAGGATGAGAGGGTTGCCATGAGTTTGAGGCCAGGTTGGTATATATACTGAGTTCAGGTCACCCTGGTATTATATAGTAAACCTCAAGAAGACAACAACAAAAATGTCCAGACTTTCCAAATTTCTTTTTCAATTGTAAACTACTACTGTTGTTTGCATGTGGACACAGTAATCTCTATGTTGTGTTAAAATATAGAACAAATTTGGGTACTTTAAGGTATGGGTATATTAGACAGAACTTTAGTGCCCTCTAACTCAAACACAGTTCCAATAGATAGTTTATATGTTGGATGGCAAAAAAAAAACCAAAAAAACCCCCCCAAAAAAAAACCAAAAAAAAAAAAAACATGCTTTCAATTTTTTTTTTTTTTTTTTTTGGTTTCTCAAGATAGAGTTTCTCTGTGTAATAGTCTGGCTGTCCTCGACTTGCTTTGTAGACCAGGCTGGCCTTGAATTCACAGAGATCCGCAAGCCTCTGCCTCCGGAATGCTGGGATTAAAGTCATGCACCACCATGTCCAGCTATGATTTCAACTTTTGATATTTTAAGTTATAGAAAAGTGAGGAGAAATCTATAGGGTTCTAAATCTAACACAGTTTTAAGCTAAGACAAAAAATCTCAAGGGTCATTAGTTCCTAATAGAAATTAGTGTTGCAGCCATTTTTTAAATAAGTGTATAAGCTCACTAAACTGGCAAGATACTGAGATTTAAATGGCAGCACAGCTATCTACAATCAGCAAGGAGGACTGTCTGTAATGAATGACTTGATACAGGTTCTAAGAGAATGTAGAAAGGTACTGGATGTTCATTCATGAAATGCACATTCATTACTCTGTGAGGTAGGATAGAAATCATGGACAATGACTATATAGATGTTGCTGGAACATTAAGACGAATGTGAAAATATTTGAATGTCTCTTTTTGAAAAGAAACAGGATTCAAAATAAACTGTTGAAGCATTTTCTGCTTACAGAGGTGAGACAGTAAAATGCCTTCTCTATAGACACAGACATACGTGGGTGAATGTAAAAGGCAGGAGCATGAAGAATTGGAATGCCATCTTATTGATGACTTTAAGTGAGAAAAACTACAAATAGAGGTTATTTGCTTCCAGTTTAATTAGAATTCTCTCTGTATATGTGAATGAGTTGGAGTGTTGGAGACAGAATGAAGATACTTGTACATTCTAGGCAAGTGCTCTGTTACTGAGAAACATCCCCAGCACCATGAGGTAGGTTTTCAATTTTAATTTTTACATTGCTTTAATTGTACATATTTATGGGGTATGCTATAACAATCTGATATTTTTGATGTATGGAGAGAAAATGGGAACTGTCCAGGCAGCCACTGGTATGTCATTTTTAGTTTTGGAAGCTGCTTGCCCTGCACTTCCTATATAATCAGATATATTCATCCCTCTCAGGTCTCTGAGGTGGTTGAAGAATAGATACCTAGAGTCTCATAGTTAAATTTTGAGTTGTTTAGGAATCAAGAGGGTGTTCTGGATCTAAGAAGATATTTTTAAAATTATGAGGCAAGTTAGTATGAAAGCTGAGTTAGATATAGAACTTTAAACTCATGGAGATGGTTAGATAGTAAAATGTTAAAGTCAGGTGCCAAATACATATGGACTGGACATTGGGAATGTATGCTAAGCCATATAACTCTTATAATCGTGGCCTATTTATTTCTGTTGTTTTGTATTGTATTTATAGTTATAAGAAAAAGAACCATTATTTGGACTGAAAGAGAGAGCTGTTGGGGGGAAAAATAAATACCTTAAACTAAAAAAAAAAAAAAAAAAAAGAAGGGAAGAGGATGGTGGGGCTGAGGGGGAGGG